>BCKZ01000003.1:55077-288753 GCA_001600815.1 Alloascoidea hylecoeti
GGGGCGAGGGCGAGGGCGAGGGACGCGGAGTGGTTACGGGAGTGGTTACGGGAGTGTGCGAAGGTGACGGAGTCCATATTGGCAAACTAAACTGAACTAGACTAAAACAGCCCTCCGCTGACGAAAAGGCGCTCTTCGTTCCTGCGCACCCACTTGACCACGGCCCGGGCACTCTGGCTCAGCACGTCCTTGCGGGTCACGCTGCCCGTGATCACGTACAGCTCGAACGAGGGCGTGACCCACACGACCCCCGCCATCCCGCCGCCCCGCACCCGTCCCTCCCACTTCAGGTACGCCACCCGCACCCCTCCCGTCTGCGAGCCATGGGCCGTCTGCGAGCCATGGGCCACCCGGTGCAAATCCGCATACAACGTCTTCAGCTGCCGTCTTCTTTGCAGCCCATAAAACCCCCCGAACTTGGGCATGACGTACTGCGTGTGTGTCTTGGACTTGAAAATGAAGTGCCGAACCAACGCTGCCGGAATGTCAACCGTGGACACCCGATCTCTAACCAAGGATTCATATATTGGCTCCAACAATCTGTTCTTTTGTAACTTCATTCCTATGTTTTGGCTCATCTCTTGCATTTCGAAAAATGAATCTTTGTCTGGACTTATCAAAACCAACGCTATTCTTTCGTCTTCTCGGTTTGTATTTGTCTCAATCAACGAAATATACCCATATAAAAACCCATTTGGATTGAATTTTGGTAAGCATATCGGTACCCAATACTCCTCTGTAGAATCAACTGTAGTACTTTCGTTCGATTCATTCACTTCATTCACTTCATTCACTTCATTCGCTCCATTCACTCCATTCAATTCATTCAATTCCAATTCACTTTTATTGTTCTTTTCTCGAAGTGAACTTGTTTGATATATCATTGAAAATATCAATTGTAAATCCGATGAATGTAAACTATGTCTTTTTGGTCGAATAACACTAATCAATCGACTTTTAGAATCGACCAAAAGTCCATATAAAAGATTCTTTTTCCTACAATCCAATAATACTTGACTAATTTTATCTCTTGTTGATTTTTTCAATCCTAAACATTCAACTCCTCCAATAAATATACTTGCATCTCCATTACTTGACATATTACGGCAAAGAGAATCTAAACATGATATATCTCCTCTACCTAATAATCTTCTTAAATCAAAATTTTCTCGATTTTTAAATGATCGATTTATATGTGGTCGAGTTAATGTTGAAATTAAAAAATTATAAAGAACTTCCAATTGGGATGTTAATTGTTGATCTGTTTCTCCAATTGATGATATTCCAAGTAATAAAATAGGTCTTTGATTTAAAAAAACGAATCGTGTTTTACCTGATACAAATGATCTAAATATAATATTGTTAGAATTATATTCATATTCATATTCATATTCATGATTGTTCATACCTAATGTTATCATCTTCGTCTCCATCTTCAAAATATGAAACAACAGTCTGAATAATCCCCATATATCCTGTAATTATCTCATCTGATCCATGCATCGAGTATATTGGTTTTCCAGCTGAAGACAGTATAAAGAAGTTTTTCCTTTTCCTTCGAAATGATTCAATATCTATCTATAATTAGTAAAAAATATATGAAAATATGAAAATATGAAAATATAAAAAAAATTTGGAAAACTTACCATTATCATTATCAGGTTCCTCAAGTTCTAATTCAACTTCATATCCACCTTCAATCTCATCATTTGGTGAAAATGTAAATTCACTACCAACTGATAAAACATCGCCATCCATATCAAAATTAGATTGAGGTCTAGAACCATTCTCACTACTTAATACTTCCTCCATCATTTCTTCAACACTTCTTTTACCACCTGAATCGTCATCATATGATCCAACTTCAAATATAGGAGCTGTAGTTGAATTACTATTAAATGATGTAAGTTCATCCAATGATAATGTTTGGTCTTGGGTATCTATATCAATATCATTATCTTCTGTTATACTTGTAGTTGTACTTGTACTTCGCGTTATTGCATTCTGGAATGTTTCTCTTGTTATTGCCGTAGTTGGTTTAGGTTGGAGCAAAGAACTGCTTTGTTTTGGTGTTAGAAATGGACTCTTTTGAAGTCCTGGGTCCATTTTTTATGATGTGTAGTGGTAGTTTTATAGAAAACCGAAATTAATTACCACCACCTTAATTATAATTAACACGAAAATCTAATTTTTTAGTAATATTAATTAATATTATAAAAAAGATTTATTTTTATACTATTACTATAGATACAGTTTAATTTATAATTGTTACAAAAAAAATTTACTCAAAAGATTCTTATTAATATTAACATTATGATTACTTTAAAGTCCATATTTTTGACACATATTTAACTAATTTACCAGCTTTTTCTAATTCTCGTTCATTCTCTTTCTGTAAAATTTTAAATGAATTTATATAACTAAGATCTGGATTAGAAATATCTATATCCACACTTATATCATTTGATTCTTTATTATTATTCTGATTATTTGGTGGATACAATTCTGGAATTGAAGGTTCAATTTTTAAAGAATCATCAATTAATCTAACAATTTCTGCTGCATTTGTTCTAACATAATTAGAAATTATATTACTTGTTGCTAAAACTCCACTAATATCTGTTGGACAAGTTGAAACTAATGATACTAATAATTGATTTGGCATAATATAACGTACTGATTCATCTTCTTCTCTTGCAATTTTATCTCTCCATAAATATAATGCTTTACAAACTTCAATTTTTGAAGGTTGAATATTATATTGTTGCATTATTCCAATCCATGGTTTTCCATTATATGATTTATTATTATTATTATTATTATTATCATCAATTTTAAAATTTTCATATTCATATTTTTTAATTGAAACTTGACGAGAATCATGAAGTACAAATTTCATATTATTATCATTACTTTCTAATAACATATTTTTTAAAATATCAAAAATATATAATAAAAAATGAGTATCTGATCTTGCATATTGAATCATTGATTGTGGTAATGGTCTAATTCTCCAATCTGCTAATTGATATTTTTTTGAAGTTTTAAAATTCGCAAATCTTTCTAATAAATATGCTAAACCATGTTTTGGAAATTGTAAATATTTTGTTGCATGATATGTATCAAATAATCCAACT
The DNA here is from genome assembly GCA_001600815.1 of Alloascoidea hylecoeti. Classification (NCBI taxonomy): domain Eukaryota; kingdom Fungi; phylum Ascomycota; class Alloascoideomycetes; order Alloascoideales; family Alloascoideaceae; genus Alloascoidea; species Alloascoidea hylecoeti. The sequence continues at coordinate 58,215 of BCKZ01000003.1, forward strand.
ATATAAATTCCAAAATCTCTTTGTAACCAAATTATATCCATAAATGCTCCATGAAGAACTTTAATAATTTTTGGATTTGTGAAAACAATATTTAAATTTTGTAATTCTTCTCTTAATTTTAATGTATCTATTATCCAATCTTGATTTCTTGAACTAATTTGAATTAAACAAACAATTCCATAAAATGTTCTATAATCATGATGTTCTACATCAACTGCTATAATTGTTTCTTTTTTTAATTCTTCAATCATTTGAGAAAGAAGTTCTGTATTATCAACAAAAATTGCACTTGTTGATACCCATGGTGTACTATGAATTGGTTCGGATCTTTCAAGTATAAAATCAGGATATGGTTGATTAGTTATTTCATATTCATAAGGTTGAGGAAATCTATCCAATTGTTAGTAAAAATATTTTATAAATAATATAATGAATAAACTTACACTTGATTTCCATTAGCATCTTCAAAGGTTTGAAATACAGTTTCAAAAGGTTTTAAAGCATTTGGTTTACTCGTTAATAAAGGTCTAAATGGTGAAAGTTCTGAATTATCAATTTTTGTCTTAAATTTTAATTGTGGTTTTTCTAATTTTTTAGAAATTCTTGTTGATTTATTATTTATATTATCATTACCATTTTCTAGATAAATCATTTCTTTATTATTTTGATTATTATTATTTTCAATTTTATTTGATAAATTTTTTCTCTTTTTTGATTCTTCATCAAGTGCAATATCAACTTTTTCAAAAAAAAAATCTAATGTATTACTTATATCTTTCCATGATTCTTCAAAACTTAATTCACCTCCTTTAAAATTAATTTTCTTTTGTTTTTTATTTCTTGAATAATTAGAAATATTTAAAATATTATTTGCTGAATCCAATAATCTTTTTGAACATCCATCAATTGCTGTTGAATTATCATTATCCATAGCTCTATGGAATTTAACATCTTGATTCCCAAGAGCTGTAGAAGCTCTTATTGTAGATACTAAGCCTGGAAGAAGTTTTTTAAAAAGATCATCTGTGTTCATCTTATCATTTGTACTCATTTTATATATTTGATGTTTGAAATAAAATCTTTTTTTTCTAAATGATGAGATCCGGGTAATACAAAAATATTTGTACAATCATATTTGACTTAATTTAGGCCATACTAATTATTATTTATCAGTCGTATACATAAATAAATATCACTCACTAATATACAGTAATACGAAACAACATTAAGGAATTAAGTTATGGGAATCACCGATAAATAATAGCCAGCATGGCCGATATTAAGTGATTATATCTCTTGGATATCAATTCAATYACAGATTTCACAAATTTAGGGAAATACTTTGTATGGAAAAATGAAACGTCTAGATATTCTCTATGTAATTTGTGTCATTTATATTAAGATGAATATTCTCAGATAAACTGGCCACCACTACCATTTTCAATAGTACTGTTGGCACTCGAGACAATATTAGTGTTTGAGTAGAATTTAATTGATTTCGCTGATGAAATTAGCCAGATATATCTAAATAGTACTAATAGCTCAAAAAAGTGAAAAATATTTGTATTGTAGTATTGGGAACAAAAACTTTGTAAAAAGGAAGGGTAGAAAACTAATCCCTGGGTAATTTCGCTCTCTATTTTTTATATTAAATATTCGCTATATGCTACAGTCTTATAATTATTCGTACATTGTTCTGTAAAATACTTTAAGAGAAATTTGGACATCTGCTGTGAAGAGTAGTGTAATATTTCATGGCTTTGCTTAATAAACGTTTAACAACTTTGATTATTCTTACTAGTTTCAAAAATCAAGAATTTTCTTCATTAAACTAACGTAATTCTTGTGGTATATATTGATCACTGAAAAGACCTCCAACTGGTCGCTTTCTTCTGGTATTATTGTTCACAACTCTTACATTTTCTAATAACTGAATACATCTTTCCAACAATATTCCCTTTTTAATCCAATTGCAAAATAAACATTCTTCCCTATACTAAACATTTTGGCCTTTGTCGGCTCTTTTCTCCACACTTTTTCATACTTTTCCTCCATATCCTTTACGCAGGCCTCCCCATTAATTCAAGTAGAGTACTTTTCCCACACTTTTTGCATTGAGCTGAGTGATCTTAAGAACCATTTCTCTATCTCTATTATTCTTTCCATCTGACCATATTCTTTCCGTTTTATTGGATCCATCTGTTGTAAGATTTCGTAAACAGTCAACAGTAATTCTGGATGTTTCATTGAGAGCAATAAGCCTGATCTTTCTGTTGTCTTCAACTTTTTTTTTTGATATAATCAAATCTTCTTGTTGATGGTAAAAAGTGTATCAATTGACTGTTTTAGATGGCTAACTGTATCCAGAATTTCATCTCCATACTCATCATTTACTCTACCCATTTTGGGTACCTATATCACCATCTTGCATCATCCGATATTGTTTATATTCATCAAAGCCCCATAGCTCCATTTTGAACACCGGTGCCCACTATTCAATTAAATCGGAATACCCAAAGACAAATAATCTTCTTATCTCTGTTATCCCTCGTAGTTTATAAGGCATTAACGTTGCTTTTTACAAGAATCATTTCGTATTATCAACTTTAGTGAAGCAACTTGGACAACTTTTCCAATAGGAATCCATAGTTTTTATAATTAAAGTTAAACATATACTTATGAGTTAATTCGTTAACTTTGGTTCAAAAGGTTAATAAAATCTAACTCATGATATTGAAAGAGGGGTATTGATAAAGATGTCAGATGTTAGATATAACGAACATAATGTTAAAAATAATATAACGCTATATGATTAGAACCATAGCTATATGGTAATTACGAAAATCTCTTTAATTACATTACAAAAGTGTAGAATACAATGATAAAATTTTATTAAAAAACATATATATAATACATTAAAAATTCAAATAGCTTGGAATATCAATATGAAATCTTTTTAAACTTTCATCAGGTTTTTTATTTTTAAAACAACAATTAAAATCAATTAAAAATAATATTAAAATTTCAAATGATATATTCAAAGTTGGTGAAAACATCATACAAATATTTGTTAAATTCATTTTATTAAAATTGGAATTTAATATAATTTTATTTAAATAATTAAAAATTATAAATAAAATATCATAATTTTCTTTCGATAATTTTTCATTTACTAAAAATTGACAATTTAATCTTGATTGTCTAAAATTTTTTAAATTTGGATTTGAAATTAATTTGAATTCTGGTGCTAAATTTTTATTATCTTTACCTGTTAATAAATTATTTGGTAATTCTCTTAAATATAATTTAATTAAACTTGTAACTGAAAAAACATCATATTGAAATTCATTATCACAATTATATTCGTTTTTAGTTAAATCAAAATCATCACCATTTTGAAATTTTGTTTTTAAAAATTTAATTGTGGATGTAGATCCATTTAATCTCCATATGCCAACTTCTAAATGGGAATTTTTGTATTCCAAATATTGAAAACATCTATAAATTATTAAAGGAACCATATGTCCATCTATAAAATGAAATGATTTGTCCAAACATTTTTCTAATGATAAACCAAATATATTATTTTCATTATAATTTATAGTCGTATCACTTATTTTCAAGTGTGTAGGATTAAAATCATAATCAGATTCTGTTGATTCTACTGTTGATTCCATTGTTGATTCGGATTGTTGTGGTGATTTATGTGCAAAAGGTTTTAATAAATAACTTATTGACGATCTACTAGAATTTGTAATTGATGAAGTTATTGATAATGATATTCTTCTTCTATGTGAATTTGTATTTGAAGTTGAAGTTGAAGTTGAATTTGAATTTGCTTTTGAAGTTGAAGTTGAATTTGAATTTGAATCTGTATTTGCAATTGCAATTGAATTTAAATTTGGACTAGTGCTAATACCAGAAATTGTATTTGAAGGCAATGACCTTCTTTTATTATGATTATTTGCATTTGAAATTGTATTGGTATTAGTTGGACTAATATTAGGACTTATTGGTACAAAGTGCACTGTTGGGGTAGATGACGATATTGGGATAGGATTAGCAACAGTATGATGAAAGGTTGGGTTAAGTTCGTATAAATCTGATCTTAATTCATTGAAAATATTGGGATATTCTAATATTGTTGAATGACTGCTACCAATATCATTACCAATATCATTACCAATATCATTACCAATATCATTACCAATATCACTACCAATATCATTACCAATATCACTACCAATATCACTACCAATACTATCATCACTAGTGTTATCAGTATTATTAATTTGTGTCTGTTCTTTTAATTCCGGTATTAAATCTTTTAATAATCCAATCCAATCTTTATATTCATTTAAATCATCAATCCAAAAAGCATATTCTTTATAACTAAAATCTCTTTGGCGCTCGAAGATTGTGAAGCAATAATGTTCATTTCCATTTTTATTTGATTGTTCCTTCCATAACTTGCAATAAGATAATTGTGATAATTTAAGTGATATTGAAAATAAAATAGTTTTCTTTTCATAACCACTTATTGATTTCTCATAAACATTTAAATAAGATTGACTTACAATTGAATATCTCATTTTGAAATTCCAACCCCCATTTAAAACATTCTTCTTTCTTTTTATAGTTAAAAAGCCTTCTTTTAAAATCAATTCATTTGTAATTGGCATAATACATGGTGAAACATCTGTTGATAATAATTTGCAAATTTTAATTAAAACATCTTTTGGTAAAATTGGTACTGATAAAATACTTGAAAAATAATTTGTTAAATTTTGATAACTATTTGATACTGAATGAAAATTTGAATGTAATGATAAAAAATATGAAAATTTTGGTAAATTGGGTAAACAAAAATTATCTAATCTTTGATTTTTTAAATCGTTATCAAACTTCGTTAAATCTGCATGACTTTTAGAAACCCTCCATAATTCTTTATTGGTATTCTTATCTGAACAGATTAAATCATAAAAGCAAGTATTGTTTAATTTTTTTTTAACATGATTAATGTTTATATTTCTAAGGCTTTTACTTCTCAATTGATTAGTATTCATATTATCATTATGGGTTTTAAAGCTAGAAGTAACTTTTATTTTGATATCTTTTAATTCTGATGGTTGAACAAATAGTTTCAAATTTGGATCAATTTTATTATCATCTCTCATTAAAATAGCAAACGAACGAATCCCAACATTTTTATCTTCACTACAGCTAATGGATTTCGAATCTATAGCCAGATCTGAATCATATGCATTAGTTGTTAACTTAAGGACTTCATCTATAGTTGGTGGTACTGAAAATTCCATTATTTGAATATTTTTAGAAGTGTATAAAAATTTTAAGAGATGATATGTAATTGAATAATGAAGAATGATAAATGCACTTTGATTGAAAATATAGCCTATAGCTTACTTTTCGTTTAGATGAATCTAGCCTTATTTAGCCATGCACAAACAAGCTAATTTATTGCTTGTTTTCCTGTTTCGTAAATGACATGAACTCATAATACACAAGGATTTATATGCTAAAAGTGTCATTTTGGTTTGCTTTTTATTTTATCAATATTCTTTCTTAATTATTGTTATTTTTGATTGCTTCGTGATTATCCCTTTTTTTAACATGGGATGTTAAAGATTAATTTGATTTAAATCATTAAACGCAGGGATGCAGATGACCGTTAGAGTACAAAGAAACAAATGTATGACACACTTTCTACAACTAGATAATTAATGTAATATCAATTGAATATATTCAGTATATTTTTGGATTTTATTAATTTGAAAATTATACTTATGCCAGACCGGACAAATTAATAACTAGCTTGTCGATAAAGATATGCAGAATGACCAATAAATTCTTATTATCGAGAAAATATAAAGAGAATCTATAATTGATTTTTTCAGCTAGGTTTAAACTAAATCCAGACTCTCATAAAAGTGATTTCAACTAATATTATTGTGAATTTGTGATGGATATTTAATTTCGTGAACTTGAAAGACAATATGGTGTGTGTGTGTGTGTGTTTGTTATTTGATCTCACTAGTAGAGCTGTGCTAACATGTAATTTAAACTTTGATGGATTTTAGAACATCGATGAGCTCGAGAGCTTAGTTTAAGCTTAGATAGAGATATCAACTATAAGTTATATTTACCGTGTTGGAAATTGATATAACCTATTTTAAATTTTGAGTTGTGCTAGTCAAGTCGTTGAAGTTAAATATCCTACAGAAATGATCTAATTAATTATTAATTTAGCGCTTTTTTAGTTTTTGAGTGTTTTCGATGACTTATAAAATCTGCAACTTCATGGCTGGATTTAGGAGTGTGTAGGTGTTGTTTCGGCCCAGAGAAACTAAAAATTCGGTGTCAGGGTAAGGCAATGTTTGGATTTTCTTTCATCACTTATTAGTGTCACAATTTGGAGAATTTGTTCGGTTATTATTTACTGATTACCTTTAGTGACGATTTGGCTCTCTTGTAAAATACTAATTCGCCATTTTTTGTAGCATAAAAAGATATAATGTAATAATTAAGTAAAGTTATATCATTTAGAAAATTTTGTTTTCTATCTCCGCAGGATCTAATATTATAACTAATAATTTCTTTTTGTAATGATGATGTAATTGCCATGATTATGATAGGTATGTCGACGGTCAAACTAGGATTTAGGCATCTCTTTTTAATCCCACTCCTTCCCACAAAATAAAAAGCCAAAATTATAACCAGCCACTGTATATTAAACAGATCCTTAAACAGCTCTTAAAACATTGCACAATTATCTGTAAATCTTAGAGATTCTATTAGCGTATAGGAATTGAAATTGTAAGTTCCATACTTAGTGTTGGTGCCCTTAACATAAACTGCCACCCCATGAGGTATAGAATCAGTCATATAATTAAGGATATACTGATGGGGTGGTCCCAGTATTGTGAAAGAAACATAAGAATTAGGTGTTTTTTTCGCCTTGAAAAAATATGCAAAGCTCATAGTCGCAATTCCTGCCATGTGATGAACTTTTATGAGGATTCCAGATGTGCTAGCGCTCAATTGGGTTTAGCCCCACTCTAACATATCTATATCCCTTTTCACAAAACAAATTCATCGTGATTTGAGCTTTTTGGATAGTTATGATCTTCTTCTTGAGTATCAGACATTCGGGAATCTCATCAGAGCCCTCTTCCCGAAGATGGAATGTATGATGCCACATTTTTTTTTCCAATTAGGATCCCCAACCACAGTGAATTACGACCTCCTTTCCAAATTTCAGCACATACCATAAGACTTATAGACTCAGAATTCCCTTTACCATTAATAGTTTTTGTTTCAAAGGCTTGATATGGCTGCTGTGGCTGTTGTAGAGCATATAATTTTTTTATCTGAATCCTGTAACGACCTAACATTCGTCATGATCACTATATAGAACACCCTTATATTTACAGGATTATTCTTATTTAAATAATACTATTTACTTGCAGAAAAGATTCCATATTCATGTTTTTACAGATGCGTTCTTAGGTGGTCTTTGAGATGAACTTTGAAGCCTACTCCTCATAGATATTCAAAGGAAGAGCTTTCACAATCCTCAAAATTTGGTTTATTGCATTTTCAGTAAGTTCTACAGGCCTTCTTATTTAATAAGGTGTTACACTGGAATAATTGTGGCATATACATTTACGGTGAACCACAACATTAAAGGTGCAACATCAAGTCTTCCAATTATTCAGCAATTGAGAAGTCATATTCCAAACTTGAATTACGTCAAATATCGCTTAAATAAATTCTAGATGATATTCTGTGTGTCTATTAAAAAATTTGAAAAAGATCACCAAAATTTGATTTAGAAAGTTCTCGCATGCCAGTGTGTTCGCGCACCCTTCTCCTAAACGTAAATTCCATAGTCTTTTTCACTACTCTACAACCGCCAAAAATGGTAAAATCAAAAAGAAGCATTAGAGATCTTGTATCAGGGGAAAAGGAAGTGAAGATACTTAAAGCCATGACAAGAAGTCGTATTTATCCCCATACATCAAGCAGGTAGATTTCAAGCAATACCGGGTTGACACCGTTAAAATCATGTTAATAGAACACGCCGTGGACAATTCACCATCCATATAATTATACCGAGCAATAAAAAATGGGGAAAAGAATCCACTAACTAATCTGCTACTCTTCTTTGCAAAAGAGATGTTATTGGTCGAGAAAAAACTGATTTTTTGTCTCTTAGATCAGTTGATTAATCAATATTCTGGGACATGACGCGCACCCGTACCCACCACCCAAATACCAACCAAGAATCCCATTATGTGAATGTCAATTGGGTGAATGGGTTTCTACAGAGGAATCCGAGTATTTCTACAAAAATACAAAGGGGTTAGATTCATATCGGTTTCTTAGCAGCAATAAAGGGAACCTCGATCAGTGGTTTGAAATACTAGTTGGGTTAACGCCATCATTATCAGTCGGAGAGTAATCATAATTGTGAAGAAACTGAATCTTGGCTGGGAAAGACATTCAATAAATCGCTCTATTTTCACTTACAAAAGAGCTAAATTTTCCACCTTCATTTAAGTGTGTGCCTGATCCCACCGCCCCTAATTGTAAAAGAAAAGAAAGCTAGAAAGGGTTGAATAGAAGATGGAAATCCACAGGTTGATTCTCTGAGACAGGCATGAATTAATAATTACTATAGGGTAAAATTATATTAAAAAACTGCAACTGTGTAAAACTAAAGAAGGAATTATTTTCGAAAGAAAAGATAATGATTATCTTTGCTATTGTTACCTATAGGATAAGTAGCTTACATATATAGAATATCCAATTAATTCATATTTATTTGTGTTGTTGGTGGTTGTTTTAATTAGATTTTGGTTTTGAGTGTGCAAGTACACTGGCGCCATGCTAGATCTAGATGTGGGACTACAATGTATTAAGATACCGGAGAAGTTCGAGATTTCTATCTTACATGCAGTTGTTGTAATCTCGATTATAATTATATAGTGTTATTTGACGTTAACGTTTCAACACTAAAGTATTCTTGGGGACATTTTAAGATAGATTTAAAAAGATGTTTTTTTTTTTCGTTGTGCTGTGTCTAAAAAAACAGATTAAGGTGGCCCTATGTATTTTCTACCTCTTTGATATTATACATATGTCAATTATGATTATAACGTTAAAAAAAAGGTAAGAATCTTTTCTCTCGAGCTCCTTTTCTTCCATTACCACCAGTAATTAATCAATACTATAATAAATATATCATATAACTATGGAAAAAGCTCATTTGATATTAGAAATCGATCAAGATAAGAAGGTCGAACAAACTTCACCACAACAAAATTACGGTACTAGAGTAACTGACTTTTTCAAATCAATTGTGACTTATATAAAAAATCGAAGAAACCGACCTCAAAACAAAAACACCAACCAATCCGAAGAAGTGTTATTATATCGATTCATCAGCACTTTTTGGACTTCCTAAATATTCCTAAATATTTGAAATTGGATATGGTTTTTTATAAAGTTATGTCATTCATTTAATCTTTCATAAATTTAATTAAAATTCTAACTCGAGACTACTTAGCTTCGATGAGGAAGTCATTATCAATGTGAGAATCCTCAAAATTTAAAACCCATTTTCTCTTACCTATTATATTCTTTCACCAATGTTCTTTTCTTTCATTCTTCAAGAGACCATCATTATCTTCTTTTCTGTTTTTTTTCCCAAATTTTAACGCATGTATGTATTTTTATCCAAATGGCAAAGTATTTTGATATAAGTATTCAGCAAACAATTTTGGAGAGTATTTACGATGAAGAATTTGTGTATCTTATATTTCTTCATGTTTATAAATTATCAAATTTTCCTTGTTAGCAACTAAGGATGTGTAATATTGTAATATTCTAATTGTGGTGAATTCATCAAATAATTCAAACAATCTGCAACATTACAGTAAGTATTTGAGCTCTCAAACTAATAATAAATAAAAAGAGAGAGTAAGATTTAGTAGAAGATTTGCATGAGTAATTCCTAGATTCCAAAATACCTAATATTAATATTAGTATAGATAGTGAAAATGGAAATGGAAAGTTTAAGGTAATAAAAGAGGCTTGCTTCATCAAAAATTTTAAAAAGTGCTAATAAAAATTTATAGCCTCATCTTCTCTTTTTGAAAAAATCCAAATCTAAATATCAAATTCAGTTGAAAAATTATTATATACAATGAAAAGTACACTACCGGTTACAGAATCTAAACCATCCTACATTTCAAGAAATAACTACAGACAAAACATTTGCAATTGTATGGTTAAAAAATTTTGGGGTGTTTTGATTTATTTAATAGCCATATTTACAGTTGCCATTTATGCTATTGAATACTATTTTAATGGGGAAATTTCACAACATTTGTTATGTTATTCTATTGTATGTATGGTTTTTCTACTTGGGGTAATGATGAAATGTAGAAGGTTTATTTCAAAGTTGGAAGCTTCTAATTGTGATAATTGTTACAGTCTTTCAACATAATAATCATTTACATCTTTATATTCAAGAAAATTCAGTTAACGGTCAGAGAGGTAATAGTGATTTTTAAAATTAACTAACTTTACACTTGCCTAGTACCGTCAATGGCTATTATGGTTGAGTCTATAGACATTTAAAGTATAAGTTTAAGCTTAATTGACTTATGCTTAATTATCTGAAATTAATAGCTATAAGATATTTATTTATAACAATTTATAATTGTTTATTTTTCCTTTCCATTTCTAAAAATTGATCCCAAGTTTGAACTAATTCATTTTTTTCATTTCTTTCATCTTGTAATTGTTTTTTTAAATTTTTTAATTCATTATTTAAATTATCATTTAAATTTTTTAAATCATTTAACTTTGATTGAAATTTTAATTGTAAATTTTTTTGTAATAAATTAATTTTTGATTCATGTTTTGAGTTATATTGATCATATAAATCTTTTGATAATTTAAGTAATTGTTCATTTAAGTGAGATTCATTTTTTTCATTTATACTTTGAAGTTGAAGTTTTAAAGATTTAGTTTCTTCTTGTTGTTGTTGTAATTTTGAGTTTAACTTATTAATTGTATTGATATATTCAACATCATTAGATGGTGGGTCATGATGATGGATCGGAGGCGATGGATGAACTGCAGTAGCATGGTCATGTTGGATGGAAGGGGAGTTTGAGATTGAGATTGAGTTCGGGGAATCATCATTATTATTATTGAATTGAATTATGCCAGACATTCTTTTGTGGGTTCCACGGGGATTTGTTGCAATAGGTTCAGTTCTTTTAGAATCAGGAGTTGTTAATTCTTGTTTTCGAACTATGTTCTTTGTTATGCTTGTAGAATAAGAATTTGCTTTATCGGTGAATACATCATCTTCATCGTTTTCATGGAAACTACCGAACAGTTTGGAGTTTGGGGTTGCACTGGTAGTGGCTATAGATCTGAACTTCGGAGTCAGATTGATACTTGGGACAGAAGACTCGTTTGCGCGTCTTTTATGCCTTTGGTGTGGAGTTTCAAAATCGTTCGCTCTTTTGGTGGGCTTCAAAGAAATGCCATCCTTTACGGTGGACGATATGGTTGGGATGAAAGGCGAGGACACCAGCTCCTCCAAACCGACGGTCTTTGAAGACATGGTACAATATGTGATGGAGTTTACAAGTTCATCGAGTACCAGAGGGAGATGACGTAAGCGGTGACGTAAGCGGCATCAGGTGACGGTGCTTACGTAACCACCCACTAACAACCCTTAAAGGCAGGCTTCAACGGCGCACGTGCCAAACCTCTCCAGCACCTGCACTTAACGGTCTTCACGAGACCTCTGCTCTCAGCTCTGCGGAACTTAAATAGAAGCCTGTTCCCCCCAGTTCTCTATTTTCCCAACAATAACAATGACCAGTAAGTGTCTCTTATCAAAGCCTGCGATGCGGTGTTCTGTGCTGGTGCTAACTATGTAGGAACTTTTCAATATTTCGCTCAGCAAAAAGCTGCCTTTATCACCGCCCCATTCTCAGGTGGTCAGGACAAAGGAGGTGTAGATGAAGGGCCCAGCCACATTCTTGACAAGGGAATAGTGGACCAGGTCAACGGTCTCGGCTGGTCTACTCGTGTTGAGGAACTGGAGTTCCCGCTGGTAGCAAACGATGAGCCCGTCGGCCATCTCAAACGTGTCCGCAATGTGTCCGAAGCATGCCAGAAGATTAGTAACGCAGTTTCGAATTCGTGCGCGAATGGTGAACTGCCCGTCACAATCGGAGGTGACCATTCCATTGCAATCGGTACCGTCTCTGGTGTTCAGAAGGTTTATCCCGATGCCTGCTTGCTATGGATCGATGCTCATGCCGACATTAACACTCCAAAGTCTTCTCCAAGTGGTAATATTCATGGAATGCCGGTTTCATTCTTATTAGGAATTGCTGAAGGTTGTCCAAAACAATTGGAATGGGTACCAAAGTGTCTTTCCCCCGATAGAATAGCTTACATTGGTCTAAGAGATGTCGATTCAGGTGAAAAGGAATTATTAAAGAAACATAATATTGCTGCTTTTAGCATGTATCATGTTGATAAATATGGTATTTCAAAAGTAATTGAAATGGCTTTGGCAAAAGTTAATCCAAATAATGATAGACCAATTCATGTATCATATGATGTTGATGCCATTGATCCAATGTTTACTCCAGCTACTGGTACTCCTGTGCGTGGTGGTTTAAGTTTAAGAGAAGGCCTATATATACCTGAAGCAATCGCTGAAACTGGGAAATTGGTTGCTTTAGATGTCGTTGAATGTAATCCAATTTTAGGCAGTGAAGATCATCATGTTTTGGATACTGTTAGTGCTAGTTGTTCCATCATAAGATGTGCTCTTGGTGAAACAATTGTGTAATTATAAATTTTAGTTGTGTATATAATATATAATATGAAATCACGAATCATGTATTCACATGTCTTATTTGTGCACGTCATGTATAAAAACAGCAATCATTCTTTGTCTTTTTTCCTTACCACTTCAATCACAAAATCATAAAAAAAATGTCCAAAACAATTAACGTTTCTCATATTCCTTCTTCTGTTACCAAAGATCAAATTTCAGAATTCTTTTCTTTAAGTGGCAAAATCGATACCGTTGATTATCCTGTTGATATTACTACCGATGCCACTGCAAATGACACACATACTGCAAAGGTTACATTTGTTTCTTTAGAAGCAGTGTCATCTGCTTTATTGCTAGATGGTGCTATCCTTGGTGGGTCTGCCATATCGATTGTACAATCTGATTCTACCACCACAGCCACTTCTACTGGAGAAGTTGGTGATGCTGGCGATCAGGGTGATGCACCTCAAGAAATCAAACCAAAAGCCGCTATTTTAGCAGAATATTTATCAAAAGGTTATGTTTTATCTGAACAAGCCCTTGAAAAGGGTATTGAATTTGATAATAAAAATGGTATATCAATTAAATTTAAAGCATTTTTAAATTCAATAAATGATAAATATAAAATTGAAGAAAATTTAAAACAAGTTGATGAAAAATATAAAATTCAAACAAATGTTAAAACTAAATTCAATTATTTTGCAAATTATTTTGAAAACTTAATTGAATCAAATCAAACTGGTTTAAAAATTAAAAAATTTTATTCTGATGTTGTTTATGATGCTGCTTTAATTCATGAAGAAGCTAAAAGATTGGCCGAAATTGAAATTGAAAAGAGTAAAAATATTAATGTTACTCCATCTATTAGTAATACAGCTGATGCTAACATTACTAAAGAAGAGAAAAACTAATGTTGTTTTATCCATATCATATTATATGTCATTTTTATAGTTAATCATATAGGTCTACATTTTATTCATTATCGTATCTATCAAATGTCTATTTTTTTCTGTAAGAATAAATAAAGTTTATGCAATTATAAGCCACTGCGGTTGTGGTTGTTCAGCTATAAACTTATAGTTCGTATTCGTCACCTTAGTCATATAGGATCATCGCATTTTTTGTTTCTGTTCACGTTTATAAATGGATTTTACCTATCAATCGATATCCATATCGACATCACTTCTAATTAAGAAAGAGAGAACCGAGCCTATATTAATATTATAGTTGATTCGGCTGAATGATGTCACCAGTTAGCATGGCTATGAGTTCGAACAGTCTGGCTATCGGGCACCGCCTCATCTTCTCACAATTATTGGTTTTGCTTCCTCTCTTGTGGTGTTTACTGATCCCATCTGTCAGTGGGTTTCTGAAGACAGTATCTACCGCTGAGTATCAAAAATATACGCTAGCATCGCCAAATATGCAAAAAAAAAGAAAAAGGGAAACTCGGCAACGGGGAATTGAACCCCGGTCCCCCGCGTGACAGGCGGAAATTCTAGCCACTAAACTATTGCCGAATTGCTTTTCCATCTTCACCAAAACGTATATCATTTAGATTTTATAAGAGAAAATCCTCTCTAATTGTAAAAAAAAACTCTTAAACATTTGCCAGTTAACCGAAATTTCTTTTTTCTATAAGTTGGGTTTTCTGTTTCTTTTATTAGTTTTCCCTTGTTTACTTATTTTCTTCCATTAATGGGGATTTCTCTATGAGCGAGGACCCATTTTAGGGTTACTGGTATTGACGACCTCCAATCTTCTCGTCGATGAGAAGATGTTTATGGTCTGCTACCTCTATGTCACTCCTCTTTTATAGCTGCTTCGCATCGCTTCCGTGGTGGGTGAGTTTTATGCACTGCTGGTGGGAGTGCGATTTTTCTACACGTTATATTCTTTCTTAATTATAATGTGGTGACCCTCAAAATTTAATACTTTTTCTTATTTCTAAAACTTTAGCGATAAAAAGAATCTAGGTTCTTCAATTGGTGTGTATATAAAATAATTCCATCAAACCTCCATAGGAATGATGCGGTGGCTCAATGGTAGAGCTTTCGACTCCAGCTAATGGTTGAAATCGAAGGGTTGCAGGTTCAATTCCTGTCCGTGTCATTACGTTTTTGTTATTTCAAATCTTCATTAAAAAATATCTTCTTCACCTTGATCTTAAAATAGACTCAGATGCTATTGTTCATTTAGTAAATGTTGAAAGACGGGGACTGATTCTTAGATATAAATAAATACAAAATAGACATTGTTGTACCCTCAAGGTATAGCACTTTTAAATAATTCTATACTTACGTTTTAACATTTTTATAATTTATAATAAAATGATAAAGTAAAAAAAAATTTTGAGCACTTACTAGTATTAATACCACACACTGTAATTAATTGTCTTCTTTACTTTATTCATGTACATGTTATATCATATCTAATTACAAGTATTCATTACTCTGAAATATTATGAAGTAGCCATTGTTGTTAATCCTTTCCTAACTGCTAAAACTGAATCAACAATAACTGCATCAACGCCAGCATCCATTTGAATCTTTGCTGCTTCGGGTGTATCATTTTGATTTCCATAGGTGACTACCAATAATCCTGTCCCTTTAACAACATTAATTAATCTTGGGCACATTAATAATGGAGATGATTCGGTAACAATTCCTAATAAATCCCATCTTTTTGCAAATCTGATTGCTTCGTGTAAAGAAGAACAACGAACATCTCTCATTGGTGAAAACCCAGATTCTGTTAAAAATAAAACTGGAATAGATGGTTGTTTCATCGATAATAAAATACAAATATCAGGATGAAATGATGAAAATAAAATATCTCGATCATTTGCAAAATCATAAACACAATTTAAAATTGTATCAACCCAAAAATTTAAATCAAATTGAATATCTTCCATATCTTCATCTTCACTTTCACTTAAAGTTGGATATTTACATTCAATATTAAATCCCACTTTTTTAGGTAATAATTTGAAAACTTCTTCTAAAGTCGTAAAAGGTGCATAAATTGATAATCCTGGTGTATTACCTTTAAAACCTTTATTTTTAAAATCTCTTGTGTGTTTAATTTTATCATTAATTAATTCTAATTCTTTTGAATCTGATGTTCTAAAATCAAGATGAAATGACATTGCTCTATTTCTTCTTTTATTATTGATTGAAAAATCAATTCCTCCTTTTGATCCATCAATATTTTCAATTTTATCATCAAATTTATTATCAACTTTATTAATAATTTCATTATTAATTTTTTTAACATTTTCGCTTTCATTTTCATTAGTATCATCAGTTTTTGAATTTCTATGATATAATAAATCATGAGAAATTTTTCTTTGTTCAGATAATCCTAAAAATTGTTCAGATGTTAATGTATACATTGGACTATCAATTCCAGTTTCTGCAACCAAAAAATCATGATAAATAACAGGTTTATAATCTTTTGTTAGTTGAACATCAAATTCAACATAAGATAATCCTAAATTTGCAGCAGCAATTAATGAATCAACTGTATTTTCACCTAATTGTAAAGATTTTTTAATTAAATTGTTTTTACCCATACCACGATGTCCAATAATTTTTTCATTACGATTTGTTTTATTTGAAATTAGTGATTTCCAATATGTGTTTGTCTTTTTATCAATACCTAATGATTTATGATGAAATGGTTTAATAACTATGAATTGGAAACTAATTGTACCTAAAATTTCCATTGTATCTGATTTCATAATTGGAACTGTAATTAATTCATGAAGACTTCTCTTTTTGTTACCTAAATTTGTAAGAACAGAATCTAATATTGCAACTGCTCTACCAATTGGTGGATTAGTATTCTTTTTATCTGATTTTTTATTAATTGAACTTGTTGCGGAATATGAAGGTACAATATCAAAATATAATATCACTTTTGATGGATTTAAAGAATGAAAAATAATTGGTTCAGTTGATGTATCATTATTTTTAATTGGTAAATCAACAACTGATGATTCTCCAGATGTATGAGATGCTGAAACAATCAACGATAATGCTGTATCTAATTGTGTTGAAGATGCTTTTGAATAAGGAATTTTATTAATTTTAATTGGTGATGAATTAAATTGAGTATCTGGTGATCCTAATGTAACAAGAATCATTGAATGTTTTGTCAAATATCGATGACCAATACTTGTAACTGCTTCAGTATTTTCTATACTTGAAGGAGAAACAGTTGGAGGCAAAGTTGGAGAAGATCCTAATTTTGGAGATTTTGATCCTGATCTTACCTTATTCTTCTTATTTGTATTATTTTTTCTAATAATTTCAACTTCATTTGTTGATGATTTATGTGAAGTTAAAAATGGTCTAGTCTCCAAATGAGTAATTGGTTTTAATAATTCAGCAACTTTTAAATGTCCTCTTAAACAAGCATGTTCCACTGGTGACCAACCAGATTCATCTGATGATGAATAATTTGCTCCCGAATCAATCAAAACTTTTGTTATATCAAGAAAACCTTTAGTTGCTGATAAGAAAATTGGTGTCCAACCAAATTTATTTTCTTTTAATTCTAAATTACATGATTCATTTTGTTTTCCATAAATTTTATTATTTTTTGAATTTAATAATAATTTAACAATATCTAAATAATTGTTTTTAACTGATAAATGTAATGGAGCTTCACCAGTTTTAGAATCTTGGAAATTTATATCAAGTCCATATTCAATTAAAATTCTTGTTATTTCATAGCAACCTAATGAACAAGATAATAATAATAAATTATTATTTTTCAATAGAACTCCACGAACCATTGATCCAACCAATTCTGTAAAGGTTAGAGTATGTTTTCCAATGATCGATAATTGTAATGGTGATAAATTATAACAATCATAACTTGAAACATCATCAATAGATTCTTCAGAATCAAATAAACCAAATTTTTTCAAATATTGAATTAAAACTTTTGTAATTAAATGCAAACCATATTGTGATGAATAATGTAATGGTTTTCTTTTATATGCATCATTTTCATTTAAAAAATATTGAAATTTAATTGGTAAATTATTTAATATAAATTCAATTGAATCAATTTTATCATTTGAATTAATACCATCAGTACCATAAGTTCTTTTTAAAATTGATTGTAATAATGGTTTTTCAGCTGGTGATATACCTTCATGAATTAATTGTGTTTGTTTACCTAAATTAATAATTAATAAATGAAAGAAATTTCTTTGATTCATTTCTGAAGAATCAATTAATGTTGAAAGATTATCCAATAAATATTTTATACATTTAAAACTTGAAAAAATTGTTGATTTAATTAATAAAGATAATAATAATTTATTTGTTAAATGATTTTCAGAATCTTTTTTCAAATTTGTTAAGATTAATTTAAAATTATCAATATCATCAATTTTAATTAATTCTTTTAATTCATTAATTTTTGAGGATAAATATGAATTGTTATCATTAATCCGCTTATCATTATTTTCAATATCTTCGACATCAGAATCAGATGCATCGGAATCGGAGTCAGAATCGGAGTCATGATCATCATCATTATTTTTACTTAATTCGGATAATAACTTATTCACCTCAACAATTGATTCTTCAACGGTTGTATTTGAAGTAAATCGACAAACGTATACTTTTGTGTTTAACCAAAGTTGTTGTATTTTTGATCCAGTTTTCTTATCGAATTTTTTTAAGATTTTAATACAACCTCGAGTATTTAATTCACCAAACCACTAAAGTATAGGTATAAAGATTAGTTTATCATTAAAGAAAACTAGTATAGAAACTAGTAGGGAAACATACCTTTAAGTTTCTTAAATCACTTCTTAGTTCTAATAAGATATTCAATAAATCTTCATCGATATTATCTTGTTCAATTGATTCATTGTTCTCAAACAATGTCGTAATATTCTTTAACCTTCTCAAATATTCATTTTGGTTTTTGTTATAAAAAAAATTGATTTTTTCGATATTTCTATCAAAGGAGAATAAAAATGCTTTTTTGAATGACGTTAATATGCTGACATAAAACTAAAAATATTAGTGGATAATTATAATTAGTACTGGCTTACCTTCAACATCGGATTTTATCCCCGGGGTATCAGATAAGGGATCTCTTGAGGAGTTGAGGAAGCCTTTGCCATGGGATTGAACAATAACGTTGATTTTTTGTTTTAAATCCTTATAGTTCAAGTACGAGTGACTGAAGGTTTGTTAAAAAATCAAAAGCTATGTTGGTGAAAATAGAAGTGCAAGTACAAACCTCCACTCTGGGACTTGCTTTGTCACCAAGCTGGATTCAGGCCGAAAACGTTAKTTTTATTGAAGTATTCCAAATATCTGATATTATTACATACCTTTTTCCAAACTTCATATCAATAAATAAGTTTTATTTTGTTCCAATGAAAATGAAGAAAAGAAGAAAAAAAAAGCAGACATAAATAAATATTTATTTTCAAAACGTGTTCCGCATTTAGAAACTGTACCGCGCATTATGTATAACCTGCACTGGCCAACCTCAATTTTATCCCAAGCTGGATGCATGCATAATTGCTACTATATTTACTATACGTTGGTCTGGATTTGTCTGATAAATGTACGTCTGCCACATAAAAACAGAAAGAAAGCCACATTATAATTATCATATAGTTGTTCCTTGAAATGTCTGACTTAAACTCTGGCGAATTATTAATATGTACCTGTGACATAATTATAAGGCAGTCTGTCCTCTTTAATGTAAAAATTCAATTGTGGAAACACCGGATAATATGGATTTGAACCACTTGTGATAATTAATCTCATGTATCATATATCACTATAGGTGACGAGAAATCGATGGAAGCTATTAATAAGAACTCATTTGATGCTATGGAAAGAGAGGATCAAAATGGTATTCATCCCGGTGTATTGAGCTCAGGGTAACTACATCGGTATCAATAACTAATCCTTAAATGTTTTGAATATATTTTATATATGCGGTACCTATGATATACATATTTCCTAGCTATTTTTACTTATAGACTACCTTCATGTCTGGACAATTTACAATGGCAACTTCAGCGAGAATAAACACCATTCTTATGATTCCATTTCAACATCATCATCCTCATTACTATCAAGAACAGTAATGTCTAAACTAGTTTCTCTATCTGCGTCGACATAAGAATCACACATAACAGTAATCTTAAGATCATGTTGTCCAGCATTTGGCGCTTCAAATTGAAGTTTTGTAATTTGACTTTTCTTAGAGATAGCAATTCTCTTTATTGCGAGTATTTGTTTCGTAGATGACTCACTAATAAGTATCCACCATTGTTCTGTCTTTGGGAAAGGGAAGAATGGAGCACTGACAATTAAATCTGGGTCCTGATCTCTGTCAAGTTTCACAGCTACCGACACAATACTTCCTGCCTCAATTTTCTCTTCCAAGATATCATATGAAACACTAATGAATGGATACTTGTTCACAAATTCAGCAACCGCATTCACTTGCTTATTGTCCATTTTAAGGATGACATCTCGTTCATCATCTTCTAGGTTTATAATATCATCAATACCTTCAACCCCAGCTTTTGTACAACGGTCAATAACATCTGAGGAAAAATGGGGAATTTGCTTAAGAGGACTATCACGATTCCAGACTGCTTGTACCACCATTTGTGACAAATCCATGGCATTCATGGCATTTAAATGCCCTTCACCAGAAAGAACATCAACAACAGCAGCTAAAAGACCCAATATTTTTTCAAGAATTATATTCTGATCAGAAGCTAAATCGGGAGGTAAGGAGAGTCTAGAAAAGTGTGCTTGTAATAGAACAAATGCTTTGAAAGATGGAGATGAGTACACTGCTTCAGAAATCTTAACAGGAACATAATCGTAAATCTTTGCTAAAACAGACTCTTCATGAGTTCTAATAGGAAGTATTTCAAATTCAGCTGCCGAAGAGACAATCTCTAGAATACTTTTAAGTTTGGATTTACCCGTGAGTGACAATAAAAATGTTTGCATCGTAACATATGAGATATTATGATGTGCCGATATTTCTGCACCTGGAGTTGGAACTATTGTTGTAGGTCCATTATCATCCTCTTCCTCTTCTTCCTCTTCTTCATTGATACCATCTTCATATAGTTCTACCAATTTTGCTTCTGATAGCTCCTTAAGAGTATCCTCCACTAGATCTGATAGGTATTCATTCAACTGGTTGACTTTAAGAAGACCATAAAAACTTGGATTAGCTTTTAACCGTCTTAGGAAATATGTGTATGTAAGCCAAGTAACACAACCCTGTTCATTTTTTATAATCTGGTTACAAATCTCTGGTATAATAGAATCATGTAAATAAACATTGAGATGACTTTCAATAGGAAGAGCTTCTTTCAAAAATTTAAGATAGTAATCACGTTTAGTATTATTCGTAAGAATTAATACCTGTCCATTTTCAGTATCATCCCTTGGGGCACAGCCGATCATTTCGAGTAGGTCAATTAATGAATAATCAATATAACGATGCTCTTTTCCTTCAAAAAATTGAGTCCCCATGACCACAACCAAATTACCTTTAGGACAATACCAGCAAGTATCCATAGTTGCAAGTAAAACTTGAATTGCCCCTATTTCATATAACCGAGTAACAATAGTTCGATCATTTTTATTCATATTGCTATATAAGAAACCAATACCACGTGTAACACTTTGTTTTAAAGTCAAATCATGAATTTTGTTCAAATATGGTGCCAATGATTTTTGATCTGTGTGAATAAAAAGGTCTTCATTATCCTCAGCTTGTGCTAATTTAAACAGTTCTGAACTTGTCTCCACACATTGTTTTCTAGTATCAACAAAAACAACACAATGTTGTGATTCTTGTTTCAATGCCGAAAACGTGGGTTTAGCCATTGCTATTAATAATGAAGGATGGTGGATAACACTTAAAGCCGATAAACGAATCTTCAATGGTTTCTGACGAGCTTCAGGAGAAAAGTTAAAAATATTACGTTTATTAGCACCAATCCATTCACCAAAATCTCTTCCATTTGATAAAGATGTACTTAATGCAATCATTCTAATTTTCTTTTCAATCTGAACTGAAATAAATTTCATTCTTGATATTATTACCTCATATATAGAACCATTTTGACCTCCAACCATTTGTACATCATCTGCAATGAATAGTTCAACCTCTTGAACATTTTTTCTTTGAAGCCATTTTCGAGACAAATAATCCCATTGAGTAGGAGTTGCTAGAATTAAATGTGATTGGGCTAATAACTTTCTATCACTAGCCAACTCTCCAGTTAATTTGTTTATTTCTTTACCACCAGATAATTGAGAAAGACGTTTTCGCCAGTCTTTTAGTCTGTCATCGATTTGTTCTTGAAAAGGGGCAATATAGACAACTCGGCCTCTTTCTAGTTTCCAATGCCTTAAAATGGAAAGCTCTGCACATGCTGTTTTCCCACTTCCTTTGGGAATACCAACAAATACATCATCATCAGTCCCATAAAGGGATGTATAAGCCTGTGATTGAACTCTATTGAACGTTTTGAAGGGGAAAATATTAGAAAACTCTTGAATTCCTAAATCATTTGTTGGGATAAGTTGATCAAGTAAAGGTGTATGTTCTGGGAATTTCTTTGGAACAACTAGCTGAATTAGAGGAACTGCCATTCTTGTTTCACAATGTAACCATCTTTCGGAAATAATTGTAACAAAGTAATTTGGTTGGATCGGTTCTAAGAGCTTAACAGTGAAGTCGATATAATGTTCAGTTCCAATATACTTTTTTCGAACAATAAAATAATCGTTATATAGTAATTGCTCACTATCACAATCTTCTACAAATATGTAGAATGGTTCAGCTAGACCGTGGACACTTTCATTCCATTCAAATTCAGGGGTTATCGCCAATTCAAATTTAAGCAAACTTGGAGTCATGGGTCGGAAACGAACATCTAATGACAGACGGGGAAATTGACGAAGCATATTAAATGCTCTTTGTCCAAGGGAAACGTTTCTTAGTCTTAGAAGTTCTGTAACTTCTGCTGTAT
Organism: Alloascoidea hylecoeti; assembly: GCA_001600815.1. NCBI lineage: Eukaryota > Fungi > Ascomycota > Alloascoideomycetes > Alloascoideales > Alloascoideaceae > Alloascoidea > Alloascoidea hylecoeti. The sequence goes on from BCKZ01000003.1 coordinate 81,176, forward strand.
CTTTCAATTCTAAATATTGGGACCATGGTAACTGTGAAGATTCTTGATGTCGGATTATATCTCGAGGACAGTCGGGAAACTGTGTGAATGGAGAGTTAGTTAGCCAGATCCGTTTAGCTACCATTTTGCTTAAGTCAAGGATTAGTTTTGATAATTGAGCCCAACCTTTTCTTAAACATATTTCATAAATAGCACGTAATAATCTTCCAGCAGACTGAGTAACGTATACCATATCCGACATTAAAACAAATGTGTCAAGTTTAAGCCGAGAAATATATGCTTGAAGTAAAATATTGATCTTGGCTGTGGGATCATCAATCCCCTCTCTGATGGGAATAGGAACTCTCTCTAGAAGTTTTGTTAATTCGGCCTTCTCTCCACCCCTAACTGGGATGTATTTGAATTCTCCTGACATGGCAAATAATCTAAAAATCTCAATAGGTGAAAAATATGGTTTCAAATGCTTATTATACATATCCATAGAAAAATGGGAAATATAATAATGAGATGATATTTTACCTAGTTCAGTTGAGTATATTACTCCACTTGTCTTATCATACTTTACTAATTTGGCCTTTTCTAATAATAAAAGAGCTGAATGGACTAAGTCCAATCTCTTTTGTAAGAGGTCCTTATCATTGGCATATTCTGCACCAACTTTGTAAACGTCTGGAGATTTCAGCATACGAACAAAAAGGTAGGTATAACCAAGCCATTTAATTGCTTCCTCTAAAGTAGAAATTGTGCCTAATACGATTTCGGCGTTAAGATGATCTGGAAGTTTGGAAATAAATTGACTTTCTATTGGCAATTGCGTATTAATTAAAGACATGTAGAATTGCAATTCTTTCCGTGTTGTGATAATTATACCTTCACCAGAGGTATCATATCCTGGTCTACCAGCTCTTCCAAGCATTTGAATTACATCTTGAGGTGATAATTCTGCCCAACGACCCTTTTCTGGAGAGTATACCTGTGTTCCACGAATAATAACAGTATGCGCCGGAAGATTTACACCCCATGCTAAAGTTGCAGTTGATACAAGAACTTGAATAAACCCTTCTTTAAAAGCCTCTTCGACTGTACCTCTATCTGATCTTGAAAGACCGGCATGATGAACAGCAAACCCTGTTGGATATAAATCTCTAAGACCATTATCCTTAATTTTTTCGCTTTCTGTTTTAAGCACTTCATGAGCAGAAGAATCCTTACCTAGAAATCTGTTGAGGGTACCATTTTCGATAGCTGTATCACGTAAATATCTTGCTGTTTTAACCGTTTCCTTTCTTGAATGGACAAAAATAATGACTTGATTGTTCCCAGCATTTTCCATAACTTTTTCATAACAAGCATCATTCATTGAACGGTACTGTTCTATACTACTTTTATCTGTTACGCCAATATATTGCTGACTTAAAGGACAAGGACGGTATGTAGCATCGAAATAAAATAATCCAGTTTTGAGGTCAACACGTAGAAATTGAGCAACGTCTTTATAGTTAGGTAGTGTAGCTGATAAACCAACTAATCTTACAGGATCCCCGGTGGCCTCTGTTTTACGTAACGTTCTTGCAACAATACTTTCTAGAACTGGACCTCTCTCATCATGTAACAAATGAATTTCATCAATGATTATTAGTCGTACAAGATTTGTATAACTAATATCAGAACTTTTTCTTGTAATAACATCCCATTTTTCAGGAGTAGTGACAATAACTTGAGTTTCTGAGATCTGCTGTTTTGTCAATTGACTATCACCCGTAAGCTCTGCAACTTTGATACCAAATGGATTAAGCCGTTTTGAAAAGGAGTTTACTTGTTCTTGTACTAAAGCTTTTAATGGGGCGATATAAATAATTTTGAAGGCATCCAGATCAACTTTAGAATCATTCATATATAGTGAGATTGTCCGAAGCATGCTCAAAAGAGCCACATTAGTCTTACCACCACCTGTTGGAGCACATAACAATATATTCTGATCATCTTTGAAAGCGGTAGGATAAAGTTTACTTTGTATTCTATTTAGTGATTTGATCTCCGTTCCAAATGCTTTCTGAGCCCAGTGTGGAAGATCAGATATAGGTACTAACGGTTCACTATTACTACCCTTGGGAGATGTAGGTGGTGGGACGTGTATCTCTTCGTACTTTTTATTTTTTGTAGATTTACTTGATCCTTTAGGAAGTTGAACATCAGGCGAAGTTTTCAAATGATTGCCTTGATCAAATTCGAGTGCTTCTAAAGAAACAGTCCTTGGGATATGTGCACCTTTGACTGCTGACCATTCCAGTTCCATGGAACTGTCAAATTCTTCCTCTTTTTTCGTTGAGTCGTTTTGTTGTTCTGCACTTCCATGTAATTCCAATAGTATCCAGTTGAGGCCGGCCTTTTTAATATCATTTCTGATACTATCACGTTCTTGAGTAGATTCGGCTTTGGCGAGGAGTGTTAACCAAACAATTTTCTCCTGATTTTTGACTAGTAATGCTATCAATTCATTGTGGTTATATTCGAAAATTTCAAATAGTTTATTTTCTAATTGGTAGTTGGCTTCTCCTAAGTTTTGCAATGCTTCAAAAGTCTGTGTAGTTTTTTCCTGAATAACATGAGAGTCGTTGTACACTTCACTAATTTTCCTTTGTAGCCAGAACGTGTCAATCTCGTAAGCTGGAACCAATTTATCATCTTCATCTTCCTCTTTCTTCATAATGGTATCATCAATTACATCATCGAAACCAATTTCTTCATTTTCTTCTTCAGATAAATTTTCTTCAATAGATTCATCATCGTCGCTCAATCCCTCAAAACTTCCTTCATCGTCATCGTCACTAATAGGATCAACTGCAACTCCCAAACGTTCATCTGATTGATTTTCAGATATTTGGTCACCAGGCGAAACATAATCGTTAATTTGTTGACATAAGTTGACCAAATTGCTATAAACTTTATCTGACAAAGAAGATTCAAGAAGACTTTCAGAACTGGTTCGCTTTTGTTCTGCGGGTATATCACTCTTTGAAATTTCCAGTAAAGTATCGGAAGCTGAGCTTACTATATCATCTGCAACATCACCTAGTATAGATTGTGTCCAGGAAAAAATCAAATTAAAGATTCGCTGGGTTTCAACTGTTGTAGGCCTATATTTCAGGATATCGGTGCCTGCTTCTAAAAGAGTAGTATTGGTTCCAATTGGTTTAAGAGTTTCTGCGTAGGATAATTTTGTCAAGCTCTTGCTACTTTTGTCATCAAACTTTTTCTTTTCATCCTCTGATACTTTTACTCTTTTCACTCGATTTCCCATATCATTTTTGGATACTTTCCCAGCCAAAGATTCAGGTTCGACAACATCTTCATTGTCCCCAGCCCTGCCATCCCCACGCCTATCCTGGCGCTGGACCTTATTGGACATTTCACTGTACTTGTACTTTGAATAATCCATTTTTTCTTTTTCTTTTTCATGATCAGTCATGTTTGATAATAATAATTTGGAGATGCTCAATATGTGAAGACCCGTGAAAAATAAAATTATAGGTGTACGGATGTTTCCTTGTAGTGTGTACTTTACCCGGCCTTAATGTAGTTTATAACTGTAGATGTTCTTGTCCTTTTTCTCCCTTCAATTTCTTCATTTTTTATTGATATTTATAGACAATGCTTAGAACGGTTTCTATGACTTCTTTGCAGGCCGTTAGACCTGTTCTACCACTACTGGCTGGTAGATCACTTCTTAAATTTGCTGCAAGAACTATGGCTACAGAAGCTAAAGATGATGAGGTATGTTTATTTTAAAGTTTCACTTAAATCTAATTTATAATGTCAATTGAGTCTTTTTTGAACATTCTTGATTTCCTTCTTCACTGAATTCTTCTTGTCTCGTACGGGGAATTGCGACATCTCCTAATTATATTATTACGGTATTTATAAATCTGATGATATCTAATAATATGTGCCTTGTTGATTTTCCTTGTTTTGAATTAAACATGCATTTGCATGCGTTTCTCTCCATAAAACATTTTTTAAAGATAAATAATAAGACTGCATTTCCTTGTTGAAAGTACAAGGAAACTCTTAATCTTTAAACTATCTTTTGTAATGGTGACTGGATATTAACTGTTCTTTCGGTGTTATAGATTGTTGAGATCCAACTTAAGCCATCAAGTTTCGAAACTTATAATCTTGATGCACCACCATTGACATATGAGACTACCAAAGGTAAACTTGTTCAGATGTATAAAGATATGGTCACGATTAGGTAGGTAGACTGATATTTAAATTAATTACTATTGTACAAGTCCTAACATATATTCTAGACGTATGGAAATGTCGACAGATCAAGCTTACAAAGCCAAGAAAGTAAGAGGTTTCTGTCATCTTTCAATTGGTCAAGAAGCAGTTTCTGTTGGAATTGAACATGCTATCAATAAGAAAGATACCATTATCACCTCCTATCGTTGTCATGCGTTTGCTTATATGAGGGGTGCATCTGTTAAGGAAGTTGTGGGGGAATTGATGGGTAAAAGATGTGGTGTGACTTACGGTAAAGGTGGTTCAATGCACATGTTTACAAATGGATTTTATGGTGGTAATGGTATTGTTGGTGCTCAAGTACCACTTGGCGCTGGGCTAGCATTTGCTCATAAATACAATGGAGAGCAAGCTGCAACATTTAATCTTTACGGTGATGGTGCAGCTAATCAAGGTCAGGTTTATGAATCCTTTAATATGGCTAAATTGTGGAATTTGCCTTGCATCTTTGTTTGTGAAAACAATAAGTATGGCTTGGGAACAGCCGCTAGCAGATCTTCAGCTATGACAGAATACTACAAGAGAGCGCAATATATTCCAGGTTTGAAATGTAATGGTATGGATGTTTTGGCAACGTTGCAAGCAGCTAAATTCGCAAAGGATTGGTGTATTTCAGGAAAAGGACCATTAGTGTTGGAATACGAAACTTACAGATATGGAGGACACTCAATGTCCGATCCTGGTACCACATATAGAACTCGTGAGGAGATCGCACATATGAGATCTACAAGCGATTGTATTGCTGGTCTCAAAGCTAAGCTGATAGAGCTTGGAATTGCCACTGAAGAAGAAATCAAAGCAATGGATAAAGAATGCCGTACTCAAGTTGAGAAAGAGATTGCAGAAGCGGATGCTGCTCCTCCTCCAGAAGCCAAATTCGATATTCTGTTTGAGGATGTTTATGCCCCAGGATCAGAAGTGCCATTTTTGAGAGGCCGTATCTCGGATGACTCCTGGTATTTTGATAAAGAGTATAAAAAGACGATGGATGCGTTGTAAGTTAATAAATAGTATCAGTATAGATATTTAATGTTAGGTCATGTGATCATATTACCCTACTACATATAAGTTATAATTTATATCCTTTTCCTTTTTAGCTGTCATTATCTTTATCATACGCTTTTATAGAAAATTATTATCATCCATGGTCGTACCATTTAATGACATCTCACACCTCAAAACCGACAATCATGATGTCCAAATAACCAAACTGGTAAATCTGAAGCATACCATCATTGGTCATGAAGAAGAAAAATTAACGTTACTTGAAAATGGTTCATACAAAACTATTCTTGAAATATTAAGGGACACAACTGATGAAGAAGTGAAACTACAAGCAAGCATAATCGTAACCAGTTTTACATATGGTGATGATAAAATAATGAAATTGCTAATAACTCTTCAGACTGTTGAGGTTATTTTGTCTACGATTGTTCCTTCTGCAGATTCGCGGCTATTGATGCAATCTTTTCGTTCTCTCTGCTGTATACTATCTTCAAGGCCTGATATAATCATTCACTTTGGTTCACAATTTACTAATACTGTTCGAAAAATCGTTTCCAATCCAAAATCTTCAGAAAGTCTCCTTGCATGTGCTTGTGAATTGATCCCTTTGATAAGCCCTAATCCACAGCTTGTGAAGGATTTGGAAGAGCTCATCAAACCCCTAATTGAAATCAGCTATTCACGAATACAAAAGTATATACCAAATTCATTTAATAACATCACTTCATTGAAAATGGCTTTGTATGCGCTTACACATTTGATTAACGATCAGTATTGTTCTTGGTTTGTTTCATCATTTAACAAACAAGATCAGTTGGATGAAAAAACACAAAACCAACTACCAATATTTGAAAAAATCGATCCAATTATTTTCATTGTTCATCTTTTATCGCTGTTGAGATCTAACTCAGATGATCTCAGGTTAGGATCAGTTATTTTGTTATGCAAACTGATAGGTTCAATCAAATCAGAATCTATGAAACTACAAATGAGTAAAGGTTTGTTACCTACTTTAGTGATGCTAATTAAAAGTGACAATCCTGAGGCGGTTGATCCTCATGTTTATCAATCATTAGCTACACTTTGCAAAGATAATCAAGAAGATGCCTTCCTGGTAGGAGAAGGAGGAGTAATTAAAAAGGTTGCTGAATCTATTTTGTTGCTTAATTACAATAATCCAAAAGGTGCTCAATTGGTGGCGGATGGATTATTAGTCGAAGCTTGTATATGTATTCATGATGATGAACACCGCTTAGCTGTTGTTGAGAATGGGATCTTAAAATATATTGTTGAAATAATCACAAAAGTCGGGAAGACAGATCTAAGTGAATTAACTCCATCTACAGCCTCATCGTTGAGAAAGGTCACAATCGCCTCTTGCTATGTTCTGAGAGCACTTTCTAGAAGTGTTAATTTATTGCGTACGAGCTTAGAAAATGATGATATTGTCGAGGGTATAGTTGGCCTGCTATCAATGAATTATAAAACTGAAAATGGAATTCATTCTGAAGGAGGTCACTTTGAGGTAGATGAAACTTTGGATGTTAAAACTGCTATAATGGCCGCCGTGTGCAATATTGTCTTGGAGTTCGGAACCTTAGTGAAAAAACTAATTGAGAAAGGTATTATTCCTCTCATTGTTGAAGGGGTTAATTCAACGTATTCTCCATTGAGACTGAATTCAATTTGGGCACTGAGACATCTTGTTTACATGGCTCAGCCTGAATTGAAGAATCAAGTTATGGAACATTTAACTTATGATTCTCTTATGGCGCTTTGCAATGACAATGAACTTCAAGTTCAAGAGCAAAGTCTGTGCTTTATTAGAAACTTGATTTGTACAAATGTCACACAGATTGGAAATTTATTTGATAACATAGGAAAAGATAGGTTTTTTGACATTTTGGAATCAAAAATTAAAGGGGCCATAGAAAATGGGATGGAATCACAAGTAATTGTTTCAGTGATATATATCCTTGCAAATATTGCTTCATGTTCAGAACACTATCAAGATATTATTATTAATCAGGGTTCAATTTTAAAAAAAATTGCTGCTTGTGCTGAAAATGGGGATTGGGAAACCAAGACAGCTTGTGGCTGGCTGGTAATTAACTTAACATGGAATGAACAAGAAACGAGAGAAAATTTAACTGATTCTTGTAGACATAGGGCCAACGAGCTTATAGGCCATGGATTTAAAAGACTTTTGATAAGAATTAATCAGGACCCAGTAATTGATATTAGGCGACAGGCTAGCACTGCACTATTTCAATTAAATTCTCTTACTGGAGCAGGTACGGATTAACTAAATTAATATTCAATATTTCGATTCTTGGTTTTTTTTACGGTTCTATTTATATCCAATTTTTTTTCTTGCGTTTGCATCGTACTTTATTGTTTCTGCCTTTTTTATTTTTGTTGGTTTTACATGTAGCTGTTTTTGCTGTTGTCTTTATAGATAGATCTAAGGCCACGGCCTTTGCATTATATCTCTGGTGATTTACTAGCTATCTAAAGTGTTAGCCTATGTTTTATTCTGTTAGCATATTTTTATAAAGAAAAATTAAAAGTTGTATAAACGAAAGATTATACCAAAAAAAGTAAGTAAATATGGTGCGCATAGATAGTTTGTGGTAGTTGCAGTGTTGGGAAAAAATCTTAAATTATAAAGAGAAACTCCATGTATTGTATTACTGTTAAATACAAATTTGAATACATTAATATCATCAACAACAACGATTATTAATTCTGTTTTATATATGCTTATCTTTAACCACAATATAAATTATGGCACGACAGTATAATCCATGGGATGACGATGAGTGGAATTTAAACGTAAGAAATACGATAGTTGATATAATATCAGTTTCCCAAAAACTAATCTTAATCAAAGGATGACAATGATATAAACAAACCCGCATCAACAGAATTATTCAACTGGGATATAAGAACAAAATCAGGATATCATTCAACCTTCCCGTATGTTTTGTTTATGAATCGGGATAATATTTGAGCACGTTACTAATTTTTTTTATGAATTATAGGGGATTCCATCAAAGTAATGGAGATCAAATCCCAAAACCTCGAGTTCTACTTAAGCGACCTTCACAGCCTCAGGAATCAACCTCAAATAAAAATGAAGCAATTGTAAATGACAAAGAAAATCAGGAAGAAGAGACTCGCATCAAACAAGAATTGAAGGACAAGGAGCTGAAATATAAGTTGGCAAGAGAAAAGATATTTGGGTCTGAAGATCAAGTCGAGTCACAGGTTCATGATCACATTAAACATCAGACTAAACATCATTCTAACCCAAACCGTTCACGTGGACACGCTCACCGCCCACAACGTCTCAATAAAGGAGCGAGAGCTAATAAATAATCATAAGCTATTTTGTAAGGTGTGCGTTTTCATCGTTGTATATTTCAATTGAAGCTACAATAAATCGATATGCGAATTAGTATTCATTTATATCCACTTGTAGTTATTATACGACTTTACATAAATGAGACATAAGTTTACCTCCACCTTATAATAAATATATAATTTGCTTTGCGAGACTTTCCCTAATTTATTTAATAAACTAAGCTGAAGCTAAATCCAGTAAGTTTCATAACAGTTATCTCACAATCGTTACAGTTGGTGCGAAGCTGGGACTGTGCTTCAAAGTTCAACATTAGAATATATCGAATATCAAAGATCACATAAGGGCTGAAATTTGGAAAAGAAGCTTCACTGTTACAGTGATAGGGAATAGAAAAGGAGCCACCGCACGTTCCTACGAACTTTTGTAAAAGGCGTTTGATTAGATTGATCAAGTTGGATAACAGACCATCTGTGAAACTAAAATTGTGATGAATTGGGTTCGTGACGAGGAAATAAACGTGTTCGAGTAGCCTCTTTTTTCACCGATTTGAATCCAATCGCATTTGGAATCTCCTTACAAGTGCCTCCCAAGGGATTAGGAGAATTCGTTTAAACACTATGTGGAAGTGAAGAGAAGCTTAATATTTATGGTCTACGGAACACCGTGCACTACTTCRGAAACAGGTTTAAGGTCTCGGTTATAGTACTACAGTGTATCAATTTTTTGGAGTGCCTAAAAACCCATTAAAATGGATCTGGTAACTATAAGAAAAACAACTTTTAGCAAAAAGGTAAACCTCCCGGGTAACCAAACACTTTTTATTGTTTTACACGTAAGTTGTTAAGCTACATTATTTTCAATTTATTTCTTTGTTTTCTAAATAAGGTCTGCTAATCCATACTTATATAAATAACTGTTTAGATTGTACTTTCAATATGTTTCAAAGACTAGCTGCCGCATTTTCAAGAGCCACTGCAACTACACCCGAGCCTGAATCTTCCAATTCACAATCTACTTCTGCAACACAGACCCCAAATAAATCGATTCCTATTAGTTCAATAAATCTAGTCTATGGGAAGAAGTCTATATTACTCGAATTTGATGAATCAGATTCCGATAACAAAGCAAAGCCCGAGTTAGGACCTAGCGTTGGATACGTCCGTGGAAAGGTTGCAGAATGGGTTGATACCGTGGAAAATAAAGCTACTGAAAGAGGTGAGGTTGCATTAGTTTTCAGTGGGAAAAGGCTTGTAAATGATGACATTCCTCTAATTGGAGAAGGTATCAAATCAAAAGACACTCTCCTTGTTTCTATCCGTAAGCCAAAAACAAGATCAAAAAAGGCCAAGAAGAACAAGGCAAAAAAGAATCAACAAATCACAAAACCAGCTCCCTTGACTGGTGATCAGAAGATTGATGCTGTTTTGAAATCTACGGAGGAGACGATTTTACCTCTTATTAACAAGTTTGTGGACTCCCCACCAGAGGACGAAGAAGCAAAAAAGGAACAACATCGACGACTGGGTGAGCTAGTCTTAACTAAATTATTTTCACTGGATGAAGTTGACACAAGTGGGAATCCTGGGTTGCGACAAAAACGCAAAGAGGCAGTTAACACACTCCATGGATATCACGCTAAAATTGATTCGGTGTTGCAGTCCGATAACAAAGAAAATGAAAATGAAGATGAAAATAAATCCAAAGATAATATAAAAGATGCAAATGAGGATCACAAGAAGGATGAAAAATTATAGCGAATACAAATGTTTTTAATGTTAGTTTTTAGTTTATCTTTTTTCTCAATTTCATTGACTGTATATTTTTAAACCATGGTTGTTGTTGACCTCTAGATCCTTATGTACTCCCAAAAATGGCTGCCATTTCATTGCCAGAATTCAGCCATGCCATGAAACACCTTGGCCTCTCTTGTTTCCCTCCTAGATTGGGTATGTCTCATTTAAACTTACATATTGCACTATGGTTACTAACTATCTAAACTAGGAATTGCTTTAAGTGGGGGTGTCGATTCCATGAGCCTAGTTTTTTTGGCCAACGAATATCTCAAATATCACCACCCCAAAACCTCCCTATTAGCCATTACCATTGATCATAAAGCCCGTCTGGAGAGTACAGAAGAAGCCAACGATATCAATAAGTATATATCCTCGAAGAATATTTTGCATCATGTGGAACAGTTGACGTGGACCTCCGATGAACTTCGAGCCTCCAAAACCACTTTTGAACTTCTGGCCAGGAAACGACGGTATCAGGCACTGGATAAAGTCTGTCGACAGAATGACATTCATAATCTTTTAGTGGCACATAACTTAGATGATCAATTGGAAACGTTCTTCTATCGCTTGATTAATGGAAGCTCCTTCTACGGCTTGTGTGGAATGAATTCTACTTCGTTTATGCCATTACAACCCACTTCTCCCAACCAGCAAAATATCCAACTTCTACGGCCTTTACTTGGTTTTAGAAAAAATAGATTGATATCCACTTGCTTAAAAAATAATGTGAAATGGTTTGAAGATTCCACTAATTTGGATCATACCATGACACCAAGAAATTCTATTCGCAAGTTATTACTAGATTACAATAATTTACCAAAAGCTTTTCAGCCTGATAATCTTACACGGTTCTATTTCAGGTTACAAGATAAAAGGAAAAAAATTCAAGAACAAGTAGAAAATCTTGATTCAATGTTAGAAAAGTACAAAACTTTTGATAAAGGAAAAGCTTCAATAGAATTAAAAAATATACCATCTTCAATTATTAAAAATCAGTCCATTATAATTTTAGCTAGATATTTTTATCAATTAATTAATCCCATTTCTCCTCTTTCATCTTTTCATTTTCGTTTCGGTGATTTCATAAAGATTACAAAAAAATTACGAGATATAACAACATCATCAAAATTTACAATGTTTGGAGTAGAGTGGATAATACAAGCTGACGAAAATAATACAACCATAAAAATGCAACGACAAAAGTTTGCTCGTGATGAAAACCCCACCTTAATTTTTGAATTGTTAAATCATGAATGGACAACGTGGAAATTATGGGATAATAGGTTTTGGATTCGAGTGAAAAATGATCATAGAGTATTTTCTTCAATATCAGTTATAAAATATATTCCTGAACACCATAAGTGTAAAATCAAACAAATCCAACGGAATAATGGTAATAATTCTAGTATTCCGTCTTATAAAGAATTAAGTGGTCTTCCATTAATAATTGGAAAGACAAAAGATCCAGAAAATGATATTGTTTTCGGCTTCCCAACGTATAAGCCATTCTCATTTCATGGAAATATAGAAGTTGAATATGAATTAAATGCATTGCCTGTGTAAATATTAATATGAAGTTTAATTGATATTCTGAAAGAGTTTTGAAAATTTAAGTTTCAACAACTATAGGTGCATACTCCCCAGTTTCAGATTCTTCATCATTATTAGATGAGTTATCATCAATTTCCTTATAAGAAACATCTATATGTATTTGATATTTTACTTTCAAGCACATACTCAAATCGCTTAAAGCCTTTTGGATACCTTGAGGTATACTTGACAAATCATATATTTGTTTGTAGAAATGTCTAAAAGTTTTAAAGATGTATTCCGAAGACAAAAGATCAGACATGTATTCCTGAGGACAATTCTCCAATTGTGTTTTAATAATGGATAGAAACTCGATATATAACTTTGGTTTTGTAGTAAGAGCTTCTTCACAACCACATAAAAGAGAGACAATTGTTTTCCATTGAATACTTGCAGAGTAATTTGCAAAAACTATAATCATTATGAAACAGAGTTGTAATTCTCCCAATAACAGTTTATGATTATTATTTAATGTGTGTAGTATTTCTTCTAAATACCAAGACTTATCAAGCATTGATTTAGTCAATTCGGAACCTGTTGTGCCTAGCTTAAAACTTCGTTTCAGATTTATTTCCGTGAATCGTATTTCATCTTTTGACTGATCGACCAAAGACTTTATTATATTATCTTCTTCGATGTTATCTGGATGTCTTTGCTTCGCTGATTTTTTCAGACTTTCCAAAAGAATCGAGTTTTCAGCTTTCGACGTACTAGCAGAACACATCAATGCATTTAAAGGAAATATAGAATTCATAACCGACTCTGTGACAGTTGATGTCAAGGGATACCAGGAATGAAGGTTAGTTTCTTGTCCTGTGAAATCATTTTCCTCATCATTGGGATATTTAATCATAAATTGATAGTCATCTGGAAGCTTTGATCTTATTCTAGAAACATTCAACTCCCCCATTTCATCTTCTCTAAGCATTTGCTCATTTTTTTCATCCCAGAGTAACGTAATGATCTCATTGTTTTTAGCAAAGAAAGGGTGACCAAATCGTATATCAGACTCTGATTTAGCCCAGTGGACAATGTGGAAACCGTCTGGAATCAGTTTTATGCCCCGGAAAATATCATTCGAAGAGAAAAAATACAAGTCAATTCCAATTAACCATCCACCAGGGAGATTATCGAAAGCAACGGTTGTCTTTGGAGGAGCACTCATTATGTCTCTCTCATATTATTAAATTTGAAAGAGAGATTTGAAATTTCCATAAGAATCGTGCACGTGACAGATTCTCTACAATCCTCCAAATCAATTTTGTGACTCAGAAAATTGAAATCTTTTTTCAACCACTTTTTCTTTCTAGTTTTAATAGAATATTATAAATGTCCGGACCTATCAGCTTCCCAAAAGAGGAGCATGATGTTCTCACATTGTGGGATGAAATTGATGCTTTTCAGACATCTTTAAAACTTTCTGAAGGTCAACCTCCATTTGCCTTCTATGATGGTCCTCCATTTGCGACAGGTACTCCTCATTATGGTCATATATTAGCTTCCACCATTAAGGTATGTTTAATCCATTAGCCAAAAGAATTACAATTTCCTGTTACTAATTAGTTTATTAGGATATTGTGCCCAGATATGCAACTATGAATGGTCATCATGTGGAACGAAGATTTGGTTGGGATACTCATGGTTTACCTGTTGAACATGAAATTGACAAGAAACTAGGGATCACAGGTAAAGATGATGTTATGAAAATGGGAATTGCAGCTTATAATGCCGAATGCCGATCCATTGTCATGAGATATGCTGAAGATTGGAGGAAAACTATTGGCCGTTTAGGTAGATGGATTGATTTTGATAATGATTATAAGACTTTGTATCCAACTTTTATGGAATCTGTCTGGTGGATCTTTAAACAACTTTATGAAAAGGATGCTGTTTATCAAGGATTTAGAGTCATGCCTTATTCAACTGGTTGTACAACCCCTCTAAGTAATTTTGAAGCTCAACAAAATTATAAGGATGTTGTTGATCCTGCTGTTACAATCACTTTTCCTTTATTAGATGATCCAAAAACTAAACTTGTCGCTTGGACCACCACTCCATGGACCCTTCCAAGTAATATAGCTCTTTGTGTCAATCCAAATTTTGAATATGTCAAGGTTTTGGATGAAAAAACAGGTGATTACCTCATTTTGTTAGAAAATTTATTAACATCTGTCTACAAAAATCCAAAGAAGGAAAAACTCAAAGTTGTTGAGAAAATACAAGGCAAAGATCTAGCTGGATTAAAATATGTTCCTTTATTCAATTACTTTTATGAAGATTTTAAAGACTATGGTTTCAAAGTTCTTACATCCGATTATGTTACTAATGATTCCGGTACTGGTATTGTTCATCAAGCTCCAGCTTTTGGTGAAGAAGATTGGAATGTTGCCGAGTCTCATGGCGTTATTTCTGATAGGCGTCCACCTCCAAATCCCGTTGATGACGCTGGTAAATTCACAGCTGCCGTTACCGATTTTGCTGGTGTTTATGTGAAGGATGCTGATAAAAAGATTATTAAGGTCTTAAAGGAGCAAGGTAGAATTTTAAGAGATGTACAAATCATGCATAGTTATCCATTTTGTTGGAGATCTGATACTCCTTTATTGTATCGTGCTGTTCCTGCTTGGTTTGTTCGTGTTAAGGAAGTTGTCCCCGATATGTTAAAGAACGTTGATAAAACTAGGTGGGTTCCAACTGCAATTAAAGAAAAAAGATTTTCTAACTGGATTGCAAATGCCCGTGACTGGAATGTCAGTAGAAACCGTTATTGGGGTACACCTATTCCATTATGGGCCAGTGATGATATGGAAGAAATTGTCTGCATTGGTTCTATCAAAGAATTGGAAGAACTTTCTGGTGTATCTAACATAACTGATCTCCATAGAGATAAAATTGATCATATTACTATTCCTTCCAAGAAAGGAAAAGGATCCCTAAAAAGAATCGAAGAGGTATTTGATTGTTGGTTTGAATCTGGTTCTATGCCTTATGCCAGTAAACATTACCCATTTGAAAATAAAGAAACCTTTGAAGCATCTTTCCCAGCTGCTTTTATTTCCGAAGGTTTGGACCAAACTCGTGGTTGGTTTTATACCTTGGTTGTTCTTGGTACCCATCTTTTCAATACTGCACCATTCCAAAATTGTATTGTTAGTGGTATTGTTTTAGCTGCAGATGGTAAAAAAATGTCCAAAAGATTGAAGAACTATCCTGATCCAACCATTGTTTTAGAAAAATATGGTGCAGATGCTTTGAGATTATATCTTATCAACTCTCCAGTTTTACGTGCCGAAACACTTAAATTCAAAGAAGAAGGTGTTAAAGAAGTTGTTTCTAAAGTTTTATTACCTTGGTGGAATTCTTTTGTTTTCTTGGATGGGCAGGTTGCTTTGTTAAAGAAACTTGATGATATCGATTTCAAATATGATCCTAACTTAAGAAGTGAAAATGTTATGGATAAATGGCTTCTTTCCAGTTTACAATCATTAGTTGGATTTGTTCATACGGAGATGGGTGCATATAGACTATATTCTGTTGTCCCCATACTTTTAGGTTTTATTGATAACTTAACAAACTGGTATATTCGTTTCAATAGAAGAAGATTAAAGGGTGAAAATGGTACCGCTGATGCAAGAAAGGCGCTCAATACACTTTTTGAAGCTTTATATACGCTCGTTAGACTTATGGCTCCATTTACTCCATTCTTAGCAGAAACTATTTATCAAAGATTAAAGCCATACTTTGGATCAGAGCTACCAGTTAAAGATAGTAGATCCGTTCACTTCCTTCCTTACCCACAGGTCAGGGAAGAGCTTTTTGATAAGCGTAATGAAACAGCTGTTAAAAGAATGCAAAAAGTTATCGAGTTAGGTCGTGCTATTAGAGAGAGTAAGACTATTGGTCTCAAGACTCCTCTTAAGTCTCTTGTTGTTTTACATTCAGAGCAGGAGTATCTTAATGATGTTGATGCATTAAAGAGCTATGTCTACGAGGAATTAAATATCAGAGATTTGATTCTGACATCAGATGAAGCCAAATACAATGTTGAATACAAGGCTGATGCTGAATGGAAGGTTCTTGGTAAGAAATTAAGAAAAGATCTTGGTAAGGTTAAAAAAGGATTATCAGATTTGACCAGCAAAGATGTTCAGAACTATCTTGAAACAGGTAAAATTACGGTCAGTGGTATTGAACTCGTAGCAGGTGATTTGAATGTGAATAGAGGCGTTTCTGATGCTGCCACTGCTCAGGGGCAAGAAGTTAACGTTGACAATACAGATAACGTTTTGGTTATTTTGGATACTACTATTTATCCAGAATTGAAGACTGAAGGTATTGCTCGTGAACTTATTAATCGTGTCCAGAAATTAAGAAAGAAGGTAGGTCTTCAAGCAACTGACGACGTCAAGGTTCAATACAAAATCATCAGTGATAAATCAGTCAATTTGCAAGGTGTGATTACCGAGCACTCTGATCTTCTTACAAAAAGTTTAAGAAGTGATTTAGAAGCTGTTGAAGATATTCAAAGTACGGGTATCAATGTTGTGGCTAACGAGGAACAAATTATCAACGATGCTGTGTTCCAATTGAAGCTTCTTAAGATCTAAGGCAACATTTTCATCACAATTTTAGACTGGAGTATAAATCATCATTAGATATATAATAATAGAATAGTATTTATTAAATGTTCATATCATTATATTCATAGTACAATTGTAACACTTGTAAGAGAACTCTATATACATGTAATTATAGCCAATCACCAATCACCATTTTCTCTTTAGGGTCTTTTGAACACAAGATTTGAAGTTCATGAATTCCTTTTCACAAGCACCTTTAGAGATGGTAGCATAGGTGTTGAGGACACACTGCCCGTAAACGGTTGCCTAAAAAATGGTTAACGATAAGAGAAAGTATGACTCCAATTATCTTACTTACGGTAGCACTGCAGGAAGCAGAAGCCTCCATAAACTTTTTAATTGGTCTTTTTGACACAGACATGATGAAAACGGTGTTTGTGATGAGTGAAAATGATGATTAGAAGAAGTTGGCATAAGTGTGCTTGACGTTTTTTGCGCAATATTAATACCACCCCATATCCATCGCCACTTCCATCTTCATTCTTCTTTACCTACCCGCAACCCCTAAAACACTCCTGTATGTATTAATTCTCTTCTTTTTTGGTGAATGATCCTTGAGAGTCTAAGTGAGAATCTGCTGGGCCATGGTTTCGCTGCAATAAGCGATACGCGATGAGCTATTTGAAATCGATCATGTTTATCGGTAGCAACCATCGTTGTTTCTCTAAAAAATGTGATTATGATGCCTTATTTCTTTCTAAATGAATGCCATCACAAGTGTTCAGATGGATACTTTTGCCTTCAGATTTTTGCTAGGCTATTATGATCTTTCATTTATTTTATTTATATCACCTTCAACTGCTTATCGGCTAATATTACTAGGTTACTAATTCGAATATTTAGAAATTATTCAACTACGAAATGGTCACTATGAGATCTAAATTTAAAGACGAGTATTCTTTTGGTATGTATTAAATCGTTGATGGTGGCAAACCACTGATAAGGATTGGTAGAATGGTTGCACCAACCCTTATCGGTTGACTCACAGCCATACATATGCTCTGCTCTGCATCACCAAAGCCAAAGCCAAAATTTCTTTACTAACAAAGGTTTAAATAGAGAGACGAAAGACTGAAGCTGACAGAATCCGCCAGAAGTATGGAGACAGAATCCCAGTTATTTGCGAGAAATACGAAAAGTCAGACGCCCCAACTATAGATAAGAAGAAATACTTGGTTCCAGCAGACTTAACCGTTGGTCAGTTTGTTTATGTTATTCGCAAGAGAATCCAGTTACCTCCTGAGAAAGCTATCTTTGTTTTCGTCAACGATATTCTACCACCAACAGCCGCTCTAATGTCATCAATTTATGCCGAGCATAAAGATGAGGATGGCTTTCTGTACGTTTTGTATTCAGGTGAAAACACCTTTGGATCAAACGAAGAATTATGATTGGTAAAATATAGACAGACGGACGTCTATGATGACTACATAATATCTGGTTTTGTTATGCTTTAAATATGAGGGGAATCGTTTATAACTACTATGATCTATTTTTTTATCTTTTCTACAATGTTACTCTTGTGGACCTTTGGTCGCGCATATTGGATTTAATATATTTATCTTTTTTACTTGAACTAAACTGTGGCAGAAATGTTATTAAAATTTTATTTATCCGATGCCGAGTATATTAAACTAAAGCGTAGTAAGTAAATATAACTTAATTTTAAATGAAAATAAAATGATTATATGAATCTCAGAATTTGTAGAATAACCAGACAAATTAGAGGGGGGGAAGATAATATGGTACAATATTTCATTCATAAAACATTCATCGAGATATTCTTTTGATCAAATTAGAAATATGTGTTCCATCTAAATATTTCTCAAGTTTTCTAAGGTCTTGAGTCCTAACAATTAGTTTTATTTGCTTATCATCTTGCCACCATCTTTCGCATAAGTAGACAATATCGTTCGCTAATCTCTTCAAGTTCTTATCAACGTCAAATGGGAATTCACGTTGCTCTAAAAGATTATTCAACACCTGATACAAGATATCATGTGGAACCCCAGCGTTTAGGAATGTTTCCACAACTAATCCAGGAGGAACACTACAAGCGTCACCATTATCATGCTCAAGAATGAATGACTCAAATAGTGGAACTAACTGATCAACAGGGAATGCAAATTCTGCGGTTCGGAAGTAACGACCTAATCTTTGAATAACATTCGAGACTGCTTCAAATGATCTATCGTAATTATCTTGTGAATCTTTACTATTGAAGTTGTTATGAGTTGAATGAATCAATTTATCCCAACATCTCATGATTTCATCGGTACCTCGGAAGTCTGACACTTTAAATATCATCAAACAAATTTCGTAGTAACTAAGAGGATCTGCATAGTTGTTAAATAGAACACTGACATTCAAAATCTTTCCATTTAGTGCATCAACGGCCTCTTGTCGCTTCTCTTCGTCTTCAAACCTTTCATCTTTTGTAAGATTTTGTAATATCTCATCTTGAATACTAGCAACATCAACTAACTCTTGAATCATAAGGGCTAATTGAGACATTTGTTGGCGAAGTGCTGGAGGGCAAACACAATTGCAAAATCCATTGGCTCGTGATAGATACTCAATTCTTTGGGATAGAGTCAATTCAAAATCACTAGTACTTAAAGAATACAAAACTTGGGCAGCATAAAAATAGTTTTCGTGTTTGCTGTGATAAACCCATAAAAGGTCAGCAATAGAAATGGATGATTTGCTTCTATCTTCAAGGTATGACAGAATGAATGGTGACTCAATTTCAAGTAATCTATCGCTGACGCCTTGTTCGACAAACCAGTCATAAAAACTATAATGGAACAGCTCGTCATTACTATTGAAGGCGACTTGATATGTTTCATCTCTTACTTTGGAAGCTTGCATGACTTTTCTAGAAGAAGCATCATCACCAACTGGAGCAGCCTCTAACTGAGTGACTGTCTCAATAGCTTTTGTATCAACTATTTGAAGAATAGAAAAAACAGTTTGATAACAATTAAATCTTCGTTTGTATATTTCGGATCTTGCTCCATTGGTATGAGAGTTATCATTAATATAAGAAAGAGCAGAATTACCACGGTCAATTCCTGATGCAACAGCCAATGCTAGTTCAATAGCACCAACGTAGTAATCAAGATCAATCATTGAATCTATAGCAAATTTAAAGTTCTCATCGGTAATTGTTGAAGCAGTCTTTTGATACAACTTAACTGCATTGTACAAGTGTCTTGATTTCATGTCTGGATCATTGGTTCCGAGGTCCTTGGCCTTACGTAAATGTTCAATAGCTTTAAATATAATAACATCATCAGCTGAACAGAAACTTCCACACCTTTCTTGTAAATTTTTGGCTACAATGTCAACCGATCCTCCTTCACTGACATTTTTATTAACAATTGAGGAGACAAGATCTTTTATCAGATCATTATCAGAATCTGAAGTGAATAAATCTTTAAATTTTAGCTCCGCTAATTTCTTTTGTGATTCTCTTGGAACATACATCATTACACCAGTTAATCCATCATTTTTCTTCTTTAATGTTAATGGAACTGTAGAAGAATCATTGGAATTATTAACAATTGGTCCAACACGAGATCCCTCTTCACTTAAGAGGAGCAAAAATGATAACGCTTCTCGCATTGAAGTGATCAGTTTGACTAATGAGGTTAATGCTTTATGTTCAGCCTGTAATGAAATCTCATCACCTCTTGAACCCATTCCAATTACATGATCGGGACCACTTAAACCATCGATGAATGGTCTATTTTGCTCCAGAAATTCTCCAACTTCTAGAACCGCAACCAGTAAATTCTCAATAGTGGTGTATTTAGTTTGCAATGATTCAATGATTGGTTCAGAGACATTTGGTTTTTTAGATTGTGTTGCCTTCTTAAATATCAATTGATTCCATAGAGGTCTTGATATTCTACTGATATAAGTTGCTATGCCATAGAATCTACCAGATAAGCGTACGCTGTCAAACGAGATTGGAAATCTTTCATCAAGGTTATATGCATCATCTTTTAAATGGGCTTTACCACCGAGCTCAAGGAAAACCTTTCGAGCAAACTCCTTTTCGTCCTCTGAGTTTCCCGATTTACAAGCAACGTATAACGCAGTGGAGCAGGTTTCTGTTCTGCCATATAATTCATAGTAGGTACGTATATCGGGTCCATATGACTTGAACACTTCAAAGGGAAGTTTTCTGGTGAAAAAATGGATACCTGTGTTAGTTAAAACAGCTATTTGAGTGGCTTTAGAATTATATTGGGCTGAAAATTCATTTCCATATCCAAGAGGCTTTCCAGATGCCTTAAATGGTGGCGAAATAATACTGATTTCCTGGATAAATCCATCTAGATCCAAAAAGATGGCTTCTTCGAGATAGATTGGTTGCACAAGGCTCTGATGATTTAATATACTCCCTGAATCAACAGCAGAGATGAATAATTTATCCGATTCATATTGATTATCACTATTTGATTTGCTTTTTGTCTTTAATAAGTTATTAGCTTCCCTTGAATTGATTACGGCAAAGAAATAACCCGGTGAAAATATTTTAGATTTATTTGAAGCACCAAATAAAGCAGTTGATTCTTGTGCTTTCACTTTGTTATCAAGTTGTGGTGGAAACCTAACTTGTACTACTTGCATAGCAGTAGGTGGTAGAGATGATCTTTCGGCAGAAGAACCAAATCCCATTGCCCTAACTGCTCTAATATATAATCGACAGCCAGTTGAAGTAACGGCTACTAAATGTATTTGATTGCTTTCCGCTTTAGATATAGTGTGTAAATGAACAATCTTTACTTTCTTTTTAGCATCAAGTAACGGAGATAGAGAATTGATCATTTGTAAATGAGAAGCAACCATTGGATATGAATACTCTATGCATAATGATAATGAGCCATCTTTACTAATGAAATATGTTCGTATAGTTGATTTTGAAGATAATGTATACAAAAGTTGACGAGAATCATCTAATGCCATTTCAAGAATTGTTTCTGGGTATTCATCAGCAAACATAGCGCTCACTACACTGCTTCCAGGTATAAGAGAAAGCAAAGAACCACTAGGTGCTAAAGAAGATAGACTACTTCTTGTACGGCAAACTTTCCCGCACTTACCTCTAAACCAAGACTCTGAGTTTGAGTATTGCAATTCCCAAATATTAGTTCCATCAGCCCCTGAAAAATATATATTCCCGGTTTTCTCACTAGCAACAATATTATCGACTGAAATACCACGAATTGATACGATCATTTCTGTGTCATAAATCTCCAATGATCCGTTTTTGTAAGATAAAGCAAGAATGTAAATATCATAAGGAGTCGTGACGAGTAAAACATAATCCACAGTATCTATGAATGTTTGTGGTTTTGGTTTTACAAGCTTGACAGATAATATTGTATGATTGATTGCTTCAAAGGAATAATAATCAGTATTATTTGTATACTTCCAGAAAAAGATTTTACTATCAATTGTCGCGTAACCACGTTCGATTTCCGGTAATAAACCTAGCTGAGTATGAACCTGAGTCCTGTTATACTGCTCAAACACCTCGTCTGGAATATCAACAATTCCTGTCCGTTCAAATGGATTTAATGGGCCCAGGTCGTTCAAATTTGGAGATATCATATAATTAGAAAGATTTGCTTGCTGAATGAGCTGGTCAAGTTCTGGATAACGTTCATCAGAATCATTGAATCCATCGACATATTTCTCGGCCAATTTTAATGGTGGTAAAGATGCAAGATCTTTTTCTTGTTCTTTTGTTGTATTGGCAGCTTCACCAGGTAAAGCAGGGTTAATTGGAATGACTTGAGAACCCTCTGGTCGGGAATGAAATGCGTTTTTGGAGTTAGAGTTAACCCATGAAGATGATACGGACAATGGTGATTGTTTATCACTTTTGAGGTCCAGATTGGACTGTAGTGGGATGTTATTTATCATGACGTTTGTATGTTATAAACAACTCTATTGACACGAAAATTCAAAAATATAAAATAAGGATCAAAATTGGCTGTAGCAAGAAGACCAAGAAAATTAGCTAATCCGGAAATGAGTATTTTCACAATGCCAAACACCTTTATTCTATAAGAAAAGGGGGAGTTCCGTTTAATGAACAAAAAGAGAGATGCGAAGATTTGAAGTTTCTCAAAATTGAAATTGAGATTGTTCAGTGAAAATATGGAGATGTGCTGATATTTACTTAGTCCTAAGTATTTACTGGCACTAACTAAACTTGAATATTCCGTATTTTCTGTATTTTCAGAGATTTCCAGGCCTCAATTGGGCTTGAAGAGGATTATTGATGTTGTTTTCATTGTCAGGATGGTTCTAAGATATTCTGGACGTCTGGTGTGGTTTATTGGTGGTGGTTGGTTTACAGACTCCAAACCTTCTCTATCTCAAACAATACATGCATCACAGCTTTTTTTCATCGGATGCTTTCTAAATCAATTCGCAGGCAGATTTTTGTTCATGCCCCTATTTCAAGTAGAACAGTCCCATTTCATACCAACAGTAGGGTGAGATATTCCAGTACTTCTACGACGTTAGATGGTCAGAATTATAAGTTAAAATGTGGTTTGGAGATTCATGCTCAACTAGACACTTCTTCAAAGTTATTCTCTGGTAAGTTTATCCTACAACTCTATGCGCTACCCAAAAATTTATCTGACTAATATTTTTCAGAATCTAAAACAACGTTTCATGAGATCCCCAATTCTCAGGTATCATTCTATGACGTTTCTTTACCAGGAACACAACCCAAACTGAACAATCAAGCTTTGTTATTCGCTTTGAAAGCCAGTACAGCATTGAATTGTCATGTCAATTCATATTCGACTTTTGACAGAAAACATTATTTCTATGGTGACCAGCCTGCTGGTTATCAGATCACTCAACATTATAATCCAATAGCAACAAATGGAAAGGTTCAATTGTTCAAGCATGATGGTGCCAAAACTCCCTTCGATGTGGGTATTATTCAAGTTCAAATAGAGCAAGATACAGGAAAGTCAGTATATTTTGAAAAACCTAGTTCAGATATCAATGGTCATGATGAAAAAATGTCAAAAATTGATTTAAATAGAACAAACACACCTCTCATTGAAATCGTAACTGCTCCTGATATTCCAGATCCTCAATCTGCAAAGAATTTTGTGAGAAAACTGCAAACACTTTTAAGGCATATTGGGGTTTGTACCGGTGATATGGAAACAGGAGCAATGCGTGTTGATGTTAATGTTTCCGTTAATGGTGGTGAAAGATGTGAAATTAAAAACCTTGCCAATACAAGTTCTGTCTCTAATTCTATTAAATATGAATTTCAAAGACAGTCTAAATTACTTTCAGAAGGTAAAACAATTGAAAGAGAAACAAGAGGGTGGGATGGTAAAGTAACTACAAAGTTAAGAGGTAAGGAAGATGCTGTTGATTATAGATATATGCCAGATCCTGAATTGGAGCCCATTATTCTTGAACATGATGTTGTTTCAAAGGTTAAAGATAGTTTACCTGAATTACCAGATTCTATTCTACAACGATTATTAACAAAGCCTTATAACCTCCAATTAAAACCAGCGAAAACTCTAATGCAGGACCCAAGTCTTGTAAAGTATTACTTTAATTTATACGATTATACAGTTACAAAACGTGGTGTTAAACCCAATGCACCAGGTAACTGGTTAGTCCATGAATTCTTGGGTGCTCTTGGAAAGAAAAATATGGAATTTGATTCAAACATATTTCCCATGTCCAAACTTGGTGATTTAATAGTCGAAGTTCATAACAAGTCGATAACGATTACTACAGCAAAGTTATTATTACTTCATCTTTTAAATAATCAAGCTGATCTTCAAAAACCAATTTCTGATGTGATCAAGGAATACAATCTTGGAAGTACGGAGACAATGGATTCTTCTAGCAGTACTGAGCTTGATGAAGCTGTACAAAATATTGCTAAAGATGTTCTAAGTCAGCATGAGAAGATAAAATTACAAATACAATCTGGTGAAAAACCAAATGCAATTAGATTTTTGGTGGGACAAGCGATGAAAGCAAGTCAAGGAAGAGTGGATGCACATCTTTTTGAGACGGCACTTCTAGCACTCATTCATGGTAAATCATAAATGAAACTGTAAATAGATATTATAAATATTACACATATAATAAATGCATTTTTCACACCCATATGTTAATGACTAGCTATTCTTCTTGAATTTCAGTTTTAGATAAATCTGTAATTTCTTTGACAATATCATCAAGTGTTCTACAAACAGCATCTACTTTGCTTGTTTGAATACTGGTCCCTTTTCTACTAACAGCATCATTTTCAAAGTATAAAGTCTCATTGATTTGATCCAATTGTGCATATAATCTTCCTTCATTTATCATTCGTGCAACATCATGTTCAATTTGTTTCTTGCTTAAGTTGTTATTAGAAGAGATTAAATGATTCATACTACCATACGTTATATTGTTGAATATTTTTGATATTGAAAAAACATTATGTTCGAAAAGTATTTGACGAAGAACTTTCGAATGGTGTGGGAGTAAAAATAAATCCAAACCATAATTAATAGATTGTATAATCATAAATTGATTGTCAGTTATGATTTCATCATTATACATTTTATTCAAAATTAAACCAAATTTTGTAAAAATAAATTGTTGAACTTTTCCAAGATTTTCATCATCAATATATGTAGTATCATAAATATATTTAATTTGATAATTTCTAATTAAGGAATCCATATAGCTTTTAAAAGTATTATATTCATTCTCTGTCAATTCTAATGAAGAAGATGGAGGAATCCTAGGATCTTTTAATAATATTGATAATGTTTTATATTTCCCAATACTTCCTGGTGGAGATAATATCAGAGCAACAATACTTCTAGTTAAAAATATATTTCTTCTATATTCAGGGAGTCCAGTGAATGTAGAAAGTTCATAAAATTTCAAAGCTGAATCTGAAAGTTTCAAATGTTTATCATTTATATCTGTCTGTAAGATCTTGAACCGTAAACGAATGTTTGATTCTTCTTGATTCTGTTTATCCTCTTTCATTGGAGCCAAAATCATAGCAGCTTTATTAAGGTATGAATCTGCTTCATCATATTGTTCACATTCAAGGTATAATTGAGCTAGTTTTAACAAAATATCTGATTTCAATAATAACTCTGATTTCTCAGATCCTATTTTATCAAATTTTATCACTTTAAGCACATTAATAGCATTTTCGAAATTATCATAATCATTATCGGGTGAAGGTGGGGTTTTTTCATAAATTGATGCTAATTTCAATCTCAATTTTAACTCCTCAACATCAAGTGAAACATTAATTTTGCCATTTTGTAATGAATCTAATAAAAATTGATTGATGATTGGTAATTCATCAGAATATTCAATATTAAGTAAATAATCGATTATATCAACAAATATTGGTCTTAATAATAAAGCACCTGTTGTAAGAGATGATACTTTATTAACAAACTGTACCACATTATTATAAGAAAGGGATAAATTTTTAAAATATCTTGTGATTTCATGAGTTTTATCTGATTGCTGCTGGAAAGTAGCAAGAATTGAGTCGATATCAGATTCAATAGACATTATATATAAAAAGGAGGTTTGAGGTACCATAATTTAACTAGTTAAGTACTACTAATATTTTACCCGGCACAAAGCATTAAATTGATTATAAATTATGTAAATAAAAATAAAAATAAATAAATAAGTATAAGTTACAAAATAATTTATAAACTAGAAAACCAAAAAGGCCAAAAAGCAAAGCAAAACTATTATGTATGATATTAATCATTATAATTAAGATTAAGACCAAACAAGTATCCCAATTCTTTTCTCCCGAGTCTACCAATATTTCTAAGTTCACCTTCATCTAAAGCACCTTGAATAAGATCTCTTTTACCTTTTTGTAAAGCCAGTATACGATCTTCTACTGTATTTTCAATCAATAGTCTATAAACAGTGACTGGTTTCTTTTGACCAATACGATGTGCTCGATCCATTGCTTGATCTTCAACAAAAGGATTCCAAAATGGATCAGTTATAATAACATGAGAAGCACAAGTTAATGTTAAACCAACATTACCAGCTTTTAAACTAATTAATAAAACTTCAACATTTGGGTCAGCATAAAAAGTTTCAATCACTTCATGGCGAGATGTTGCACTCATTGAACCATCATATTGTAAATAAGATATATTTTTTTCAATAAAAGATTTACTTAAAATATTAAAATATTCAGTAAATTGTGAAAATATAATAGATTTTTCACCTGGATATTGTTTTTTAATTGTTTCTAATAATTCAATACATTTTGAAATTTTTGGTGATGGTTTTAAATTTTTAATATCAAGTTTTGCTAATGTACCTTTTTCAATTTGTAAATCTTTTCTTTCTTCTTGATATAAAACTTCAGGTTCAATTTTATCAACTAAAATTTTTTTTAAAATTGAAAATTGAACTTCTTTATCTGTTCTAATATTCATTTGACAAGTTAAACATTTTGCTGTTTTATATTTACCTAAACCATCTGCTTCACCAAATTGATCAAAAAATGTTTCATTACATTCGCCACAAATACCATGACCACATGGATAAAAAACAGTTAAATTTTCAGGATCAATAACATCAAGACAAATTGGACAAGTAAATTCATCAGCATCATTTAATATACGTTCAACAACTTCAGGTTTAAATGATTTAATTAATTTTTCAATTGTTCCAAAACCTTCTGGACCATCATTTAATCTTCTTAATTTTCTTTCAACTTCTTGTCTTTTATTTCCAATTTCAACCAATATACTATGAAGGCAAGCTTGTCTTAAACGTAATAGTAAAACTAACATATTACTATAATTTTTACCACTACCTTTTTCTTGATTCATATATTTTGTAGCTTGATCTTTTGCATTATTTTCTAATTTATGATAAAATTCTAATTCTTCACCATCAAATATAACTTTTTCTTCTTTAATATATCTTGGAGGTAATTGTAAAATTGGTCCCCCATCAATTTCAGAAGTTTTTAAACGTCTTAATAATATTGCTTTTAATAAAGCTTGTAATTTTTTCATTGCTGTACTTCTTGATGGACCAGCTTGATAACCTTCAGTAACACGTCTTAAAGGTCTACCAATATCATAATTAAATTTTCTTTCTTGACAATATGGTTCAATTTTTAAAAATCTAACAAGACTGAATAATTCATCAACATTATTTTGCATTGGTGTACCACTTAAACACCATCTATAATCAGATCTTAAACCTGCACATGCTCTTGAAGCTAAAGTTGATTTATTTTTAATAATTTGTGCTTCATCTAAAACAATTCTAAACCATTTTGCTTGATTAACAAAAAATGGAGAATCATAACTATGATTTTGAGTTTCATCTCTATAATCAGGTACAAGACTTGAAGTTTTTGAAATTTGACCACCAGCTAAAACTTCTTTATAATGTTCTTTAAATTCTCTACCAATTAAATTATAAGTTGTTAAAACGATATCATATTTTGACATTTCTTTAAAAGTATCATGTCTTCTAAGATTTGAATGATGAACATAAATATTTAATCGATGTTGAGGATCAATTTTCCCTAATATTTCATTTTCCCACTGTCTTAATAAAGCAACTGGTGTTACAATTAAAGTAGTTTTATTTTTTTGATTTGGTTCAGGTGGTCTTGCCAAAATTAAAGCAATTATTTGAACAGTTTTACCAAGACCCATATCATCAGCCAATATACCGCCTTTACTAGTTTCTTCCATTCTTGATAACCAAGTTAAACCAATTCTTTGATGTGGTAAAAGTTGAATAGTCATACCTTTTGGAGTTGAAGCTCTATCTTTTTCAGGAACTTCCTCATTTAATTGAATATTATCTAAAAGTTTTTGTAATTTTTTATCATCTTCAAATGATGAACCACCATTTAAATCATTCATCAATTGTCTATTTCTTTCTTCTTCATCGATATCAACAACATTATTCATTTCAAATGAATGACCAAATGAATGACCAAATGAATTATTACCCAAACCAGCAAAGGGATTTAAAGGATTTAAAGGATTAAAAGATTTACTTGATAATCTATAAATTTCATCCAAAACTTCTTTTAAACCAATTTGTTCAGTATTTAATTGATTTCTTAAACCATTCATATCCATTTGTTCTTTTCTTAAAGAATTAATTTTTAAGTTTAATTTATTTTCTTCTTCACTACCAATTATCGTTGAATTTTTATTAAATTTTAAATTTCTAATATCTTTTTCTAATTGATTTAAATATAATTTTTTTGAATTATATAACTGATTTGTCCATTTAATTGATTGTTCTCTTTTTAATTTTTGTTTTTCCATTAATATAATTTGAGTATTTAAATCTAATGATCCATTTTCTCCAACTTTATTATTATTATTGTTATTGTTATTGTTAAAATTTCCATTAAAATATGCTTTGTCATTTACTGGTGGTCCAATAATTCTTGAAGAGGTAATTATTATTTCATCATCTGTTGACTCATCATCATCAAAATTAGTTAAATCAATAGTTTGAATTTTTGCCTTTTTTGGTAATGGTAAATTAGTGTTATAAATAGTAGTTAAAGATGGAGAAATAGGACGTTTGTTATATGGTATATTACTTATTGATGGAGAATGATCAGTATGATTTATATTGTTATATGAATTGAAAGGCAGAGTGCCATAATCTATTGGAACTATTGGAACATTTAATTCTTTACCTTTTCCTTTATCGAGAGTATTAAAATCAATAGGTTGAATATGTTGAATAGGTTGTAAAAAAGTATTCTGATTGATTGTAGGCGTAAGTGGCGGAGTATCTTTACTTGATCCAATAACATTAACACTTGAAGAAGTTGAACTGTTGATATCGTCATCATCTTTATTGGTGGTGGTGATAGAATCGTTTTTGTGAAAACTTGCTAAAATAGATTCCGAGCCGGCATCTTCAGTTTCGGAGCCCAGAGAGTCCGAATCCAATGAAATGACTTCCATATCTTCAGTACTATTGTAACTTGTTGATGGTGGTGGTAATGTTGGCGCGGTATAGGTATTTCTGACATACACAGGATCCTCATCCAAATCCACATTTAGAAGATTATCATCGACCGGAGGAAAAGCACCGTCGTTTTGTATTGTCGAGGACGAAACTGTTAACTGATCAACTTCCATTTTACTTTCAATATTGTGATATCTTGTTCATATAAATAGTGGAGGATTAAAAATAAGTTTACTTCCTTACGTTTTCCTGTTTTACTCTTTTTGAGTAACGAAAAGTAGCCTCCTCACGTGTTCCACGAAGAAGCCATCAGCAATCATATCCAAATATTCACTTTAAATCTAAATAAAATATATAAATAAAATAAAATATAAAACCCAATGAAGAAGTCACAAATCCGCATCATCTTCATCTGGTAAAGGCATGGCAGTAGCCTGGTCCATTTCCTGCTGATATTTATTCATCAGTTCCGCATCGACTTGAACCTCAGGAGGAGCCAAAGCAGGAGAAGCTGCAAACTCCAATTGAGAAGTACCAACCAATTTTCTTGATAACCATAAAAATGGTTTTTCAAAGTTATAGTTGGATTTGGCTGAAATATCATAATACTGTAAGTTCTTTTTCCTATGAAATGTAATTGTTTTTGCTTTTACTTTTCTCTCTTTAACATCAACTTTATTCCCACATAAAACAATTGGTATATTTTCACAAACTCGTACTAAATCACGATGCCAATTGGGGACATTTTTATAGGTTATACGTGATGTTACATCAAACATGATTATGCCACATTGTCCATTTATATAATAGCCATCTCGTAAACCTCCAAATTTCTCTTGTCCTGCTGTATCCCATACATCAAATTTGATTTCTCCATAATTCGTATAGAAACTTAATGGATGGACTTCAACTCCTAAAGTGGCGAAATATTTCTTTTCAAATTCTCCAGTTAAATGACGTTTAACAAAAGTAGTCTATAATAGAAAATGTTAGTTAGTTAGTTCATAAAAATGGTAAAAGTATGATGATCTACAATCTAAATCTTCCAAGCTTTAATCATGAATGATTTAAAAAGCTGATCTAATTATGAAAATGTTACCTACTTTACCAGTCCCACCATCACCTACTAAGACTAATTTAAAAGTTGGGATTTGTTCAGTCATTTGTTAAGTGTAATGTAAATGTTGTTTGATTCTGATCTGCAACTTAATATGTGATGAAGAAGGAAAGTATCAAACAATTGAATTTAAATTATTTCAATTGTAAGAGGTTGTCTAGGTAAATCCTTAACATATCATTCATGATCATGATGATTTATACTAATATTTACTAATGAAAATAATGATAATAATAATAATACTTAAACAACTACACAATCTTTATACAGTTCTGTTATATTGTGGTATAGGAGGTGGAGGCATACCAGCCATAGTTGGAGGAGGAGGTAATTTTCTTGCTTCAGCTATATCATAAGGATTTGTAGATTCATGAGATAATTGTTGTTGTTGTTGTTTTTTATAGGTTACATGAACTCCTGGTATACCAGAATTATAAATTTCCATTATATCTGGTGTTATTGATTGATATTGATATTGACCTTGATTTTCAATAGGAATATTGTTTTCTCTAGCAGCATCTTTTTTATAATTTTAATTAGTAATGAAGAAAAATGTATATATACTATGGAATGTAATGACTTACTTTCATAATAATCGCAGACTAGTTTAACATGTTGTCTTCCTGATGCGTGAGATTTCCTCACACTCATAGAATCATGTGTTAAAACAACTTGGCAATAATCACAGAAATAGTAAACTAGAAGGAGGTTAGTTTAAGAGCATGATATTAGAAATAACTTGGGATACTTATTTTAGGCATTATTTATATTTATATTTATATTTATATTTATATTTATATTTATATTTATATTTATATGGTGGTAGTGATAAGATTGATATGTGTAAATATAGGAACAGTATGGTAAATATCATCACTTATACCCACACGACGACGCGTCTTGTCTTTTCATTATTTATCAGCATTTATATTGGTTACTTGAGATAAAATGTCAGGATCTAAAAATATTGATAGAGCAGCAGATCATTTAAACAATACCCTTATATCTAAAGGTTTCATAAAAGAAGAAGAACGATTACTGTTTGCATCAATATCAACAGATTTAAATGAACTTTTATCATCAAATTTACAAAATAATTTACCAAATAATGAGCAGGAAAAAGATATTTTAAATTCCGAAATAACATATAAAAATGATAAAGTTATTATAAATTTAATTTATCAATTAGTTCAAGCATTGGAAAAAAGTAAAAAACAAAAAGATTTATTGATATCTAAAATTGAAGAAAAACAAAATAATGAAATTCAATTAAAACAAGAAAGGATTAGAATGATTGAAAGAAATCAGATATTGGAGAATAAAGTGAATAGTTATGAAAATCAAAAGCAGTATGTATGGTAACGATTGATATTAGTGATGGGTGATGGTGACGATCTAACATAAGCTCTAGAGTATACTTGACAAAAGTCAAAGAATATGAATTAAACCAAAAAGGATTAAAAGAAGAGGTTGTTAAAGTTAAGAGCTTCAACGACAGTGTTCGGGCTAAAGTTCAGAATGAGCTACGGAAAAGGGATACTAAAAACAAACGTTTAAAAGACCGGTTACAAGATGCACGGAAATCCAAGATGATTTCAGGGATTCAATTACAACAAGAAAACGGACTATCGAGGGAGGAAGTTGAAGCGGCGCTGGGACAGGACAACACCAACTCCGAGATTATTCAGTTGGGCGCGGAGGAACTGTTTGGGAGCACCAACACTCTGCTGTTGAATTTGGCGTTGGAGAAACAAGAATTGGTGCAGATGCTGAAGAACATGCAGCAGTATATCAGAGACGCCGCCCAGAGCACGCAGCAACAAACACAGCTGCCGCAGCCGGCGGATTACCTGGAGCCCGTGGGCGAGGAGGCCCGCGTGGGCGAGGAGGCCCCCGACCGGCCGGACCTCGTGCAGGTTCTGGTGGCTTCGGAGGATCTGGAGACGGTGCGCGCGGAGACCGCCGAGAGCCTGGTGTTCTTCAGGGAGTTCGTGGCCCATGTCGGGGCCATGGCCCCCGCGGACTACGGGGAGAGGCTGGCGGAGATCGCGGCCCTGAAGCAGAGCCTGGCCACCACCACCGCCAACTGGAAGACGGCCATCGAGACGATGGAGACCTGGAGAGAGTACAGGGTTACCCGGGAGTGAGCGCACGTGCCGGCGCAAAGAACGCCAAAACCCATCACCTCCACCGCATCCCAACTACGCAAATGTCAACACTTTCCGACGTCTTCCACCAGCTCCAGGCTGCAAGGTCTCTGGACACCTTCAACCCTTCTGCCTCGAAGCTGAGTCC
Organism: Alloascoidea hylecoeti; assembly: GCA_001600815.1. Lineage (NCBI taxonomy): Eukaryota > Fungi > Ascomycota > Alloascoideomycetes > Alloascoideales > Alloascoideaceae > Alloascoidea > Alloascoidea hylecoeti. The sequence continues at coordinate 114,326 of BCKZ01000003.1, forward strand.
CAGGACCCCTGCCAAGTCCACCGGCCCCTACAAGTCGGTATCGGCTGCATCCGTCTCTCCAAAATACCGATACTATGCAAGTAAAGGTTTTGACTTGGAAGATGACCTGCTATTCTGTCCCCATGTCGAGTCCCAGACTGTATGTATTTATGCACCGTCCCGTTTCGACTGCCAACACCACATCTTCTAACCCTGATCTTATCGATTAAATAGAAATCCCCAACTTATCCAACGCCAAGTTTAAACCCATATTCAATGTATGGTTCTCATTCAAATGATTATTCTCCAATATCATCTCCGTTACCAAATTCACATTCTTTGTATTCCTACCAATCAACTCCAAATTCAAATTCAAATTCAAATTCAAATCGCTCAAATTCTCCTGCTCCTGAAATGGCTTTATTACTTAGTAAGAATAAAGTTAAACGGCCTATCGAAATAATTAACCCACTCACAAGAACAAGGATTGCTTCTCCATCTCCATCACCACGTAAATAGTATCTATAAAATTTCTATGAAATAAAAATTAAAAATTTTATTGATTAACAATATTGTTTTCCTGATAATGATTTTTTTTTTTTTGATATATTTTTATTGATGGTGTATTACTATTCGGAAAAAAAATGGAAGATTATTATGGTATAATCTTGAGGGGCTTGTTGTATTAAATTTTTTTTTTTTTAGATTGTGTTTTATAAATTGTATATGGTATAATGGTTTTATATAGCTTTACAATATATATTACAATTTCTTAAACATCTGCTAACTGTAAATGTAAATTTAAATTTATCTGCGATGCTTTTTAAGCTTGCGATTGCGATTACTGATAACGCAATGCTTAATTTTTCTAACGCTAGTTAGTGTTACAATTTGGCCCTAGCTCGTACAGTACAACTACATACAGTATTTTACTACTCTCTATCATTTCATTTACTTCTTTCTTCATGATTATAAAATCTTATCTATTTATTTATTCTTTTATTTTATTATTACTATCAACTAACTATCTATATTTGTTCATGAAAATTTTTTATTGCTGCATTGAGATTTGAATATCGGCAAAATCTGCTTTCGGTGGTAAGTTTTATCAACTTAGTTAATAAATGTTAATTGACAAGAATAAAAGTAATGAAATATATCTGTTCGTAACGTTTATTTTTACGGAAGATTGTAATCGATTTAAACGTTAACGTTAACGGAAACTAACTAGTCAATCCTTTTTGAGAGAAACTTTGATAATATAAATACAATAGCTTTTTTTTTGTTGTATAATTATAATGTACGATTCATCGATTCCTGATTCTTTTGTGACTTCACAATAAATCATGTGCCAATGTGATAGCGAATGCTGCATTATGCTAAAATTGATTACCAATTGACCAATATATACTTATATAGAGGAGAGTTTGTAATATAGGCATATAGCTAACCAGCCAGCTATTTAAAGCATATCTGTCCTAATTTCTTATTGATTATAGACCTGCCCTGACTTTTCATATTCATGTGAGGATTTAGTTTTTCAAGTCTTCATGATCAGAGTTTTTATTACCTTGTAATTGCAACCCCAATTATTGTCTTTATCATATCCGTATCAAGGGTTTGTGAAAACTGCTTTCGTTGAAAAATGTTTATTCAAAGTTCTGTATAGGCCTCTATGTGAAAAGGATATATATAAAGGTATTTCGCGATGGACTTTGAGTAAGTAATTACACACATTAACCCAAATTTTGAGTAATTACCTGATTATATATTCTTATCTAGATTAGGATTGTCTATTTCTTTATCTTTTTATCTACATTATGATTATCTCTTATTATTTATCTATTCTTATCTACATTAAGATAATCTATTCGTACATCTATATTATGATTATCGGTTCTTCTTCTATTATGATACTTTCTATTTTGAATAGTATAAGTAGCCATTATTTTCCTTCATAAAACGTGTATATATATATATATATATATATATATTTTAATACATGTATTACATTCGTTTCTTTCCACAAATGTTTTCAAATTAGATTCTGATACACAATGTCTTCGAACCATCTTTTAGTTTGATACACATTGAATAAAATTCTATTATTATTTATTATATATAAAAAAAAATAATTCATTTGACTTGTAATTTATGTTATAGAGCTGTATGTTACTGGTTTCTTCAATTGTGTTATGTTTTAATCTTATCTGACCTGACCTGTTCATCATTGATATTACTTTAATTACTATATTATTCAGATAAATCTGTTTTTAAAATTGTTTGTAGCTGGCGTGCGCAGCTGCTTGATCCCTTCTTGTCTTCATTATATACCCGTTGTAATAATAATTTAATTAATTGGTATTTCAATTGGAATTATATCCAAAACCATAGAATTGAAGTATAGATTCTGAATTAATTTTTTCAAATAAGATATTTAAGTATAATTAGTTGATTAATATGAAAAAACTGAGATATATTGCAAGAAGCAATAATAACAATTAAATCGAAATAATACTACTTTGTGTTTCAATATGTATATTACAATTAATCTTTTGTCATTTGTCTTGAACTACCGCTATACCTACCTATTAATCTATGATTTGTTGAAGACACATATATTGACCTTCATCCCATCTTTCCCTATTTCCCTTTTGATATGCACTGAATTTTATACTGAATTTATATTTATTACAAACTCATCTGCATAATTAGTTATTTCAATTAAACAATTGGTATTATTATTCACAAATGCACTTTCGATGAATTGACAATCTTAATAGCACTTCTCTGATCCATGCGGATCTTTTGATTCTCATTCTGCTGAACTGATCTCTGAGATTGAGAATGACCAATATCACAATCGGCAATAACATACTATTAATTCAAGAGAGGTAGGCTTGATAATCCCATGGTCGATGTTGGTCATCCTTTGGTGAAATATTTTAATAGTTCTTATGACGAGAACAGACGGTATTTCAAGAAACATTCAATCCAGTCTCAACTACAGTATTATTATTAACAATAACAATGAACGATAGCATTTTTCATATCGTTACTATGTTTGATGTCCTCGGTATTACTCATTGTACTTCACTGTAAATAATAATTATTCCAACGTAATAATCCTTCCTGTATCTTCTTCTCTAAACTCTTTTCTCTATAATTCTGGGGGCAAAGGTACACAAAACAAAACAATGTTTGACAACGCTTAAACTATAAATCCCCAACTCATATATCCTAATACATAATACACTGTATGCCCAAAGATTGAACCCATTTGTTATCAAAAGTCATAAACTTGGTATTCCACAAGATTTCAGATGAAAAAGAAATATTTTCATATATTAATGAATTCTATAGACGAAATAGTGCGGACGATGACAGATCGGTACTAATAGCGGTGCTAGATTTTATTATAATAGCTCGGCTCCCATATAATGATATATTTTATAGATAAAGAATAACTTGTATTAGAAGGAGAGTAAACTACTTACTATCCATAGACACTAAGAGTCGGGTACCTATGTTTTAAGTTACATGAGAAACTGATACCATTGCATTCGAAAGAAAACATCAAGGAATTTAGCATAATCAAAATATAAACAAATCAACACTCAAAAATTTGGATTTGTCCCTGGAAATAGTAACTTATCACACGTGGAGAATATCTTCGAATTCAATTCTATGCTACAAGCATACATCCTAACTTACAAGTTACATCAGGAAGCGTTACAACATAAATGTAATGTTGATTACACAGGCCCAACCGCAGTTATAGCAAAAGTTTCTTATTCTCCAATTTCATTTCTCAACTTTCATAAAATTTGTCCATACATATATATAAATTATAATCCTCTCAAACTCAATCTTTTTCAAGAAATCCGTCCTTAAAAGTTCTGAGTGAAAACATACGGTGACGCAGGGACAAAGTAAACTTTATTTAAGGACTTAGGCTGGGAAGAGTCAAGTTAGGACATCATGGATTCTGGTCTATAAAATGAAGTCAGATTCCTTATAGATAAACAAAACTAATATATTATATATCTTCCTACCGTGCGTACTTCAAATGACAGGATCGTGTAAATATTATAGGTTTTCCTAGGACAAAGGGAGTGCTTTCACAGAAAGACCACATTTGGTATCTCCTCAAAAAAGTTCATCATATATAGTAGGAATTGCAATTATCACCCTTCCAGATGGTGTAGTAGTGAAAAAATATCTATTATCTGAGTATTTTTTCACACTGATAGAGCCTAACGGATCAGGATTTACTCCATTCCTCGTAGAGCGGCATCCGTTTATAGGGTTAAAATCCCCAACACTAAGCGCTAGACTTAAATTGCCATTTTATTTAAACCAATAGAAATTCTAGTATACGGAACATTATGTACCATTTTAAGAACAGATTAATGCCTTGTATAATATTCAGTGGCTACTTATTATATTGCCATTTTTTGTAGTGGGTCTGAAAAATAAGCACTGTAAGTTTACCCGATGCCCGGCTGTATAACTATTAATTTAAGTATATGAAGTAGTTACTATTATTTAACTGCCTGTTACTGGTTCCAACAGCCGGAACTTAAATTTTTATATCTATAATCAAATCTATAAACAGGTTCTTATTCATACAGTAATCGTTCAATTTATGCTATAAAACATTTTTTATTATTTTTAACCGACTAATGGTTTATATTAAGATATACTTTGAATTAAATTAACTGGCATTACTACTTTATATCTATAATTATAAATACATCTCCAATATAGATATCGATCCTTCTAATATATTAAATTAACTAATTTCAGCCGCTTTGGTAAAATAATTCTTAATTCCAACGTCAGTACAGTTGTACCTACATATACCTAACTTATCCCTACATTGTTTAATATTATAAACGTTAACAGTACTTCTAAAATATCACATAGCTAATGTTACCACGCAAATCGAAAGAAAGAATATTCTAGCTAGCCATATAATTACTATCCCAAGTGATTTCCGATCTTCACGGCTAACAGAGATAGTTAATAAACAGTTCACAAAATTCTTTTGCAATTAATTAACCAGATCAACAACTGTACAAGACTTCCAAAAAAGGGATGAATTAAAAGAATCGGTAAGACAAAAACTAATCACGCGATTTATCTTGTTCTATTGTGAACTTGTGAGGTTAACGTTCTTTTAGTAGGTGATGCATACATTGTAATTGTATAATAAACACATTTAAATATGTAGTGCTGTGTTAAAATGGTACTATATATGGGCTAATATTGCTCGTACGATTTCCTAAATAGGGTTTGAAATTTCTTTATAAATAGAGCTCAAGGAGCACTTCAATTTCTCTTTAAAAATCCAACTGAAGTGGGTTTGCAATTATTTTCTTCTTTAAACACTTGATACCTAGCTCTTAAAGATTTCAATTAAGCTTAATTAGTTGACCGTCAGTTGAAAATCTCATCAAGGTCTATAATTATTATATTTCGGAAAAACTACAGCACGCGCTCTATAGAATAGATTTATACCTGCAACATTTGCGATCCGATCTTTGAAGTCCTCTCTCAATTCAAGATTTAATTAAAAGGTCTCTTTTCCTATTAATATATATAGCCGTCATTTGGAGACACCATATATGGTAGATTTAGCCGCGGTTTATGATCGCGTGAAATGTTACCGTAATGTTCCACTTACATTAAATAAGCTTTGATAAGCATGCTTGAATATTTGGCCCGTGGAACTTTGCATAAGTGCCATACACTGTTTAAAGGTATTATAATCGAAAAATTATTTGTGACATCTTTTTAAATTTGGTATCTTAACCTCAATCACAATATTATGGCTACTATACGAACATGTTGAAAATTTTAAATCATCAGTGGGCCAAATCCCTTTCATATTTTATATTCCGAAGAGTATTTCAAAACTAATAGCAAACTTATAAGTTATAAGTTATAACTGTAAGGAAAACAATTAAAACAAAAATGTAGCTGTGGAAGTAAAAAGCTTTTTTAAATATATCATTTTTGAAGTAAAAAGCGCTTAATGTTCGATGTATTTCAAACCATCAAATTCAGTATAACTTATTTAATAATATATTAATCGATTTGATCGTGAATATCAATTATAGGGAAAAATAAATTATTTAATATCCTCAAACATCTTCTAGAGATAGGCTGCAAGTTCATTATTTAGCTGCATATAATAGATACGATCGATGAATTACTATCACTGAAAATTTAAACTTATTTTTTTACCCTCTCTAAAGCTTATCAGTAGCATAACTGTGAGTGAGATCTAGATGTTTTAAATTTTAAATTTTCATATAAAAACCAGTCAACTATACTCTCTTGACTTATTATCTTGATATTCGGTATTACTTCTATAATTTGAGTGCTCACACTTCTTTAACAGTAGCATTAAAGTTTATACAAACCTATAATTCAAATAAATGAGTGATATTGATGTTGAGAAGAAGCCAGGGCTTTACCAGTCCAATGAGATATCTGAAGGAGAAGTAATCGAAGCTATTAATGCTCACGATGATAATCAACTTCTGGCTCAGATTGGATACAAGCCAGAATTAAAGAGATACTTTTCGACTCTGCAAGTATTTGGTGTTGCATTTTCAATTATGGGGCTATTGCCAAGTATTGCTTCTGTGTTGGGGACAGCATTAAGTGGTGGTTCCGTAGGAATGATTTGGGGTTGGGCCTGTGCCTCAGTATTCATTTTTTTGATTGGCGTTTCGATGGCAGAATTAGGTTCTGCTATTCCTACAAGTGGTGGTTTATATTATTGGACCTATCATTACTCTCCACCAAGTATAAAGGTTCCCCTTTCTTTTCTAATCGGTAATTCAAACTCAGTAGCTTTAATCGGTGCTTTATGCTCTGTTGATTATGGTTTATCCAATATGGTATTAGCTGCTGTTAAGCTTGGAGATTCTACATTTGAAATCACAAACGCAAAGGTTTATGGTGTTTTTGTTGCTACTGTTGTGTCACATATTTGTGTTTGCTCTGTAGCTTCTGCTTTTGTTTCTCGACTTCAGACAGTTTCTATTATTTCAAATTTAGGCTTAATAGTTTTGTTCTTCATCGCTGTTCCAATTGGAAAAAGTCAAAGAGGTGGTTTCAACGATGCTAAGTATATTTTTGGAGACTTAGAAAATCTAAGTGATTGGCCAAATGGATGGGAGTTTATGCTCTGTTGGATGCCGGCTATTTGGACAATTGGTGCATTTGATTCATGTGTTCACATGTCTGAAGAAGCCAAGAATGCTTCTAAATCTGTTCCTATTGGTATCTTGGGCTCTATCAGTGCCTGTGGTATTATTGGATTTTTTATTATGATTGTTATTGGTGCATGTGTTAGTAAAGATATTGCTTCTGTTGTTGGCACAGATCTTGGCCAGCCTATGGTTCAATTTATTTTAGACTGCTTAGGAAAGAAATGGGCACTTGCCTTCACCGCTTTAATGATTATTTGCCAGTGGCTAATGGGTGCTTCTATCCTTGTGGCTATCAGTAGGCAAATTTGGAGTTTTGCTAGAGACCATGGTCTTCCATTTTCAAGAATTATCAGAGTCGTTAACAAGAAATGGTCAGTGCCAATTCGTTCTGTCATTTTTGGTGGTGTTGTAGGAATTATCATGGGACTTTTGTGTCTTATTGGYTCAACTGCTGCTAATGCCCTTTTCTCTCTATATGTTGCTGGTAACTATTTCGCTTGGGGAATGCCAATTTTCTGCAGAATGGTATGGGCAAGAGATACATTTGTTCCAGGTCCTTTCTTTACCGGAAAGTTTTCCCCTTTTATTAATTGGGTGACCATATTTTATATTATCTTTGTGATCTTTTTGGCTATGTTCCCCAGTAATAAGAGCGTTGACAAAGAAACGATGAATTATACTGTTGTCATCAATGTCGGTGTTTGGATTCTATCTATGTGCTACTATGCTATCTATGCTCGTAAACACTATAATGGCCCTAGAAAGACCATTGACGATACTGTTTCACCGGGGACATCAACACCCGTTCAGGATGAACTGTCAGCTGAAAAATCAGCTGAAAAATCAGTTGAAAAATCAGTTGAAAAGTGAATTAGATTAAGTTATTTATCATTGGGCTCTTAAACTTGAATTGTAATTATAATCAAGTAGACATTCTCATATTTTCGGGTTTGCTTTTGTTTTATGCATGTTAGTCTGTGTATATTATTTTGATGTTACTGGTTAGTGTTATTCCTTACGTTTTTGTTAAAAGTTATTCAAATTTACCTTTACAAATTTAATATAATATGGAATTTGCCATATGCAGTGAAGTCGCTAATTTGTGTGTCAAAATACATAGTTGCATGGTCATGAATGGTGAGCTTGTGTGAACATATCGTATCAATGTATTCGCGGCAAAAACCAGCTTACTTTCAGCTAAACATAAAAGTCACTATCATAGTAATTTATCTTAACACAATTGCAAAAACAATTAGAAAAATTTATAATATATATATGATTCGTTTACCGCTAAATACATGGTGTTTTTATAATTAGTTCTCCACCTTATAATTACATAACATACCGGCATACCCTTTTCTTTTGAAATATTAAGCTTAATTCTATTTTATTGTAGCTATAGTATACTTTTATATTTTACTGGGTATGGTGAGATTTGTATGGCACGTATTATGGAGTACATTAAATCTCTATGTGACGTTAAAATGGGCTAATTATGGTCATTACCATTACGTTAATGGCCTTAAGCAAAATGTTATAGTCACATTTATTTGATTTTACTTGGTAAATTAACTGTAAGGCCTTATAAAATGCTTTTAACTAGTACTGGTATTATAACTAATTATGGATTGCAGTGATATCAATTATATTGTGTTCAATTGCTTTGTGCCCAAATCGATAATAGCCATTACACGGCAGGGTAACGTTCGCTTTTTAACCTTCCGAACAAAAATCAACATATCAAGCAATTGCAAATACTGAAACAAATGGGTGCTCCTTCGCCTACAACAACAGGTAGAGCCGTTTCTGTATTATTAGGAGCAACCATCGGTGGCTATTATGGATTCAAATTACTAGGCAAGGAATATCAAATTGTAAGTGCATTGTGTATTCTATTTATATTATAGGCAATTCAATTAACATCCTCTCTAAAATTTATAGATAAAATGGGAACCATTACCTCCCGATAGGCTAAACCCTGATGGCACTCCTAAACATAAGTTTAAGGTCTCATTCCGGAATGCTCAACCGTTAGAATTAACTGAACAAGCAAAGGAAAGAGAACAAAAAACGGCCAAAAAGTTAACATCGGAGGAGACAAGCAAAAGTTGATAATGAATATAACAGTTTCACGATGAACATGACCTTTACCCATATATATGTAAATAGACTCACGATTAATATTGTAATTACAAATACTACAATTATTTGACAGGAAGGAAAACATTTCAACTTATAGTAATTAATTAGAATTAACCTATACAACAACAGATTTTTAAGCAAAATTTTCTAGTTTTTTTCTTTTTTTTTATAATTCTTTGTGTAAATTTTCACATTAAAATCCAGAAAACCCAAAATACTAATGCTCGACAACTTCCTTCAGCTTAAAAGTCCTATGATAGATCATGTCTTTAAACGAATATAGAACAACTGAAGCATCAAGAGAGACAAAAATAAAAATAAATACTTCATATCATAGTAAATAGAAAGAAATATCGAAACAAAAAAGTAGATGAAACAAAAAAAAAAATACAGGAAGGGTTTAGTTCACAGTTTCTGGTTCAACTGGTTCAGTATCTTTAGTATTCATGAATTCCTCATAGGCATCGTAAGCTTCTTCAAATCTTGAATTAAACAATCCTTCTTCTTCAAGTAGGGCAATGATCTCATTGTTGTCCAAGTCAAGCATCATACCAGTAATCTTACCGGCAATTTCTTGATCTTGAACTTTACCAAGAACCTTAGGATACAAAGCTTCACCAAGAATTCTCTTCTGTTGGTCAACTGGAGCTCCATTCAAAGATTCTCTGATGTTGTTACCTGGACGAGAGGCATTCTTGGGGCCACGTCCTTGATGCTGTAGTCGGCCTTGAGGTGGGAACTCACCATAAACAGGTGCTACACCATATGGAACTGGTTGGCCTTGTGGACCGGGTCTGGCCCATTGTCCTTGAGGTGGGGGTGGAATTCCACCAACTCTTGGAGGAACATTACCACCTTGGAAGAATTGTGGGTTTGGAGTGCCAAATGGGACGTTACCTCTAGTTCCAGGAGGGATAAAGCCTGGTTGTTGTTGGCCGTAAAACATGGGAGGAATGAATTGTGCTGGAATTCCGCCAGCAGCAGCTTGTTGCAATCTCATTTGGTTTCTGGCTTGAATCTGTTGTTCCAATTGTCCCCGTCTGACGTCTCTTCTTTGGGCTAGAGCAACGTAGAGAGGCTTACCCTGAACCATACGTTGATTCATTTCGGTGACAGCTTTTGTAGCTTCTTCGGGAGATGAAAAGCAAACAAAACCGAAGCCTTTAGATTTTCCACTGTCATCAGTCATAACTTTAGCTGATGTAATAGTACCAAAAGCTCCAAATTCCTCATGAAGTTTTTCATCATCAATAGAGTCATCGAGATTCTTAACGAAAAGGTTAACACCTTGATATTTGTTCAATTTCTCTTGTCTAGCAGCATCATGTTGCTTTTTGAGTTCTTCGACTCTCTCGTATTTCTTCTGAGCACGTCCAACATATAATTTCTTACCCTTGAAGTCAGATTCGTTTAAAGCTTCGACGGCCTTAATGGCTGATTCATGGTCTTCATAGTTAATGAAACCAAATCCACGGGATTTTCCTTCGCTATCACGACCAAGAGCAACTGAAGTAGTTTTACCATATCTATTGAATAATTCAGAAATCTCTTCCTCAGAAGCCTCAGTATCAACATTTTTAACGTAAACATTGGTATAGTTGGCCTTCATTTCTTCAAATTTGGACTGTCTATCTTTTCTTGGGATATGTGGACCAACAAAAACCTCTCTATTGTTCAAAAGCATACCATTGACATTATTGACAGCGGCGTCAGCAGCCTCAGCAGTTTCGTAGTGGACAAAACCGAACCCTTTAGAAATACCAAATTGATCAGTGGCAACTTTACAGGAAAGAATTCTGCCGAAAGCGGAAAAGGTGTCATGAAGAGCCTTGTTGTCAATAGCAGGATCCAAATTTTTGATAAAGATATTACCTGTACCATTCTTTCTTTTTGAAGGATCTCTCTGAGACCACATAATACGGCATGGAACACCCTTAATTGGGGTATAGTTAAGTTCATCAATAGCACGTTCACCGTCAGAGACTGTTTGGAAATTGACATAAGCATAACCTAAAGATCTCTTGGTGACGGCGTCACGACAAACACGAATAGAAGAAACTTGACCAATTTGGGAAAAGAATTCGAAAAGAGTGGCTTCATTTACTTCTGGAAGAAGTTCACCAACATATAATGAGGCAGAGACTTCAGTAGATTCGGATGGTGTCTCGGCATTTTCATCGGCGGCAGCTTCAGATGGGGTTTCTGGAGTAGGTTCCTCAGCTTTGGTGTCTTTGATGGAAAGTTTTTCAAAGGCCTGTTCGGCGGCAGCAGTAGCAGCGTCAGTAGACATTTCTTAAAAAAATATAATTTAAATTAAAAGAATTGAAAATTAACAATTAAAAATGGCAGGACCAGGAAAGTTAATTGCACTTTGTATTTGTTGAAGTATCAATGGAAGACTTTCAACGGTGGATCTGTAAATGAAAAAATAATCAGACGTGATGATTTTCTTCAAAAGACAGTAATTTTTTTTATTTTTTATGGAATATAACAAAGGCACAGCAACCGGTAAGTATCTTCAAAAGATGTAAACACTGATGAGTTGTTAATTGTTAGATGGACGTGAAGAAGAAAAGAAGAAGAAACTTTTTTTTTTTTCTAGCAAATTTTTTTATGTTTTGGTACGCCGCATCTGCTTATGCACTTATGCCATTTTTTCATATACGAGTTTAAGTTTAAACGAAAAAATATTCCAAAAAGTTTTAATATACAACCCAGAAAAAGCAGGAACAGGAAGAACGAAACAGCAACAATTAAACCTCCTTTTACCCTTTTAATCATGTTATTCAATTGATATACAATCCATGTAACTAGTAGCTTATTACTAACTTTAAGATAGAATTCAAATTATGGCCGCTGTAAAAATGCTACAAAATCATTTTCCAACAAATATATTATATTAGGTAAGTAATATCAATCATATTATCTACGCAGTCATAGCAATTTACATTTAGGCTATATTTTCTCATTAACTCCTACAAATTCAAAATGTCAAATCGTGGTTTGTGCCTGTTTTATTTTACGGTACATCCCACGAATTTTTGCTGAAGGTGCCTTTTTCGGCCAAAAATATGCTGCGAATGACCACAGGTGTTTTTCCAATTTAGTCCTTGTCTCATCCCGTAGTTCTTCTTTTAGTGTGTTATCAATGTGATCACCAACAGTAATAAGCTCTCTTTTTAGTATCTTGAGCCATTCCTTTTTATCCAAACCATCTTCTCCTTTCTTTAGCCTCTTTAGACTGTGTCGAATTGGTTTCAGTGCGTTTTTACAATAAGTCTCATCCATACTGCTGTAGTCACTGTAGTCATCTTCTTCAACTGGATGCTTTAAAGCTTCTTTGATCTTAGATTGCAACTCTGTCCCATTTTGTGATCTAGGGCTATGGCTGTGTTTCTCTCTGTACTTCTCAGGTCTATGTATATCCGACTTCTGTCTATCCAATTTCGTAATTTTCCCTGGCTTATGTCCATTACTTGCCATAGGAGAATTGAATCTAGGAGGGGATGTTGATTTAGATGATATTTTGGTCCTCCTGACTCGTTTAGGATTACTAACACCGTTCGGAGTTCCATTTTCTTCGTCTCTTAAAACCGATATTAAGAAGTCAACTCTTCGTCCAAGATGTACTGCACCCGGCATTTTAGGCTTCTCGTTCTTTTCCCTTTCACCTTTCTTCTCTACACGGTGTTCTTCTAAAAAGAATTTATCTCCGAGGTCAAGAAGAGGGTCGTCCCTAATAGGTACCCAGGCTCCATAACCGTACTTCCTGACGCCAACAAGTAAATGAGCATCATCCATCGCATCCCATTCACAAGACCAACCATGAACAGACTTAAAAGGGACATGAAATTGGAAGCTTCTGTATTTGTCAGGAGTAATTTTGCGTTTTAATAACCTCAGATCATTTGGTCGTTGTAATACTAGCTCGGCGTTTAAACTTTTAACACCTTGATATTCAAACAAAATTGCCTTGCGTTCTTTTCTCTTCGCTGTTATCTTTGCAGAGCTTTCTATATTTTCTAAAGGTTCATTGGGATTCTTTGCTTGTTCCGTCCGAATTAACTCTTTTAATGCAGCTTCTCTTCGAGCAGCCTCTTTCACCGTTAACTCTTTACTAATTTTAACCATTTCTTGGTAACAAGCCTTCACAAGTTCAGGTGCCCTATTTGATAAGGTACCATCACTAAATAATTCATCCCACACCTGTGAGACATCTCCATATCTCAATATTGCACGATACAGACTTCTGATTTCTCTTTCTGTCAATTTTGTAGGATCTAATACAGGTTCTGACTGTTTTCTTCGTCTACTACGTGATTTTCTTCCAGAATCAGAATCAGCGTCATTATCATCTTCAATGTCATCATCGTCAATTAGATTATTAGGATCGGTTCTCATTGCTGCTTTACGGCGACCATACATATCGATTTGTTCCTGAAGAAATTTCTCTTCTTCTCTTCTCTTCTCATCTTCTTTAATTTTGGCAAGTTCCTCTGGAGGAATGATATCATCCCAATCAACATCAGCTTTATAGTCAGTGACTTCAAATTGTTTTAAAAATTCTTCACCACCAAGGTTCGATTCTCCAAGATCTGGTGTTGTGACATGGTCTTCAGCATGATCTAAAATCTCATCTAAATTCATATTCTCTAACTTCTTTTGATTACCGGCTTTTTGAAACATATTAGCAGCACCAAATTTTAAAATTTGGGAAAGTTCACTTGAACTTGGATCAGTCTTTTTAGATGATCCTTTATCAGTAATTCCTAAGGAAATAATCGCGTATTCAAGAATCATTTTCTTTCTGGCCCGTTCTAAAACTTCTTCTTCAATTGTATCCTTTGAAACAAACCTGTAAACCATAACATGAGATTTTTGGCCAATACGATGTGCTCTAGCCATTGCTTGCATATCAGCTTGTGGATTCCAATCAGAGTCAAATATAATTACAGTATCGGCAGTCATCAAATTAATACCCAAACCACCTGCTCTAGTACTCAATAAAAACACAAAGTCAGGACTCTCTGGGGCGTTATAATGATCAATGGCAATTCTTCTTGTCGCAGAAGGGACGGTACCATCTAGACGTTGAAATGGGTAACCTTTAATTGCTAAATAATCACCCAGTATATCTAGCATTCTAACCATTTGACTAAAAATCAGAACACGATGACCATCTTTTCTCAATTTTGTTAGCAGCTTATCAAGCAAGACCATTTTACCACTATTCATGATCATGCCTTTGAAAATATTTTCTCGACTTGTATCATTACTAGTAGCTTCAAGAAATTGTTGTTCGGCATTTGGAAACAAATAAGGATGATTACTAGCCTTCTTTAATTCTACCATGATATTTAACAAACTGATCTGTGAAGAACCGCCAGCATTTAAAGCACCATAATTTCTTGAAATGATATTTTTATAGTACTCGGTTTGCATATCAGAAAGTTCAACACGTAGAATTCTTTCGGTTTTAGATGGTAATGACTTTTCTACATCTTTCTTTAGCCTCCTAAGAATAAATGGTTGTAATCTCGTATGTAAATCACGAATGTATTCTTCTTGTTGTTCATCAGGTGTTTCAAAATTAATTTCTCTATCAATTGTGAATTTACCTGGCATTAAAAAGTTAATTAAAGCATCCAACTCCTTAATGTTATTTTGCAGTGGAGTACCAGTTATTAATAGACGATTTGTTATTCTAAACTCTTGTAAAGCTTCATATAACGAAGATTCAGCATTTTTTAAACGATGTGCTTCATCTACAGCAAGATATTGCCATTTTATTTGACCTAACTCACTTCTATCTTTTAAAATATATTCATAAGTTGTAATGAGAATATTAAATTTTGCTTTCTTATTTTTCTCTGTAACATAAAATTCATGCTGTCGGATCATTTGCCTTGACTTTGCATTACCAAGATACATTATATAATTTAAATCAGGAGCCCATAAATCAAAAGTTTCTTGCCATGCAGGAACAGTTGAAAGTGGGACAACAACTAGGAAAGGTCCATGTTGTTTTCTAGCATATATTAGCCATGATAAGAAAGCAACAGTTTGAACCGTTTTACCCAATCCCATTTCATCAGCTAATATACCATTTTCATTTCTAGACCATAAGAAGGCCATCCAATTAACTCCTGTTAACTGGAAATCTCTTAGTTCACCACCTTTAACATATGAAGGTTGTACGCTAAGTTTTTCAAATTTTGGACGATGAGACACATAATTGGAACTAAGCGTAGGTGCTATTTTAGAGTTAATTCGCTTTTGAAATTGTTCAATTTGTTCAGGAGCAATTTGTGCAATTTCATTGGCATCTTCCCAAGTGCATTCATCATAATACAATCTTTTCCATTTAATAAGATACTGTAATGTAGTCTTTGAAGTAATAGTAGCAGGTAATCTCTTGGATGTTACAATTCTTTCAACAGATTTATATTCCTCGAATTTTTCTCGTCTCCTCTCGGCATCAAGGTCCATTGCTTCAATATCCTCTCTTGTAGTCATTGGGTCATTTCTTATTTCATGATCCAGTAAGACAAATTGCTTGATGTAGTTATCAAGCCGTTTTGCACCTCGTATACCCGATGCATCTGCATAGGTCCACCAAGTGTTGTGGAGATGAGATTGCCCTTGCCATTTTATCTATAACATCTTGTTAGTTCAAACCCAACCAAATTCACTAAAATATACATACCAAAAAGAGATAATCTAATTTAGCATCACCAACAGGTTCGAGGTCATCTCTTGGTCGATGATCCAGAACGGCATCAATACCAGCTAAAATCGGTTAGAAAAATATGTTGCCAACAACAAGAAGAAAAATAACTTACGAGTATTAGCAATATTTTCATCAGTAACAGACTTAACTTTCTTATCTTCATAGTAGAAATCTTCTTCACCGCTTTCCAATAAATCAAAATCATCATTCTGATCAATGTTATAATTAACAGTTTTTTGGTTCCGAGTTGAGAATCTCACATATGGAGCATCGAGGTCCTCATCGTCGTCATCATGTTTCTTCTTCTTCTTTGAAACTTTCCTTCTTTTATGACTTGATTCTCTTGATCTAATTTTTTTAGAAGGAGCATATACTTCTTCATCTTCGTTGATATCATCACCATTTCTAATATCATTATCACCATCACCATCATCATATTCGACGATGTTTACCGATGCGTTGTAATTATAATCTTCGGAGTCTTCTCTTATTTTAGATGAACTGCTTTTCCGTTTTCTAGAGCTTCTTTTCTTCTGTCTATGATATCCACCTCCAGTGGAATCATCTTCATCTTCGTCGGATGATATTATGTATTTACTTCGTCGATGACGGATAGGTTCTTCCTCAATGTGAAAACGCTCCGGGGCATGATGTGAACGATGACTTCTCCTCAGACCGTATAACTCCGGATTATTGTAAAGCTCATCATCAAAGTTATTGTTGAAGGCCTGCTTTGAAATGTTTAAGTTATCAAGATCATTTGGAAGGTTTGAACTATCGGGGGATGGGAATTCTCTCGTAGAAATGGGCGAAGAAGTGGACGTATGATGGTCTTCTGTATCGTCAACAGATACGCTCTATGATCTGAGTTAGAAAATATGTAAGATATATTTGCCTGGGAATTGTCTGATTTGAGACCCTAAATAAAATTCGAGGTATCAATAGCGTAAAATAATACGCGAAGCCGCACTCATCAGTTCAGAGTGCAATTTTACAATTTCCCGGCAATATTTAAARAGTATCAATCTTAGTCTTAAAAAAGGGAAAAGGTAGATACTTACTGAAAACATGATTATAAAGGTTTAGAACGATGCAGACAAAATAATATCGATCCAACAGTTATGTATCGCAACGATTAGAATACCCAATGAATGGTCGGCGCTGAAAGAGGATAAAATAGGGAGGAGTATTCAAAAATTCAAAGGTCTTAATAAAAAGACAAACAATAAATGAGTGCTCTGATATAAAATGATTTGATCAAAATTACAAGATTTTATCTTGAATATGAACAATAAACAAAGTATGAGGATGAGAAAGGTTAAAATTTTTGAGTCGCTATTCCACCGTCACAACAATGAAAAGCAAAAAACAAACGATCAAAATACTTTTAAAGATATTCAAATAATGTTTTATTACAAAAATGAAATAAAAACAAAAAGGTTATCAAAAATTGGAGGCACTATCAACTTCGGAAATGAAAAAAATAAAATGTGTAGTGGTGTGTAAGAAGTCAAAAAGGATATTGAGGGCAGGCGACAACACAAGTTATTTGGACCAATGGCAAGCTGGAATACAACTACGATTCACCCCTTACAATCTCTTTTAACATTTATAGATGTTAAATGATCTACATTAATGAAGTACAATTAAACAGGATCAGATTGATCTTACAACAAGAGTTTATTGCTTCAAAGAAACCTATGAAATATAAACCGTGAACCGAAGATCCCTTCCTCGACGTGTCACCTTTTCTATAAACTGTCTTTCCGTCTTCATATAATCAAAAAGGTATCAAATATCATATTACAATTTAATATAAAGTAAATTTTGAGCTGATTCAATAGACTCATAGAATATAAGCCAATGAAACCCCGAGGTTCACTGAGTGGATTGATTGAGTCTTTTAATTCAATGCTATTTCTTTGTATACCCCCAAAATATGTACCGGATCAAGTTAAAAAAGTATATGAATAGTTTAAAACAACCATAAACACATATAAAATGTCATAGACTTATTTTAAGGTTATCCGGTGTCAACAAAAAAATTTGCCAGTAAGAAAATATCTGTTTCTATCTTAGTAGTAGGTGCTGATAAAACTTCAGAAACAAAATAAACTGACTGTTTAATGTATTCAACAATCTGGTATCAAACAATATGAACAATAAGAAGTACTCCATAGAAACATATTATGTGGCAAATTTTTAAACAAAGCATGAAAATTTCTCAATGAGGAGGTTTCTCCTATGCTGTTTGAGGTTGTATTTCGGTATTAAATCTCATATTAATCCCACTTTTCATATTTGTATAATCGAGTGAGGTTCCTAATTTCCTAATCCGGAAGTTTCTAGGACCTTGATAGAGTGTCCATACCAGCAACCCCTTTATGGATGATAGATTGTCAAGGAGGTGATCACAAGTAGTTAATTTGTCATGCTGATTCGAACACTAACCCTGAGAAATAATTGGGACACAAAAATGGATAAATTTAAGTATTTGTTATAAGGTATCGACCGATTTTTAAACCATATAATGACAACATTTTAACAAAGTGTGCATCAAAAAATAAGGATGAAGGTTATTGGGGGATTGGCTTTTTATAAGAAA
The DNA here is from genome assembly GCA_001600815.1 of Alloascoidea hylecoeti. Taxonomy (NCBI): domain Eukaryota; kingdom Fungi; phylum Ascomycota; class Alloascoideomycetes; order Alloascoideales; family Alloascoideaceae; genus Alloascoidea; species Alloascoidea hylecoeti. Next base: position 133,011 of record BCKZ01000003.1, read on the forward strand.
AAAACAAAGGTTGTGCATCACTCCCTCCATACGCCTGTTTTTTTCTTTTGTGGTTGTGCGCACCACTTAAATCTTGCTCTCCATGAAATAATATGCATGCAATTGTACATAATACTATATACAGCAATATTGAAGCATACACATACATACACATGCATCTAAATAACGGTTTTATTGGAGAGTTTGTACAAACTACGTAAGCTTTAATGCACCTCTTACTAAGCTATGCACGTACAGCCTAATACAGACACCACGCACACACATACAAAGTAGTATCACTTCTACCCTAAATCCTATAAGAAAATGCGATACGTGGACCATACGAGGGTGAAATCGTAAGATTTTGGTGTTCCTAAAAGTGTATGGTGTTCCTGCAAGTAGTGCATCTTACTGTTTTTGGTTGTGCATAAAAGCTTATGTAGTTTGAGCCCGTTTTATTGTTGTTTGCTCATTGATGGACGATAATGCAAAACTCATTTTAAGTGAAGCACACCATGTTAATATCACCTTATCGAGCGTCTGCATAAATTATGGTTTCTACTGTTCCATTTAATTTCGGCCATGTTGTTGAGTAATTATAAGCCGCTAATTTTAATTAAATATTCATTCCTTTGGCAGTCACATTTGGTAACTCCACTTTAAAGTTTCAGCACTATGCATAAAGTATATATATGGTATCTTATACCTTCTTGATTTTATGATTAATGTTATTTTTTTTGCACTTGAGCTCTTTTTATTTACCATTATCGCCAGTAATCAATACTATAATAAATATGGAAAAAGCTCATTTGATTTCAAAAATTGATCAAGATAAGAAGGCCGCATTAACTTCACCAACACGTAATTACAATACTAAATCTGGAGGGAGTTTGAAAAAGTCAGTTACTGATGTTTTCAAATCATTTTTCAATTGTAAAAGAAACCAAAACAAGCGATCGCAAAAACCTCACCTACTTTCAAAAATATATTAAATGAAACAGTAGTTTTCAAAATAGAAGCAAAAATATTGATTTAAAATGATCTAAAACAACCACAAAAATGGTCGAGTCCCATAGTTTCTGACATAGAATTTCGCCATGGTGTCACCCCAAATGGTTTTCAAAGAGAAAGTTATCTTATTATATTTCCACGTTCAGCTTCAAATTCAGTTAAAACTGATGACTATAACGGTTCATTGGCAAATCATACAATTCAGCCAGAATATGAATTAGAAGACTCATCTTCAGACTATTTTAAATTACCTGACTCTTTAAAACTGGATAAAGGTGATGCGTATAAAAGATACATGGTTACCAGAACCCGCGACATTAACAGAACATATTACCTAGAAAATCGTGAACAAGTTTTGTCAGTAAAATTTGGTTTAATTTTTGTAACAGAAAAGAACAAGAACTTGTTTAAATTAAGTTTTATAAAGGAACAACTTTACAATGACAGTCTATGTTGATGTACAAAATCTGAAAATTGGTATTAACTTGTTTATGAATACCCGCCAATAAAATAGTTTTTAGTTTAGCTTATTTAGAAATTAATCGCATTTTATTATACAGACCTTATATTATAGCGCCAAAAAGCCATATGATACATAATTATGAGTTCTATTATGGGTATTTCTTCACTGCTTATTTGTTTTTCGTATCAATTTTGGTGTATGGAAATATTCCTGAAACTAAAGAATTGAACCTCAGGGGAGGTCGAAGAGCTATTTCAGTTCATTAATTGTGTGACACCATAAAAAAGCAAAGAGCAGTATAACCTTCATTGAGATAGTATAGTTGGCTATGGAAGCAGATCGGGTAGATATTATACTTTAACAATTATATATTAATACTACTTTTACGTAATACTCAATTTCTATATTCTATAATATAAAAACTATAACTAAAACTAGAAAGAAACAATTACAACATTTATATAATTTTTAAGAGAAATCAATCGCAAACTGATTATCTTGGTTAGTACTATAAGCTTATATTCTATCAAACTAATGTAATCAACAGAGTATTGCTGAAGAATTAAGGATAGTATAAGTGGAATGAATATCCTTATAATTAATAACAAAAAGGTCATAAATTTTATGTGATTAAACTATCTAAATGTAAATTAATAACTATACAGAAATTAATGCTAAAAAGGAACGCTGGTTAATGCTTTTCTATATGCTAATGTTATATTTTATTTATATAATATTTAAACGAATGAATGAATTATTATTATTATTTTTTTTTTGAAGAAAATGTAAAGATGCAAAAATGCTAATTTGTTCCTATTCCACGACCTACCTTAAATCTACCTATACCTTTAAAATTTCAATGCTCTCATTTATCGTTACTGTTAATACCAACTTCACTTTTTAATTGTTCTTGCTTTATGTTGTCATCATTACTTAAAAGGATAACTTGTTGTGTGGTTCCATCTTTTTTCTCATCAAGTGCTGGTGATAATGGCTCAGCTGGTGTAATAAGCTCAGTTGAACTGTTAAGATTTTCCAAAGAACAAGTAGCTGATTCCTGTGATAAGGAAACGATATTTATATTAGGAGCCGATTCATTTGTAGGATCATTAGAGTCATTTTCAATTACTTCTTGAATTGAAGATTGACGATCGATATCAGGAGATTTTGATCTTTCAGTACCATTTGTAGATGATTGGGCTGATATTCCATCAGGAAAAGGAATAATCATATCGTTATTATCTGCTGTTGGAGAAGTGGATGAATTAGTGTTAGTATAATATTGTGTTTGGTTGAGTCTAATAGAAGATGCCATAGAACTAATTGAACTATCAACTTTTAATATAGATGGATCAGGTAATGAATCAATACGTTGATGTGACATTTTAGTATGTTTGAAAGGAGATAGATTATCATTTTTCATATTCGTATCAGATTGTATTGTAGTTGTTAATGATTTATCTCTTTGATCAAAAGTCGTTTCAGAATTAGCAGAAGGAAGACTCGGTGATTGTATTGGTTTATAAGTAGGAGGATATGAATCAATTTCATCTTCTGGTTCTTCTACCAACATTAAAGAATTAAAAATTGTAGTTAAATTTCCATCACCTTTATAACCATTTTGCAATTTTCCAACTAACACATTTTTAATTTCTTCATACCATTCAAACATATTCCAACCTTCAAAATAATAATTACTTGTACCAAATTTATCAATAATATTAACAACATCATCAACTTTTAAATATTCTGTATGAGGTAAACAAGGTAATGCAAAAAGTAAACAACCAGGTTTTGATTTATCAGAGATCATTTTTGATGGTCTACCATATAAATGAAAAGCATCCCAAATAGGTAATAAACATCTGATTAAAGTTTCATAACCTTTAACACATTGATGTTCTTCAGGCATCATTTCTAAAGATTGTATATTTGAATTTTTTCCAGTTTTTTGATTATACAAAGTTATATCACCATCAATTTTCATTAATTTTGAATTGTCTATTAAATCTGAATTTTGAGGATATAATGCATAACAAGAATAAATATAATTAACATCAGCAATTAAATTTTTTTTATTTAATTTTTTTGATGAATAAAATAATAATTTTCCAAATTTTGGTAGTTTCTTTTTAGATGATATTGAAGATTTTCTTCGAAGTTTTGACATTTTACTTGTTATACGATCACCAGGTTGAATTATTACATAACATGTTAACCATTGAGTACCACCTAAACCAAATCTAACATTTACCCATTCACCAATTTGAAATCTATTTTCTGCTAATAAAGTTTTAATATCTAAAACTTTTGAGCCTTTTTCTGATAGTAAAGCACCAGTATAAGCTTCATTTAAAGACATATATTCAAAAGATGCTAATCTTAAAGCAGCATGCCATTTTTTATAGGTATCAGTTGTCATAAATTGCATATAATATCTATTTTCTAAAGTTGTTGAAAATGATAAAACTCTTTCTAATTCATATTGATCAGTTGTCTCTAGAGAAGAATAAGGAGTTATAGATATATCCGAAATGTTTAAATATATTGGTTTTGAATCTTTTTTCTCTAAGTTCCATATTGATAATTCAGTACCAGATAATTTACCAAAAACTTCAATCCATGAACGATCACCGGGTTTCCCATTACCGACTAAATCCTCTAATAGTAAGAAATTCCCCTCTTGATAAATTCTGGATTGTTGAGCAGAAAATAAAGTTAAAACAGGAACAAGGGAATCCGGGGTACCAGAAGGAACATCCCAGACTGGGTTTAAGCTTTGGTCATGGTTTTTTGTGGAGGATGGCATATAAATTGAATTTCTACATCTTTCTGAGTTCGATCTGGGTCGCAGCGCGCTCGTCGGTAAAGACATATCCCTTCTCGATGCATGCCTAGAATGAGTGGGACGAACGCCGGTATAAGGCGTTATGGTTGCGCCATTAGAATGGGACTGTTGGTGAGCAGAAGAAGTGCTTGAGGCCCGAAACACATCTGCCTCTTCTAAATTTGAAGAATGGTCAGACGAGAGGTTCAAGTTTGACTGCTGGGAAAGATTTGCAGTAACCGAAAATGAACGAGCTCTAAGAGAGGGGGCGGGAACTATCGGAGTTGGTTTATACTCATAAGCAGCACCAGTATTTGAGACGGTGTTTGATTTCCCCCGGACTTTTCTTCCTATGGTTCCTGTCCGTTTGGTGGGTAGATGACTGATCGAATATTTTTCCTGAGATTTCCCGGGCGAGACCCTGTCTGAAGCAGTTCTTGAGCCAGCTCTGCCTCGCGAGTATATGGAGGAGGACAGTGAAGCTGAACGAGTGCGGCTTGCGTTTGTAGGCACATTTAGAGTATTAGCATTCGGGGTAGGGGCTTCAGACGCATCAATTGGAGAAGTCGACCTCTCTTTATGCCTCGAAAGAGAAAAGACTCTTTTCATTTCGGAATATGGAGTAGGGAAGAAAAGAAAAGAGAAAACCGAGAATATATAAGCTATAAATTATGAATTAAATACTAATGTGATGGTAACGTTGCCAATTGCAACCAGCCTCGATCTCAAAACTTTTGAAGCCTCAGCTATTATATTATGTAATTTACAATTAGCAGTGCAAGCATATTAGCTCCAGCAGCTCATCCAAAAAGTCATAATTCATAACTACCTACCGATTGTCTTTTTCTGCACAGAAGGATCTTCAAATAATTCAACTCGGCTGCTTCCCCAGCAAGCTGTTTTCAAGTGTTCGTTACACAACCGCGATTGCAATCGTGTGACATTTCACCCCCAGTAATGGTATTATTGTGGTATTATTATGGTATTATAATTTGCAAGTCTTTGTCTCTGCTCCCAAATAGACTCCAGATTACTGCTAAACTTAGAACCACAAAGAAAACTCCATCGTAATTGATCACTTCTAAAACACTTTTAATCATGCTGTCTAACAAGTGAAACCATTTTAAGTCATTTCAAATCAATTTGCCAATACATCTTTGATTGCGCTTTAGGAAATTATAATATATCAGACTTACAATGGCTTTCATGCTCCTGTTCCATTATGGATGTATCGGGCATCGTAAAGACGTGCTTACCCATATAATATTGGTATATAACACATAAAAATTATTTGTTGCTCACTCTGTATTTTTGGCAAGGTAGCTTGAGAATCTATTTATTTGAATTTCTAATATAGATATGCCCTACATCGATTCTCCCAGCTGTTGTTTCTATTTCAAAGGAAAATGAAGGGTTATGTAATCTAACTGTTATACATATGATTCAAGTTTATAACATGTATAAATATTATTGGTGAAGAGAATGGGCTAGTAGAAATGATTTGAGTCTTTACGAGTTGTAGGGGATGGCTAAGCATCGAATCCAAAACAACCAAAGGAAAGAAGAAAAAGTGAAAGAAAGGAGTCGCCCCTTAAGATAAACAATCTACAAATGTTTAAAAACGCACACTCTCAGACGACCTGATATGGCTGTACCAATTGATATTTACCTTAATGGGTACTAAAATCATCAATTTTATCAATTTTTATATACTGTTTGTTCAAATATTCCATCGCTTTATCAACGGTGATTTTAATCGTATTCATACTAAATCATCGTATTGGAGGGCCATCAATTTCAATAAATTCATCGAAACTTTGTACCTTACAGTTTAGTTTGAGTTTTAAATCTACACATACTTCTAATAAATTTATTTTTATATTATGTATATTTACAAAGTCCGATTCCAAGGGCGTAAACAGCTATTGTGAATAGAACAGTACGGTAATATTTGGCTTTGTGGAGGTTGCAGATTTGGAAACTTATACTTTTTTCATACTTTTTATAAATTTGAGGATGTGTGCTTCTCTTCAAGTCTAGGCACCAAGCCTGGGCACCAAGCCTGGGCACCAAGCCTGGGCACCAAGCCTGGGCACCACTTCTTATAGCATTCTCTGAACCTCCATATATATAAGAATTAATATTGTCCTTTGAAGTTCAATTTTATGGAAACGGCATCTGTAGCATGGGTTGATTATCCTTCATAATAAGCGCTATATAAATCTTTATAATACATTTGAAGCATCCTTTATTAATCAATACTGGTTATTCGGCACAATGATGCTAATAATGTGATAAAAAATCGACGATGATTGCGCAGTCACTATAATTGTTTAGCGCAAACACTAACTTTAGAGTTATACTTTTATGGGCTGTGGTTGTGCTCTCCCTTTTTTCACCCTTCTAATCATAACTATACCATCTACAATATCAAATTATATATTATCTGGATCCTGGCATATTCAAATAATCGATTAAACACAATTACAATTAAAATCAAATTCAAATAAATAATGAGTGACAATAAACACCAGAACCCCCCTCCGGCATTCGGTGAAGCCAATTCTTACTATCAAGGACCTCCACCACCACCAGCAGAAACCAATGATAGGGGCTTTAATCCTCAAAGCTATGGCGGTGGTCAACAAAGTTATCCTCAGCAAGGTTATCCTCAACAGGGCTATCCACAACAAGGCTATCCTCCTCAGCAGGGTTATTATCCTCCTCAACAGGGTTATTATCAACAACAACAACCGGTTTACGTTCAACAACAATCTGCCGGCGGGAGTTCGTCTGGTTCTTGTTTAGCTGCTTGCTGTGCTGCTTTGTGTGTTTGTTGTACATTGGATGCTCTCTGTTAAATGGAAAGATAAATTTTCATTACTGTTATAATATATTTAAAATTTGTATATATATATATATATATTTTTTTTTTCTTCTTCGAATTCATGGCCATGGAACTATTTTTCTGATGGTTTCAAATATAATACAGTATATTATAATTAAAACGTAGATAATAACGTCAAATTATTTACCTAATAATTATAATTATAATTATAATTATGTTATAGTTAAAATCTTCTTTTCTTAATTACAAAATCTTTCAACCCATATAATTAGTAATTACATGTATTCAGTTCCATAATATTAACTAAAAGATTAACCATCGCAGGTATAATACCTTACATATAGTCGGCAAGCTATACCGATCATAATTCATACTCACAAACACAAACGTTATTTATTTGACATATACATATATTTATATCACAGTAATATTCTAGTTACAATTTAAAAAGATTCACCTTTAGATATTTTAGCCTCACCATATTTCTTAATTCTAATTGCTTGAACAGCAATGAATCCAGAAGCATCTTGTGGTTCAAAACCTGTAAGTTCATCCATAGATGATTCAGTAGAATCATAAAGTTTTTCAGTTTCTGATGATCTACCCAATATGATTGTACTACCTTTGTATAGTCTAACTCTAACTTGACCATTGACTGAAATTTGTGATGGTGCAATCATAGATCGAACATATTCTGATTCGGGGGTATAATACATACCATTATATAAAATCTTTGAATATGTTGGTGTAACAAATTGATCTCTAATGGCACGAACTTCTCTATCTAAAACAAGACCTTCTAAATCAATATGAGCTGTTCTCAATATTGTTAAACCAGGAGTTTCATAACACCCTCTAGATTTGATACCAATGAAACGATTTTCAACAATATCAATTCTACCAACACCATTTTCTCTAGCTAATTTATTGGCTGTAAGGAATAACTCAACTGAATCAGTGACAACCTTATTATCATAGGCTAATTTAACTGGTATACCTTTTTCAAAAGTGACAGTGAAATCTTGTCCCTTTTCTGGAGCATCAGTTGGATCAACGGTCAATTTCCACATATCCTTTGGTGGAGTTGTATCTGGGTCTTCCAAAATACCAGCTTCGAATGAAATATGGGCCAAGTTTTCATCTGTAGACCATGGTTTTGCCTTGGTTTGTGTAACTGGAATACCTTTTTGAGATGCATATTCCAATAAATCTTTTCTTCCAGCAAATCTGTTGAAAAAAGTAGGATCTCTCCATGGTGCAATGACTTTAACATCAGGTTTCAAAGCATAGAAAGAAAGCTCAAAACGAACTTGATCATTTCCCTTACCAGTACAACCGTGAGAAACGGCAAAACATCCTTCTTCTTCTGCGACTTTAATTTGGGCTTTAGCAATGACTGGTCTAGCCAATGAGGTACCTAATAAGTAGACATTTTCATAGATTGCATTGACTTGAATGGCGGGGTATAATACTTCGTCAATGAATTCTTTTCGTACATCGACGACAATATACTTGGAAGCGCCAACCTTTAAAGCTTTTTCTCTAGCAGCTTCAAAGTCTTCTTCTTGACCAATATTTGCCATAAATGCGATAACCTCGTAACCTTGTTCAAGTAACCAGGCTAAAATAACTGAGGTATCAAGACCACCTGAGTAAGCAAGACAAACTTTTCCTTTAGACATTGTGAATCAATTGAACGTTGAAGATGGTAAAAATTGATGTTGTGAAATAAGAATGGAAAAGGAAAAGATGATTTTCAACGATTTTATGTGAAAAATGTGGTGAGTCACACATGTGCATGAAATGAAAATCAACGTCAAAAATATATATATATATAACCTTGAAGTACAGTTGATACCGATATCTTTTACGATAAAATATTCAGTATCTCAAGTACAGGTGTCAACGAACTAAAAGATACCTAACTACAATCTTTAGCGAAGACTAAATATCAGCGCATCATAATGAGAAATATATATAATTTTTTTTCTTTTACTATAGCCAGTTGATAATTAGTTATAAATAAAACGTATTGAATCACGAAAAAGAATATAAATATATTTTATTATCTTAAATATTTTTATACCTGATTTAAAGCACTCTAGATTTTAAATAAATTTGAATTAAGGCTTGAAGCGTTATAACATAAAATTACTAAGTTGGTGGAAGACCAGATAATTTAATTGTTAGCTGTAACTAGTAATATTTAGTTCCTTAAAGTAATATAATTCGCAATATAAATAGAAAAGTTTTACTATCATAAAATAGTAGTATGCATGAGCAATAGCAATATCAGAGCTAATATGTAATATGTAAATATAATTCTCTGTTAACATTATACCCAAGTGAGAATAATCTTGAAATTAAACTTATTAAAAGAAAAACCTTATAAATTTTTGTGAGGGTGAAACAAATTATCTTAAAAAAAGTTCATGGATTATTGAGGACAAATCCCAATGTGGGCACTGAGTGTTATGTATTACTATGTAATCAATTAAAACATAACTATAAAATAAACAATGGAGCAAATTTCAAGCTCATTTCAATGCACACGGTTATTACGATTAAAATGAAACACAGCCTTAAAAGTTTAATCATAAGGGAACTATATTTATAATTTTATAGGGACAAGAGTTAATAAAGCAGAGTCTATTTTACCAAAATGTATAAATGAAGGGCAAGATAATTACAATAGTTCAAGTCAGATTTATCTTAAGCTACATCATCTTCAAAAAAAAGGCACTATATATTCCAATTGTAAGAGGATAAAATACAAATAAATTTAGCAATAAAAATAGTTCTGACGTACAAAAAATAGTAACATCCATTCTAATAATAACCAGTATCTTTTTATTTTTTTTTATCATAATTATATACCCTTCTTAAGTGTTATACTCTTCCCAACCTTTAGCTTTAGGAACATTTGCAAGATTATGAAACTTAGTTGTGCAACTGTATCTTCTCCATGTAAAATCTTCAGAAGGTTTGCAAACACAATTCTTAGCTAATCTAACTTCTTTTTCGATTGGACAGTTATGGAAAGGAACGTGATAGTAGCCAACATCACCAAAGAAATGAATCTTATCTTTAGGTAAAAACAATGCAGCGGCGATTGAATGAACGGGTGCATCACCCCATCTTTCATAAAAGAAACCTCCTTTATGATCAAGGAAATCAAAATATTTGGTGTATGCTTCACCCCTCCAGAAGTCCAAATCGGCAATTTCAAAGTTAGACCAGAAATGACAGCCATTATAAGAAGCACCGCCATCATCAGAGACCCAGTCCATTAAGTTATCAGCAGGTAGATAGTCTGGATGTTCAGCTATAAATTCCTTTGTAACATCCCAAAGAGTTGGAATAGTTTCTCTATATTCAGGAAGAGTGATGGTGAAACCATAAGTCTTGTCACTTTCTCTCATAAACTTAAACAAGTCTTCGTCGATATCACAGTAAATTTTGATATCAGGTTCAACTCTCCAGTAATAACGGTAATTAAGCATGATGGGATGACGCCAGAAAAAGCCAGATTCGTATCTACACATGTGACGGTATGAAATTGAATCACCATAAATAATGTTTGCCTCTTTCATTCTTTGTCTTGTCTCTGCAGCTTTGTCTTTATCAATCCATTCAGGGAAAGACCAATGCTCTTTAGGGATGAGACCATATTGTGTCTTACCACTAACCAAGTTGGAAGTAACTTCCTTGAACTCATCAGAAAATTCTTCATCATTTAAAAACACCCAGTCGTAATGAAACCTTTTGTTAAATCTATCTTCTACAATTCTAATAGAATCGCAGATGGAGAAGAGGTCTTGGTTTCGTGCCAAGGTAACAAAAGTGGCGTTTTCACGAACATAAGACACACCCGGTGTATCAGTTAACTTAGCTTTAATATCTGCTGGAAGCTTTTCGGAGGAAGCGGCGTCAATTGGAGCGGCGACAGGAGAACCGTCCTTTGTGACTTTATTAATAATGGCAGTAGATGGGATAGAAGAAGATTGCGAAAAAAGGTAGCCAAAAAATAGCAACGCACCCGCAAAGGCCAGGATCCTAGTTATACGCTGGTTGGAGCGCGACATCTCTGAAAGGAAAAAAACAAAGGGAAAAGAGTGAAGAGCCGGGATGAAAAGAAAGAAGAAGAAAAAGAGAAAAGGCCAAGTGGACGATGTCTTTTTATTTTTAGACAATTTCGGACTGGGCCAGCAGGCAGGCGGAAGGATGTTACCCGTTTGTGGAAATAACTGTCACGGGATCTGTCTTTGCTACTCCTTTCTGTAAATATTTATGTAGGCAAAAGGAAAATTAAATGGCCGGGCAGACGACTCTAAGCCACTTTTTTAAGGTACGTCCCAGGGTCAGTCCCAAGCCTGCTGTAGGGGACTCCACGGGTGATAATACTGCAAATTCCACCAAAACTGCCCCAGAAAGTAGTTCTCGAATAGATGCCGTCCCCAATTCCAAAGCGGTGAAACACAATTCTTCAACTATTGGCTCTTTCAAATTTTCCACCACACCCAATAGTCCCGAATCCCCACCTCCTTCCGCTAATTCAGATGTTCATGCAAAGTTTGTTCAAAAGCTGAAAGGTCATTCACGTAGCTTATTATTAAAAAGGAAACGGAATAACAGTACCGATCTCAATGTTTCAGATGATGAAGAACCCCTTCATGACAATGAAGAAAAGTTTACCAAGAAACAAAGGACAGCACGAAAGCAACAGTCCAAAAAGCTTACCCCACTAGAAGAGCAGGTCGTAGATCTCAAACGGGAGTATTCAGATACAATTCTTGCTATACAGGTTGGGTACAAGTACAAATTCTTCGGATCTGATGCCATTATCGCTTCAAAGGCGCTGAATATTATGCTTATACCAGGGAAATTACATGTTGTACCTGACCAGCCATTACGAATCGATGAACAACATTTTACAGAAACTGTCAAACAACTTCTGGCTGATGGGGATAAACAATATGACAAATTTGCATACTGTAGTGTTCCTGATGTTAAGATTCATGTGCATATTAAGAGACTACTTAATGAAGGTTATAAGGTTGGAATTGTAAAACAAACTGAAGTTGCAGCAATTAAAGCACAAGGTTCAAATAAAAGCAAATTATTTGATAGAAAAGTAACTGAAGTTTTCACAAAAGCGACTTTTATTGATAGCTTTGAGAATGATACTTCTACTTCTACTTCTACAGATTTTCAAGATAGTCCTTTCATCATTAGTATATATGAGTCCTCACGGAATAATAATAATGGAGATGAGAATTCTAGGAAAATCAGTTTCATGGGTATTCAATTGAGTACCGGTGTTATTTTGTATGATGAGTTCACAGATGATTATATGAGAAGCGAGCTGGAAACAAGATTACTTCATATTGAACCAACTGAGTACCTACTCCTTGGAGACTTATCAAAACCGACAAGAAGAATTGTTAAAAATGTCACCTCTGTGACAACATCTGGAAAAGGCTTTAGAACGATTAATATGAAGGTGGATGAAGCTGGAATTGCACTCAAATTATCTGATTTTTACAGTGAAAACGCTAAAAATACAATCTCAGCTCAGAATTCAACACAGGAAGAAAAAGATAAATCTACTGCTCTTCTTGACTTTGTATTAGAACTACCACAATCCATTCAAATTTGTCTTGGTTCAATGATTGATTATCTTATAGGTTTTAATATGCAAACTGTTTTTGAAAAAATTTCAAATTTCCAGGCTTTTCAACATAAATCTGATTATTTTATTTTAAATGGTGATACTTTAACAAGTTTAGAGATATTTTATAATCAAACCGATTTCACAGAAAAAGGTACTTTGTTTAGTGTTCTTGATCATACACATACAGCATTTGGTCAACGACAATTAAAAAAATGGATTGGAAGACCTTTAATTTCTGTACGTGAGATTGAAAAAAGAAATGAAGCAATAACAGAAATTAAGATAAATGTAAAAGATACAGTATGTGAACGTCTTTTCAAACAAATGAATCAATTACCTGATCTAGAAAAAATATTAGTAAGATTACATTATGGTAAAATATCAAGGAGACAGGTTTATTATTTTCTTAACGGGTTAAAAGAAAGTAGTACTATTGTTAGATATGCAATGGATGATATTAAGAGAACTTTTAAATCAAATATGATATCACTGATATTTCAAAATATATCTAATTCTTATGATCTAGTTGATAAACTACTTGATCATATAAATGTTTCAGCAGCTAAGAGTGAAAATAAAATTGATTATTTTAGACATCCTGAAAAGTTTGAACAGATCCAAACACAGCAACAAGTAAGAATCCCTTTCATCACATTTGACTCTTCCATATGTCACTAACAAACTGTTTTTGTTTTTTACCTTCTTAATATAGGCCCTTAAAGAGATTGATGATGAACTAGAAATTGAACTAAAAAATATACAGAAAATATTGCGTAGGCCACATCTTACCTATGAAACTTCTAGTAGAGAAACTCATTTAATTTCAGTGAAAAACAATTTAGTTAAAAATTTTGTACCTGATAATTGGGTAAAAATAAATGGTAACAAAGTTGTTTCAAGGTTTAGATCACCAGAAGTTACCAGATTACTCCAATTGATGGAGTTTCATAAAGAGCATTTGTTACTAGCTTGTGATGTTGAATTTAAAAAGTTTGTAGAGAAGATTGATAATGAATATTATCTTGAGATTCGAAATATGATTCAGGCACTAGCAACATTTGATTGTTTAGCATCTTTAGCAGTTATTTCTTCAATTTCTGGTTATGTGAAACCAAAGTTCATAACAAACTCAGATAATCATAAATCTGGTTCGGTGATAAACGTGAAGCAAGGACGAAATTGTATTATTGAACAGTTAACAAATACAGTATATGTTCCCAATGATATTCACATGTCGGAAGAAAACAATCAAGCATTGATCATCACAGGCCCTAACATGGGTGGGAAAAGCTCATATGTGAGACAGATAGCCTTAATTGTGATCATGGCACAAATTGGATGTTTTGTTCCTGCCGAGACTGCCGAATTAAGCATTTTTGATGGGATATTCACAAGGTAAGAGTGATTATTTTTGGTTTTTTTTGGTAATGTTTTGCTGATACTAATATATTCATATTTATAGAATGGGTGCTCAAGATAATTTAATGAAGGGAGAGTCTACTTTTATGGTTGAAATGCTTCAATGCCAGCAAATTATAAAGCGTTCACAGTATACACAAAATCCATTAATAATTTTGGATGAAATTGGTCGTGGCACCGGAACAATTGATGGCGTTTCTATTGCATATGCAATTCTAAAATATCTTCTGATTCGGACTAATTTGTCGAATAATATTATATCTATACCGTTGATCCTGTTCATAACACATTATCCTGAGCTTTCATCTTTTGAAGCCGAGTTCCCAAAGAGAGTGAAGAACTATCATATGGGATATATTGAGGAAAATGTTTCAAATGATTTGAGTCCAATTCCTCAAATCACATTTCTGTATACATTAGAAGCAGGAACGGCACATAGATCCTACGGATTAAATGTTGCAAAATTGGCAGGAATATCTGATGAGGTCATAATTGCTGCACATAAAAAAGCAGAAGCACTTCGTGCAGATATTGAACGGAGAAAAATAATTAATTGGAGTTTTTCCGCCAAAGAATTATTCAAACAGTTATTAAATTATAATAAACTAGAAGAAGATTCATCTCAGGCTTTTAGTAATGATGGTAATCACGAGCTTTATTTGCTCAGGGATAACTTAAAGGCGTTATTTGATGTTGTTAATGACCATTCATAATATTATAATATGCGATCTCAAATATTGAGCTCAATTAAGGAAAAGGAGATATTTCTCTCCACAAGAAGAAACAGTTTAAGTGGACGAATCTTATGTGAGTCTGGAGATCATTTGATGCAATTTAGTATATATTCAATTTATTGTTTACGTTTATAGTAATTATTGGCTGGGTTGCTTTAAGAAAGTTGTGATCCATGTGATTTCATGCATGCACTTTCCGGAAAAACTTTTGCGTAGAGTCCATAAATACATAAATAATGCACCATGTATTTACTGGGGAAATTTTTCCGTCTTAACTACTGCTATCCTGTTCTTCTTCTTCTTCTTCTCCACTCCTCTTCTTTATCAGAAACACCGATATTATAGAAAAATATACAATCGCTATTCATATACTACACATATACAAAGTCAGACTCGTTATATATTCAATTATTCAACTATATACTTTATTACTTTTATTATTCAACAGACTATCATTTACCCGAGACTCCTATTTTGCTCGATCACTATAGAGTAAAAATGACACCATCCAAAGATATTAGGAAACCACTGTCTGATTTAGAATCATGGCCAATTTCTTTTGATCGCCATATGATTCCTGCCCTATGCAAATACAAATTGGTATGCCAATATTTATAGCTTATTTAAGATGATTCCCCATTCAATAGTATCACTATATACGAGTATATAGAAGGATATAATACTAACATGATACTTTCGTTTCAGGGCAAAGCATTGGGCGAAGGAACCTACTCCACAGTCAGGGAAGCAATACATATTAAAACTAAAAGGTAAAAGCTTATAATCATAATTAAAGTTTGCTATCGCCATTTTCGGGTGTATGTTACTAATAAGCTATTTTGTAGGAAATATTGTTTGAAAATAATTAAAAAGAAGTCAATGAAGAATAGAGAATTCATGGTTCAAAATGAATTCGCAGTCTTGAAACATCTTTCTATGTGCCATCGAAATATCCTAACTCTTTTGGATTGTTTTGACACAACTAATAATAGTAAGTTTTTGAAAATATATGAGTTTCACTTATCTTATACATATATGCTAACAATGTTGCTATTAAATAGTTTATCTTGTAACTGATCTTGCTTCTGGTGGTGACTTATATGACAAAATTGTCGAAAAGGGAAAACTCGCAGAAACCGATGGAGCTCGTATAATTAAGTCTATGGCTGATGCACTTGAGTATCTTCATGAGAAAGGAATCGTTCATCGAGATTTAAAGCCTGAGAATATTCTCTTCAAAAACAAGAATCCTGATTCGGATATTTTAATCGCTGATTTTGGGTTAGCAGTCAAAATTGATACTGATGAGGAAAGTTCCTTATCTATGATCTGTGGCTCACAACTCTATATGGCACCTGAAATATTGTTAAAAAAAGGATATGGTAAGCCAATAGATGTTTGGGCTATTGGTGTTATTTCATATTTTATTCTCGGTGGTTACACCCCTTTCCAACGTGATACAGTATCTGAGGAAGTTAAGGCTGTAAAGAAAGGTGAATGGGAATTCGATGAAGGGTATTGGGATGACGTATCCGATATTGCAAAAGATTTTATCAGAAACTGTTTAATTTATGAAGCAAAAGATAGAATCAAATCAAATAAGTTTGGATCACATCCATTTTTAAATTTTGATGAGGATGATATGATTCCCACTCCTAGTACCGAAGTAGAAGAAGAAATATTAACATTTCCCGAATCTTTTCCTTCCTTCGATAAAAGTAAGCCTCAGAGTAAATTTTATATTACCGATGAAGATATTAAGATTCATAATTCATACAGACTTGGCTCCAATAAAATGCGAATGCACCAGTTAAGCTCCAAATTTGAGAGCAAAACTTCTGAGCATATCGAAATGATCGAAAATGTGGAAAATTCAGTTCCAGATCTTCTCTCAAATTCCTCTTCTGTGGTGTCCCTCATTGAGTATTGCAGAAAGGAACTTGCTACGGATCCTAATCTTTTGATGAATGGTGGCTTTACTATAACTCCCTCTGAGTCTCTAGCTAATTCAAGAGTGGGTTCAAGAGTTGGTTCAAGAGTTGGTTCAAGAGTTGGTTCAAGAGCAGGTTCCAGAAGAGGTTCATTTTCTTTGCAACCCCTTTCATCATCTAAAGGAGTTAATAAGAATTAAAGGATGTTTTTACGAATAATGATATTTGTATTCTCTGTGATAATAATAATTTATAACTATTGATCATAAGTAATATTAATTAATGACATTAGCAAGACTATTAGAATTTTGACTTTGTTTTATATGAATTTATGAATGTTTTATAGACCCTTTAATGAAATATATATGATAATATTAATTATGATTATTTAATTGATTTTTGTAGGTAAAAACACAAGATATTCTACAGGACAATCCGTATTGTAAAAAGTCCAATGCTGTTACTTACCACACTTCATTTTAACTACCATATACCAAATGATCCACTCTGTGTTAATATGTGAGTCTATATGAGATAATATTACTATTTCCATGCTATCCTAACAATTCACTCAGTCAACAATGATGGCATGCCTCGACTGATTAAGTTTTACAGTCCGGTCGACATACCAACACAGCAGCTTCTTCTCAAGCAGGTCCACCAACTGGTTTCTCAACGAAAGGACAGGGAATGCAGTTTTCTAACACCACCACCATTACTAGACGGACTTGATGATATTAGAGTAATATACAGACATTATGCGACTCTGTATTTTGTCTTTGTTGTTGATGAACAAGAGAGCGAATTGGGAATATTGGATTTAATTCAGGTGTTTGTTGAGTGTCTAGATAACTGTTTTGAAAATGTTTGCGAGTTGGATTTAGTTTTTGGATGGCAGGTACTTGAAACAGTTTTGGAGTGAGTTCATATCAAAAGTAATCTTAAAAAGAGTATATATTAATTTATGTCTATACAGGGAGATAATACAAGGTGGGATGGTAATTGACACAAGCATGGAAAACATAGTTGAAGTATGTATAAAACACACACGAAGAAGACTTTATGACAAATTTCTAACTAGTATATTTAAGGCTGTTGATAGGGCAAATCGTACTCAAGCGTCTTCAGGACGAAGCGTGGCAAGTGGTGTTACTAGTGCTTTCCAATCGTTAGCTGCTCAAAGTAGGATTTCATGGCCAGGTCGATAAATCAATATTACAGATTAGATCTAGCAGAACGAAGTCATATAAATGTATCATCAATTCAAATCATATCCATATAAGTAACATTTATATACATGAGATAGATACATACAGATTAAACTTGTTATAATATTTCTTTTCTGACTCAACATTAACTTGGCTTATTTCGTTAGTTCAAAGCCCCTTCGAAACGATGTAGGCTACTTTTTTGATTCATTAACAATATCCAAATCTTGTTTCATCTTTTCTACCCTTTCTTTCGATTTTCGTTCTGCCTCAGCTTTTAGATATGCTTCTTTTATATTTGTATCATTTCGTTGTTCCCATGGTGCTTTAATATCGGCAGTCATCCAAGCTGGATCATTACTAGCAGCTGTTTTTTTCACCTTCTCCATCAATTCCCAATGCTCAGCAATTCTCATTTCTCTCTCTCTATAATACTGTTCCCTTAATTCTGGAGATAGCTTTGCTATCATTTGTTCCTTTGTAGGTGTAGTATATTTAAATAGAAGTACACCAGAACCGATGATTGCTATTCCAACGCCCCATACTCGAGACCACCGCGTTAAAACTGAAAACCCTGTAGACATTGTTTTTAAACAAATTTGATAATTGTTTGAAAGGATTAGCGATGCTTTGGTTGGGGCTTTTTTTCTTTTTTAGATTGTGGCCAATGATGGTGTAGTTAGTAATCACAAAAACAGGATTATCTAAGCTTACATAGTAATGATTATGTAACAGTACTACAGTTGTGTCACATGACTCATAGACAATTATTATTTTTGTGACATCGCAATTGGGTAAAATATTTGAATCTCATCAAGAAAGACCAGAGGCTAGGAATTCCCATAAGTATTATTATTTCATAGCTGATGAATGAGCAGCACCTAAAATCATTTCAATTATAGATATTTATAACAGTATTTAAATAATGTAAAATCATATAAACTCGTAATCTAAACTTCCTGTTAACAATATATTAATATCAGTCGATGTCATACAAAAGGTGTCTCGAATAGTATAGTATAATAAATTTTAAATAAAAATGAATGCGATATGCTATTTATAAAAAATGACACAAATGAATTTCTGG
Organism: Alloascoidea hylecoeti; assembly: GCA_001600815.1. Lineage (NCBI taxonomy): Eukaryota > Fungi > Ascomycota > Alloascoideomycetes > Alloascoideales > Alloascoideaceae > Alloascoidea > Alloascoidea hylecoeti. The sequence continues at coordinate 152,192 of BCKZ01000003.1, forward strand.
CTTTCAAGCCTTTTAGCATTATAATTAGCTGTATATAGCACTTTTTCTGAACACCGTGGGATTACTCATTTGATCCATAACTTTGTACTCCATTTTCACCTGAAATATGTGAATCTCCACCATTAGCAGCGACGCTCTCATTTAATAAGTTTGTGAGAGAGTTCGAGTGGATTTTAATATTTTCTTTCATTTTCTGAAGCTTCTCAATTTTTGCAAGTCTTCTCTTTTGCCATTTCAAAGGGATTATAGGTATTCTCCCTGTCTTCTCTTCAATGTATATAAACCAAATAATAGTTATCATGACAGCCCAATACAAACAATATGAAATGACTGATGCATATGTGCCTGTATTATTCCAGCCTAGTAATGCGTTGAAGATCATCCACCCACCATCAGTTTGACCGTTACAACAATTGACGTGCCAAAGAGCTTTTGATATGTCATAACTTCCGTTACCAGACCCAGTTTCACTAGTATCTTGACCACACTTTTGGACAAATAATTCAAGCTCGTAGAACCAGACACCTCTAGAAAACAATCCAGCAGCGACAAGATATAAAAAGGATGTTGAAGCGACCAAGAAAATCTGTAATGACATTGAATTTCCACCCTTATATAAACTGACGCCAATAATAGATCCAAGAGCTAAAGCAGAAATAATGGCCAAAGGAAAGGCAGTAAAAGGTTGATTGACACCAATACCCCCTACAAACACAACAGCTTCTAACCCTTCTCTCAAAGTAGTTACAAAAGGTAGAATTCCCATGGCGTATTTCCGACTTTGAATATGGGTCCAGTGTGATACACGCTTCCAAAGAGCTTTTGGTGAATACCCATTATTCTCGGGATCATAGGCATCATCAGTGCCATGCTTGGAATTTAACATCGTATGTGCAAGTTTAATTCTCCATTTCTCTTTCATTTTATTTATCCTTAAAAGAGCTAAGCCCATTACAGAGATGATGACTGAGGATATAATGGAAAAAATAGCTTCCCAAATACGTTCAGTCTTTGACCAAATATCATTTCCGATCACATAGAAGATCATAATGAAGATTCCACCAATAACCATACATATAACGAGACCCAATATTCCACCGATCCAAATCTGCCAACGTAATTTGTTAGCAAGAACCTTTTCATCGATGAGTGAGTTTTCGGTGGATCGATTCTCTAACAGAGAGACTTCCGATTCAGATCTACCAGCATCCCTTTTATCATTTAAGCCCTGGTTGAGAAATGATAATAGAACAGAGATAATAATGGCACTTTCGATTGTTTCACGGAGGATTATAAAGAAAATCTGGACAGAAAAGTAGTCCTCCCAAGAAGCCATCTCGAGCGTGTTTTATTTATATAAAAGTAAAAATTGCTGTGGCCAAAAGGAAAAAAAAAGAAAGTGATCCTTGAAAGAGTTTAGAAAAAGAAAATTAAGAAATCTGACTCTGTCCAAGGCTTCAACCTTCAACTGCACTCTGTAAATTTATACTTTCTTTTATGCTTTAAAATTCATATCATGTTAATTATATTTATTTATGACATATTTATCGGAATTTCGAGCTGTTCTTTTGTATTAATTAAGTAATCGCAAATTCGCACTTATACATGGCTTAAAATTAATTAATTTTACTTTATGCGTTAACGTTAACACAATTGGTGTTAGAAAAAATAGAATAATGCTGATGATTTTAGGAGAAGTATTTATGAATCTATAGCAGATACTTTATATAATGTGATCCTTATTCGGGATTTACGAGCTTTTTCACTGGTACTCACTTAGTAATCCAATGAATCTTTATCTTTATAAGTTCATATATTCTGATTATTAGATCAAGGGTTTTGACGATGTGAATGTAGACTCATTAATGTTGTAACTGAGAACAATCGAACCATTATAATAATGATTATAAAAGACTCTATACAGCCATTTCACTTAATATCACCCATTAATAAGTCTTTAGCTGGTTTTTAGTCGAATATAGCTGTATATATTTATTTAGATGAAGTTTAAAAAGTTATTTTGGAATTTATTATTAGCTATATATAGCCTAGTTTTGCCTATTTAAACTTCCCACTTCATTGCAATCAGGAGAATGAAACATTTTTTACACAGCGAATTATGCCGTAAAATTACACGAACTGTTCTTGTATTCCATGATTATTTTGTTTAGTTCACAACTGTAATCGCATTCCTCAATGAAATTGTGCTGTTAAAGCGCACAAATTGATCTTTATCATATGTGTAAAATGGACTTTTAACTTACTCGTTTAATTCTTATAACCGGTACTGCCGTTAGTACCGTGTATTGCCGCTCGTTCAATTTTATGTACTAGACTTTATATAAGGTGTATATTATATGATATAGGCCTATATTAAATATTTTAGTTTCTATATATGTATAAGATAACTGAAACAATAATCAATGATAACTCTAGAGATTTAAACAATAAAATCAGAAATTAAACGGTATACGTATAGAGATTATAAACAGACATCAAAATTTTAAACTCAAAATTCTGACCATATGTACGGGAAAATAACATAGCATGCAGTATATAAAGTCATAAACATTTGAAAAAATGCCAATGGAAATCCCAAAATTCCTTTTTCGGCAAAGTTGAGATAAATGGAGTAAAACGCAACGCTAAAGAAATGATACACTAAACTTGAAGGACTTTGTAACACACCCGATAATAATGAAACCGGACCATTGATACATTCACCCCCAAGTTGGAAATATTTGAAGCAACCTTTTTGTAATATTTCCAAGTATGGATCATCTGCGGCAAATAAAGCAAATAAAGCAAAGGAGAGAATATTTATCACTGAAGCATATTTCTTGCGTTCCCAATGGAAGGTTTGTAGAGTTGATAACACCAAATCCGTGTTACTAAAATTGGGGATTTCTCTTAATAGAGTTGTGACAGTAACAGCATCGTTGAAGGCAACTGTCATTCCTCCGCCTGTAAGAGGATGTCTCATATTAAGAGAATCACCAATAAAAAGCATACCCGGAGTCTTATTACAAACAGCGGGAAGAAATGAATTTGGCATGGATCGATAGTTATTTTCATCAACCGCTTTTGAAAAAGAGGATTGTAACTGAGCTGGTAAATTTGGCAAAACTGAAGTTTCTAAATATTTCTTCAGTTCACCTGAAGATTGAGAAGGTAACTTTTCACTTCTAATTGAACATAATATTCTTGTATCATGTTTACTGATTTGATAAACGAGAACCGGTGCTTCGTCACTAAGTATTACATGCCCATGATAAGGTGCAGGCATATCAGCATCCGTTAGTTGCAAAGCAACAAAATGTGATCCAACCTTTGGTGTTTTTGGAAGGTACTGTTTCCTGAATTTTGAGAATATACCATCACACATAACGGTCAAATCAGCTTTGACAGTAAACCTTTTCTTTTCCTTTTCATTGGATGATGAGCACTCTACACCAATTATGGTATCATTTATAGGATCCTTAATAGCTTTTGTAACTGTTGCTTCAATGGGTGTGATATGAGGATGCTCTACACAGTATTTCCTCAAATTTGAAATAAATGCACCATGATGGAAAGAAACACCCTTTTCTCTTTCCTTTTGAGATCCATTTTTTAATGGATAAGGAATATTAACTGATTTCCCATGATATAATATCTGATATCCATATACCGGCTGCCCATCGATACCTTCTAGTGCTTTTTCCATGCCCACTTTTTCTAGCGCTTTCACCCCACCAGGCTGCAGCAACTCCCCAACAATTCTGTCAGGTTGCTTCCAATCTCTTTCCACGATAGCAACTTTTCGTCCCTGATTTGCAAAAGCGACAGCAACCACGGGTCCAATCACTCCTGCTCCAACTACCACAACGTCATATTTTTCTGGCAAACTTCTAGTAGTTGACATTTTCAATGATATCTATAAGAACGCCCTTTGATACTAACTCTAACTTCCAGCGACCGAGTAAAAAAAGAAAGTGAGCAAACAAATAAACAATAAAGAGAGATTAACAATAGGAGTTTTTCAAAGTTTAATTCCGAGATCAACGTCGGAGCAGAATCAAAAATCGGGTGATTTTATTTTTCCATATTTAATTATATCTCTCTGCCATTATTATCCAACGATTATGTAATATGCGTGTTACTGATATATTATGTAATATGTCATTACGTGATTATGTAATGAAATTAGTGCGCCTATTTAGGAAATGAGTCCTTTATCAAATGTGCTCTTTAGTCCTCCACATCTTCCGTTATAAAAACCCTTATATTCGCTTAAAATGGATCATTCTAATCATCAAATGTCTTCTACTGGTATGGATATGCCCATGCCAGGCCACGATCACGATGATATGCCTGCAATGTGTTCTATGAATGTTAGTAAATTCCGGAGATGAGCAAATTAAAGCTCAAGAAGAAGTGTGGCTTTGACTAACCAAAATATGATACAATGTAGATGCTTTTCACTTGGGACTGGAATAACTTGTGTGTTGTTTTTAGGTGGTGGCATGTTCAAACTGTTCCAGGTCTCGTTGGAACTTTGATCGCTATAGTTCTCTTAGGAATGGGCTATGAATTCCTCAGATATGTCTCTATCAAACTTGATATAGGTTCATACAATTTAGGTAAGTTGTTATCATAGTCATTGAGCGATCTCAAGACATGAATACTGATTTTTTTTTTTCATTTCCTACAACTATGTAGAATTACCGCAACATTCAGAGGATTCAATTCTTGCTAACCCACATGAACAAAATGAAGATTCTGATTCAGCAGCTGTTAGTGGAGGTCTATATGCATTACGTTTTAAGAAACTCTTGTCATTGAATACAAACACCAAAAAATCTTTATTCTATGCTTTTCAGGTTGGATATTCCTTTTTTCTAATGTAAGTAATTTTTAGTTATAAAGTTCACTTTTATTCTGCTACCAATATTAATATTAATGTTGGACCATAGGTTGATTTTCATGACCTATAATGGATGGGCAATGCTGGCGATTGTTATAGGCGCTTTCCTTGGGCATAAACTTTGGGGTTCTAGCGCTGCAAGAGGAATGGCATGTCATTAAATTCCCTATATTTAAAATAGATATTGGTTATATAAACCGAAAGTGAACTTGATTGTCATTCATTATTTGTTCCCACTCTAGTTTTAGTTGTTGCCATATTTTACATAGACCTTAGATGATCTTATACTAGCAAATCATTAACATCATTCAACAACAACTCTTCAGTATGAATTTAATATATATGCATAGTTATGAATGTTTTTATTAATTATTTCCAACAATATGTTATATTGTTTGTACTTCTAAATGGTTCTTGATAACATTCTTCTACATGTTATCTTCGAATTAAATGATATTCTAGATCAATAATACAATATTTGTATATATATTTTATCTAGTTAAGGTTATAACTAATAGTATATTATCTATATGATCATGACTATCCAATGAGTTTCTTCTTTCTTTATATTTCTAAATAGCTTAAATTAGTTGTTGAAGTATTCTTCTCCTAATATTTTCCAAATCAATTACAAGTAAAAGGTTTATTATCTTTTCCTTCCTCGCGACTAATAAATTATAAACAAAAAGTTTATTCCTTTAACAATTCATATAAATTTCCTAATGATTCAGCATAAAAATCTGGAGTTGAATCTGCATCAGGACCAAGACTTAAAACGGTTTCCTCATTTTCAATACCAGTCAATACCATTAGAGTTGCCAAACCACCATTATTACCAAATTTTATATCTGTATTTAATCTATCTCCTACCATAACTGTTTTTTTGGGGTCTAAATGATATTTGGCTTGAACACAATCCATCATGATTTGGGATGGTTTGCCACAAACGACAGGCTCTCTACCACTTGAGAACATCAATGTCGAAACAACAGTACCAGCACCAGGAAAAACTTTACCATGTGAAGGGAAAGTTGAATCCATATTCGTAGCGACAAAGATTGTTTTTGGGTTTCTCAATTGTGTTAATCCATGTGCGATTTTCAAATAGTTAATATATAAATCAAGACCACATACAACAGCACCAATACTAGGATCAATATTTATATTTTCACGATCTTCATCAGTAATATCACGTCTATATTTTGGATCAGGTCCAATAATAGTTTCTATTCCTGCTAAATTTAATTCATTTGTTAAACCAGATTGTCCAATAACTAAAGCTTTCTTATCTTTTGGAATTTTTGCAATTTCAGAAACATAAACAGCAGCAGCAAAAGCACTACTAAACATATCATCAATTTTTATTTCAAAACCTAAACTTGCAAATTTTTCAACATAATCCTGTCTTGATTTCATTGCATTATTTGTAACAAAAATCAATCTTTTATTTAAAGATCTAAGTAATTTTAAAGTATTGATAGCATTTCGAATTGGTGTATTACCTAACCAAAGAACACCATCACAATCAAATAAAAAGTTTTCATTTGAATCTATGAAACTTTGAGCTTGTTCTTTTGTGGTTATTTTAATTGGTTGAGTCATAACTTTTAGATAGAATGATAGATGTAATGATAAATCTAAAATATAGGTTTTTTGTGTTGTGAGCACCACGTGTGCGTAAAGGAAATTACTAAATTAAGCCATTGCAACAATTACAAACAAAAGTTACAATTATTAATGCTACAAAAGGATAAACATCTATGGAATAAATTTCATCAAATTGAATGGTCGTCCATTAAATACGTATTTCATATAAAAAGTTTTACAAAATGTAGCTAAATTAAACAAAATTAAATAGCAACAGACTTGTGGAAATCTTTACCAGCATAAATAGCCTTATCACCTAATTCTTCTTCAATTCTAAGGAGTTGATTCAATTTGGCCAATCTTTCGGATCTAGCTGGAGCACCAGTCTTAATTTGTCCAGTTCTTAAACCAACAGCCAAGTCAGCAATAAAAGTATCTTCAGTTTCACCAGATCTATGGGAAACCATAACACCCCATCCAGCAGCATAAGAATCTTTGGCAGCTTGAATAGATTCGGTTAAAGAACCAATTTGGTTGACCTTCAATAATAGGGCATCGGCTGCCTTCTTTTCAATGGCTGTCTTGATACGGATAGGATTAGTAACGGTCAAATCATCAGCAACAATTTGAATATCAGTAGTTTCGAAAAATTTAACCCATGATTCCCAATCATCTTCAGCAAAAGGATCTTCAATTGAAACAATTGGATATTCAGCAGATAATTCTTTGTAGAGAGCACCTAATTCTTCACCAGTCAACCATTTACTTGGGTCACTGTCAGGATTCTTGAAATCCAAATCGTATTTACCATCTTTGTAAAATTCAGAAGAAGCAACATCGAAAGCAATTCCAACTTGACCATCATAACCAGCTTCTTTAATGGCACCATAGACTAATTCCAAAGCTTCACGTGCAGTTTGGATATTAGGAGCAACACCACCTTCATCACCAACGTTTCCGGCAGATTGACCATACTTCTTCTTAGCCAAAGATTTTAAGGTATGATAAACCTCGGATCCAATTCTCATAGCTTCGGAGAAAGTTGGAGCACCAGTTGGAACAATCATGAATTCTTGGAAAGCTAAAGCACCACCGGCATGGGAACCACCATTCAAAACGTTTTGGAAAGGAACAGGTAAAACGTATGGAGAAGGAGTTCCAGCTAATTCAGCAATATGTTGGTATAATTCGACACCTTTTTCGGCAGCGGCAGCTTTTGCAGCAGCTAATGAAACACCAAGAATGGCATTGGCACCAAGCTTAGATTTGTTTGGAGTTCCATCAAGAGATAAAAGGAAAGTGTCAAGGGCAGCTTGGTCCTTGATGTCAATGTTAGCTTCAATAAGAGCCGGCGCAATGACGTCGTTAACATTGGCAACGGCTTTCAAAACACCTTTTCCTTGCCATTTTGATTTATCCTTGTCACGGAGTTCCAAAGCTTCGTGGACACCAGTGGAGGCGCCGGATGGAACAATTGATCTGAATCTACCTTTTTCGGTGAAAAGATCAACTTCAACGGTTGGGTTTCCTACAATGTGACGGATTAGCATATTAGCATATATTATAGAAGTTGATGTGGAGAAGCATTACATACCACGACTGTCGTAAATGTATCTAGCATGAACTTTTGAGATGGCCATTGTGAATGTGATATCAATTGAGTCAAATAAATTGAGAAGAGGGGAAAATCGAAGGAGAGAGAAGAAGGGGATGGCCACTTTTATAATAGGAATTTCGCAAGCAGTTACCCGCATCTGGAAGGTAATTGTGATCTGCCAGAAATCACATTTCGACGATGCTCGTTAGCAGTTGAGAGTTACAACGTGTGTATTGCAGGATCTACGGGCTCCGGGCAAGGCAAACGGAGAAATTGGGGGGAATTTGGGGACGTGGACAAGGGACTTTAGTGGAGTGCAGCATCCCTCGATATTCCGGCGATGGAACTGGTATCCCGTGCTCCGGCCTGCTCCGACGTGCACGTGCGCGTGGTTACGTAACCACGCGCACGTGCCAGCAGCCAGTAGCCCACGTGACCGCCCGATGCATGTGATTATTTAGTCCCAACATTTCTCGCATCTATTTCTTATAAATTCCACGCTTCCGGCCGTCTCTTCTTGTGGCCTCAGCTAACAATGGAGCATCTGGAAAAGCTTGCTTCTTTCTTGTCTTGCATAGACCGCTCTAAGCAAAGCTTGAAATGTATAAGACATATATATACACTCTTGTCAATCGACTAGGATACAGACTTAACTAACAGAACGATGAGTAGTATCTCTGATTTCTATTGCTTTCAACCCAATCTTCTGGAATATTGCTGCTAGAACAGGTAAGATTCCAATTGCTGAAACACAAAACCTCACATAAGTATATGCATCACTAATCCATTTGCCAAGAGTATAAATCCCATTTTTTAACCAAATTGGCTGGTGGCAGTCCTAAGTTTGGCTGCTATATATTAGCTGTTACCATATTTTCTCTTGGAATCGCAAGAGATCTACTGTAAGCTAACATTTCCTACATCTGTCTTTAGCTTTAATGTTAACAAATTCATTTTTCTAGCTATGAAGCTGCTTTAAGGGAACAACCAATATTACCACTTCTTTCAGACGAACCAATTGTTAAGTATATTGCTATTTTTTTATTCACAATCGGAAACACTTTGGTTATTAGTTCAATGTGGGCATTGGGGGTAACAGGGACTTATCTCGGCGATTACTTTGGAATCTTAATGGATCACAGAGTAACCAGTTTTCCTTTTAACGTTACCAATAATCCCATGTATCATGGTAGTGCATTGAGCTTTTTGGCAACTGGACTTTATTATGGCAAACCCGCTGGGATCGTAGTCTCTTTATTTGTTCATATCATGTACTCAATTGCACTAAAGTTTGAAGAGTAAGTTTATATAATTGATTTTAGCTTAAATGACGGCTGTCTAACAATATTTTAGACCATTCACTGGTAAAATTTATGCAAAAAGGGATCTAGAGAGATCCCAAAAAACAAAATGAACTATTGTATCTAGTCATTAACCAAAAAATATCAAAATAAAAGTCTCATATATATATGAGATATCTTTGTCTGATATATAAATATAATGGGATCCGAAGTTCAACACTTTAAATATGCCTCGGAGGTATTATCTTATATAACTAGTAGTATATACCTATAAATTATTAAGATGAAAACAAAATATGTATTAATAAAATTGCATCAACTGTCAATGAGATTACAACAAAGTTGTGAGTAACAACTAGCGTATGAACATAGCTTATGTCAGTTACTCAGATCTACCGTAAGATAAGGTTCTACATATTATCTGCTTTAATATTGAGCCGGTGGTTTTTTTTATCAACGTAAACCATTATAAGTAGTTGGAAATACAACCAAGGATCAATAATGGTGAAATCCTATATCCGTTTCTTAAAAAGAATATACCCAGATGTATTGAACTATAATCTGAACTCTAATCAAATAAATCACACAATACATAAAATAATGTATTTATGTTATAACGTAGGGCCCTGGTAAAATTTCTATGTATTAGAGATGAAGTAATACTTATAATACATAGGCTACAAATTTTAAATGTTATATTTTTAAATGATTTCCGAGAATTTCAGGGAAAATTTCAATTTAAGCTGTTATTTTTACCTGTTCGAGTCTAAATACGGATTTGTATAACAACTGTTAATTACTTAATGAATCTACATGCATGTGCCAAATTCAGACTCAAATAAAACAAATAAATATATATGATCTGTTGTTCCCTTTTACTTCTTTTTATTATTCATTTATTTATTCATTCCTTCATTCATTCATTCGTTTCATTAATTAAGAATCAAAAAGTTGAAAGATGAAGTTGTTTAAAAAGAAAAATCAATCAGAAAAGAAACAATGGAATGGTAACTATGATAATGCTAGTCCTTATTCAAATAAATCAGCATTTTCAGATCTTTCTTTTGGTTCAGAATTATCCATAAAGGAAAAAAAATTAAATGATAAAAATCCTTTAAATAAAAAAACTGTTGAAATGAAATATACAGTATTTGCATTTTCACAAAGAAGTGATTTATATTTACTTATTCCTGCTATTTTTATTTCTGCTGCAACTGCAATTGCTGCACCAGCTTTAACAATTTTAATTGGTAGAGTTTTTGGAGTTTTAGGTGATTTTGTAAGTGGTAAAATTACAAAACATGTTTTTATATCAAGATTAAGACTTGAATCTTCTGCTATTATTATGCTTGGTGCAGGATTTGTTATTGTTTGTTGGGTTAGTATTTCTCTTTGGGTATGGATTGGTGATAGACAGGTTAAACAAGTAAGAAGACATTTATTCCAAACATATATGAAGAAAACCATCAATTGGTATGACTTGAATAAGCAAGTTATGGGTGACTTATCAGCATTCAATAGGTATGTTTTTGTTTCCATTTTTCTTATAAAAAAAAAAGAAAAAAGTGTTTCAAAAATAAAACTCTAACGTTAAATTTAAAATTTAGATGCGCAGAAGAAATAAGATCAGGTGCAGGTGAAGCAACCGCTGAATTTATTCAAAGTGCCGTTGCACTTTTGACTTTAATCGGTGTATCATTTTATCATTCTTGGTCTTTGACTTTAGTTCTACTGTGTTCAACACCTGTTGTTGTAGTACTTGCTAGTCAATTATCTAGATTCCTTGAAAGGTACGTGGCAGGTGAAAATGATTGGAATGCAATTGGTTCATCTTTATTTGATTGGACTTTATCATCAATTGAATTTGTTAAATTATCAAATGGTTCTCATCTTGAACTTCAAAAATTCTCAGATGCGGTTAAGAATTGTTCAAAAAATTTCAAAAAGGCAAGTCATTTATTCTCTATTGAATTAGGTGTAATGAAATTTATAATGTTAGTCATGTTTGTTCAAGGTTTTTGGTTTGGTTCTAGTCAAGTTCGTAAAGGGAAAATATCTGCAAATGATGTTATGACAGTTTTTTGGTCATGTTTAATGATTGCTGAAACTTTCCAAAGAATGATGCCAAATCTTTTAAAAATGAGAAAAGCAAAAGTTGCTGTTAATCAAATTTGTGAATTTATTGAATGGGATAAAATTAAAGATAAATCAAATCCATTTAATGATATTCAAAAATTTAAAAATGGTATTAAATTAATGCCAACTGATTGTGAAGGTGATATAAGGGCAAATAATATTACTTTTTCTTATCCTTCAAGACCTGATAGTAAAATTTTAAAAAATGTTTCCTTCCATTTTAAAAAAGGTAAAACTACTTTTTTGGTTGGTAAATCAGGATCTGGAAAATCTACAATTGGCTCTTTATTAGTTAAATTATATGATGAATATTCTGGTGAAATTAAAATTGATGGATTTGAATTAGGTTCTCTTGATCCAAGATGGCTGATTCAAAATATCACTTATGTTCAACAAAATTGTACAATCTTTAATGATTCTATTGAGAGAAATATCGCCTTAGGTAAAATAGCTAATGGTGTATCTGATGGAACTGGAGTAACTGATCTTGAATTAGGTGGTGCTATTGAATTATCATACCTCACTGAATTAATTGCTACTTTACCCGATGGAATGGATACACAAGTTGGAACTAAAGGTTGTTCACTTTCAGGTGGTCAACAACAACGTGTAGCATTGGCAAGAGCTATCATTAGAAATACACCAGTTTTGGTTCTTGATGAAGCTGTTAGTGCATTGGATATAATTCATAGAGAAGCAATTTATAAATCTATTAGAAATTGGAGAAAGGGGAAAACAACAATTATAATGACACATGAGTTTTCTCAAATTCAATCTGAAGATTTTGTTTATTTAATGGAAAATGGTAGCATTTCCGAAGAAGGTTACAAAAAAGATTTAGTAAAAAGAAATGGATTATTTTTCAAATTATCTAATAAATTTCAACCTACCACTGTTGAATCAGCCAAATCAAGCAAACCAGTACAAAATAAAAGAAGAGGTCGAAGTTCTATTATGAATGGAGAAAGTTCAAGAGTTATGAGTTTCTATGGAGGAACACCTTTAAACAATTCAGCCATATCAGAAATTTTATCTATTTATGGAGGTGCAGGATTATTTTCTCATGTAGAGAAAAATCAAAAGTTATCAATTACAGAAAAAGAAAGTAAAATAGAAGTTGTAAAAGCACAACAAACACAAGATGAAAAAGATGAACAAGAACTTCGTCAATTATCAATGATAACCTTATTAAAGAAGTTTAAAAAATATTCCATTAAAAGATTTATTGTTTTTGGTGTTTTAATATCTGTTCTTAATGGTATCATTAATCCTATTTTCTCCTATTGTTTTTCAAAATTACTTATTGGTATTACACCTAAATCTAAATCAGATATGGAAAATTCTTATCTATTGAAATGGTCAATGATTGTTATGGCTCTTGCATTTCTTGATGGTTTAACTTCTTATGGAAAGAATTTTGTCCTCGCTATGGGAGCTGAACATATGATTCGAAAAGTTAGAAATACAGCATTTCGTTTAATCTTATCACAAAAATTGGAATGGTTTCAAAGAGAAGAAAATCGTGTTTCTGAAATAGCTTCATTAATAATGAATGATACAAGAGAATTAAGAAGTCTGATTGTTGTGTATATTTCTAATATGACATCTTGTTTAATTCTTCTTTCTATTGGTCTAATTTGGGCTCTTATAACTGGTTGGAAATTAGCTCTTGTGGGTATTTCATTGATTCCTGGATTTTTAATTACTTCAATAATATATGCTATTCTAATAGAAAAATCTGAAAGTGGATATAAGAATGCAGTTGAAGATTTAGAATATCTTACCCATGAAACAGTTGAAGGAATTAGAACAATTAGATGTCTTGAACTTCAAAGTTATTTTAGGAATAAATATGAGGCACAAGAAAGTAAAATTGTAGAAATCTCGTTTAGAAGAGGTATATTTATGGGATTGGGTCATTCTATTACTTCTTTCTTACAATACGTCGCTCAAGGAGTTCTATTATATTTTGGTTTATATTTGGTTGGAAAAGGGGAATACAAAGAACAGCAATCATTAACTGTTTTTTCACTTGTTGTTTTCTCGCTTGTATCCGCTGGTCAAGCAGTCACACAAATCCCAGATGTTACAAAGAGTAAACGTGCAGGACTTCATTTATTAAGATTGTTAGAGTTACCTGCTGAAACTGACGAAACAAGGACTCCAGAGCTCGATGGAGAACCAGTTTTTAGAAATCCATTGGTTGAATTCAGGGATGTCAATTTTTCATATCCTTCAAGACCAGATTCTCTTGTTTTACAAAATATCAATCTAAGGATACATAAAGGAAATATTACTGCCATTGTTGGTATGTCAGGTTCAGGAAAATCAACAATTGCTAAATTAATCACAAAACTTTACATTGCTAATAATGGACAACTGTTACTTGGTGGTAATGAAATTAATACATTTGATGTAGGTTATTTAAGGAATAAAATTGCAGTTGTTTCTCAAACTGCTACATTTTATGATGATTCTATAAAAGCAAATCTACTCTATGGATCAGATTATTATGATTTAAATTACGCTGCACAGCATGAAATTGATATGAGAATTAATACACTATTAGAATTAGTTGATTTGAGAGATTTTATTAGTTCTTTACCTAATGGCTTAGAAACTCGTCTTGGTTCCACTGAAGGTTCTGGAGGTGGTCAAACACTAGTTTCTGGTGGTCAAGCTCAACGTCTTTCAATTGTTAGAGCTATGTTGAAAAATCCTGAGATTTTAATCTTAGATGAGTGTACTTCAGCTCTTGATCCGGCATCTGCTGCTCTGATAAGTTCTTTAATTAAAAACAACATGAGTAAGTCTAGAATGTTTGCCGAGGACTCGAAATATTCTTCAATAGATTTTAGTCAAATGGCTATTGTACTTATAACGCATTCTGAAGATATGATGAAAGCTGCAGATACAATTGTTACACTAAAAGAAGGAGTTATTTCGGAAGAGGGAAGTTTTGAGAATTTAATTCATAATCGGGGAGAGCTTCATCGTATTGTTACTGCTGGATTTGAGGAATGATAAGCTTAATCAACATTTGCATTTATAATTATTCAACTTTTTTTATCCTTTATCTCTTATCTTTCTTCAATTTAATTTTCATGTTGTATATATTTTTCTAAAATTTGAGACACTATAATTTACTATGTATAATGCTTTTTAAAATAGTTTTAATCTACCTTAATTTATTTATTGATATAATATTACCCTATAATATTTACAATAGTACTAATAATAGCGTTATTATAGACTATCTAAGGTTATTTATCTAAATGAATAACAATGTAAGGAACTTCAACATCTTCATCATTTTCATCATCTGCACAAATTTCAAGAATAAGATTTTGTTTATAATCAGGTATAGGACTTTTTGTAATCAATTCAATAAGTTCAGTTATTTTCATATCGTAACGTTCATTTAATCTTTTTTTAGGGAAGAATGAAGCATACAATAAGCTAACACCATATGACAACATCGTAATTGATAATCCTTCATCACTTTTAAATTTAGTAACGATTTCTTTTAATGTTAAATTACCATAAATATCAAATCTTCCCCAAATATTATCAATTGTTTTTTTATTATATTTCATAGTTCCAGATTTAATAGGTTCAGAAAATCCAAAAAATGGTAATGCTAAATTAACAAATCCATTTTTATATTGTTCAATGTCTGTCTTTTCATCAATCACTTTATATAACTCAAGACATACTAACCCAGTAACTAAAGCAGTTGTTGTTGCAATGGCAGGTATAATTTTACCAGCAATAAACTTCGTTTTTTGCTTATCAGTTGGTTCAATATTATAATTCAAAGCTCTACAATTTGAAGCAGCATTTATAAATTGAATATGATGATTTGTATCATCATCTTTTTCAAATTCAACGGGATTTAACCTAAAACCTGCTAATGATGAAGGAGTTGGTAAACTTTCTGCTAAGGAAGTTAATTCATCTTGATTAGCTTTAGTTTGAGTTGTTGGATCAGGATCTGAATCACTTGCTTGAATTTTTACATCTGATTTTGGAGAAAATGAGGGAATATTCATTTTAGAAATAACTTTTGAATATAATTTAAAGTCTTGATTACCTTTAAGACCAAAATTGAAAGCACGTAAATTAGCAGCAGCAACAACGAAATCAAAATGATTTGAATCATTAATATCAAATATTAAAACATTTGGAGCTCTTTTTGGCCCACTCCAAAATGGAGCACCAGTTGTTGTTTTTGCATCTTTTGGAAAATTATATAATAATTGTTGTATATCAAAATTAAATTTCTTTTCAAATTCTAATCGAGCCCACGATATACAATCTTCAATTGTAATAGGTCTTTCATCAACAAGATAAGATTTAATTGTCTCTAAAACACTTTTTTGATCAACTGCTTGTTGTAAAATAGATTCAATAAAATTTGGTTGTGACAAATAAAGATTAACATTTTCAATAGAATCAATGAAAAAACCTTGAAATAAACTTTTAGCCCATGCAATTGTATGATCAATTTTATTTGGAAAACTTCTCAATGTACATAAAGGAATACTTTTTTCAGGAGGATCTTGTGATGAAGAATAACTTTCAGTTAAATTTGGTATAATTACTTGAGTATTACCTTTTGTGCCTAAAGTACCACTTTCTAATAAGGGGATCTTGAAAAAAACACATCTTCTATCAACATAAGTTCTAGCTTCAACATTATCTAAAGCATTAATAACGATATCTAAATCTTCCCAGAATTTTTCAGTAAAGATATCTTCAGTTTCAGGACCAACTTTATCATTTAATGGTTTAATTTTATCAATTAATTGTGGATTTATTTTAATAACAGCATTACTCGCAACTGTTGATTTTTGTTTCCCAACATCATTTGATCTAAATAAAAATTGTCTGTTTAAATTACTTTTTTCAATTGAATCATTATCGGTTACAATAATCTGACCTTTTGGACCAGTTCCTAAACCAAGTAATGACCAATTTTTTAACATTTCACAACCAATTGCACCTGAACCCACTAGAAACACTTTTAGATTTATTAATTTTTCGTGATATTTTTTACCAAATACAGCAATTTGTGGATCATAACGAGAATTTATTGGAGAGCATTGATCTTTTGATCTATATTTTTCTTCTTCAGTTTCAGTTGGTAATGATTCTAATGAATCAAAATATAACCATTGTTTAATAGGTGTAAATTTACCAGATGATGCTTTTAATACTTCTTGGGCTACTAAACCACCAAAGAAAGCAGTCATTGCAGGTAAATCACCACGAGCTTGATATGACAATTCAGTAATTAAATCTTCATTAATTTTCTCCTCATCACCGAAAATAGAAGGATATTCTTCTATTGCTAAATCCTTAACTATATTAATAAGTTTAGAAGCATCTGTTTGATCATAAGGATTCGGTAAAGTATTACTTTTTTTAATAAATTCATTTAGTCCAATAAAGCCTAAATGTAATTGATTTGGTCTATCAAATTTTGCAAAATCTGAAATTAAAAAAGTTGGATTCTTCAATTCTGAATGTAAAGAATTAAATTTTAAAACTTTTGGCATTTTAACTTGAATAAAATTGCCACCATTTAAATATTTTCCATTAATATTTTTATCCGCTAGCGGTCCAATATTAAAAGAATAAGGATTCTTTACAGTGATTTTATAAGGATCACCATTATTTAATTCATCTAATCCAGACACTTCGGTGAACTTAACAAAATCACCATCTTCAAGACCATGTCTATGATCTTCTAGTACAGTAACATTCCCTTCATCATCTATATTAGAGATTATGCCTGTTAGAGGGTCTTCACCAGTTTGATCAATTACGGTGAAATTTGGACCTAAATCAACAAACACATTACCAAATAAACCATACACAGCAGTAGATATAAAGGAAATACCATTTTGACGCGTAAAATCATTAATTTTTAGTTGTAAATCAAGTGATATTTCAGTAGCAACAATAACCTGAAATTGTGATAATTTTGAAAAATCAATTGATTTCAAATCATTGCCACCATTAGGATTATCTAGGATTGAAATTGGAACATATTGATTTAGTTGAGATAAAGAAGGTAATGAGGATTGATCACGAGGCTTATTAATATCTGATTCAGATAAAAAGAATTGTGTTGATAAATCTTGTATTGAAACAGGAGTTGGATCATACAATGTTAGACTTTTAACACCAGCTAAGGCAATGTTTTTTGCTATTTCAACACCTAAACCTTTTAAACCAATGATAAGGACATTTGATTTGCTCATTTTAAGCATAGCATCTTTTCCGAGGACGTACCTGATTGAGAGTAAGGGTTAGAGCAAGAGTCGTGTGGCAGTAGATCAAACAGAAAAAAACATACAGTTGACGGGAGTAAAGACCTTCATCAATTTCCCCTTCTGGTTTATCTATTTGCATATCATTTTCCTTTAATGAGATGTTAGTGAGATGTGAATATATTCAAATTCAAATGTCATGAACTTAACATACTGAAGACATTATTGTAGAGAAGAGAAATGGAGGTTAGTAATGGAAGTATACTGCAAGTTAGATGAATGGGTTTATACTTCATATGATATTTAGGGCAAATCGTAATTGTCAACATGAGTAATGCGTGGATGAGATAAGTTTATTTTCGTTAGATGTATGTATTATATTTTGGCACATGAAACACGATGGAACTTCATTTCTGATTCTACTTCCTGTAATTTCAGGGTCTACAAACATATACATTCAACTAAAATTTTTCTGTTTTCTTATCACTTCCACTCTTTATTTTTGGTCTTTTTTTTTTTTTTTTAAGAAAATGGCAATTAAAAGAAATAGAACAAGACAAATCATTTTGATTGCTGTTCTTGCTATAGTGGCAGTTTTCATTTTCTTAAAATCGTCAAAAGCGATATCAACAAAAGATTTGCATATTGTTGATGAAGTTGTCTTTTCATTAAACTCTCGTTCAAATGATCAAATTTCTAATGAAGCCAGAGCTATATTACGTAAATTTGAAGAAACTGCTAATAAGCTCGTTGAACAACAGAGTGCAAGACTCGATCAGTTGGAAGAACAAAGACGTGCCATCGAAAAACAACTCCAAGAGTTGAGACGACCACCAGCCGGTGCAAGTTTTAGAGAACAACTTGCTTATTTATTTCCGTATGATCAAAGTAAACGGTTCCCTGCTTATATATGGCAAACATGGAAATATGGTCTAAACGATGAAAGATTTGGAGAATTGTTAACTGAAGGAGAAAGAAGTTGGACCGGTAAAAATCCAGGATTTGTTAAAGAATTATTTAATGATGATACGGCCACCGCTGTTATTCGACATTTATATATTCATTTGCCACAGGTCCTTGAGGCATGGAATGCGATGCCAACTACGATATTACGAATGGACTTTTTCCGATATTTGATGTTATTTGCACGAGGAGGAGTGTATGCTGATATTGATACTATGCCATTACAACCCGTTCCAAATTGGATTCCCGAAAATGTTCAGGCTAATGAGCTTGGAATGATTATTGGATTGGAAGCCGACCCTAGCACAAGTCCTAAAGACTGGAAAGGAACCTATGCCCGAAGAATCCAATTTTGTAACTGGGTATTTCAAGCCAAACCGGGCCATCCAATCTTACGCGAGGTTGTTGCTAGAATTACAGAAAACACCCTGGAAAGAAAGAAGAACAACGACTTGAAACTAAGTGAAGATAATCGAAATATTGAAGTTATGAACTGGACGGGAGCAGGAATTTGGACAGATATCATATTCACATATTTCAACGATTATGTGCAAAGTGGAGTGTTTTCACAAGTAACGTGGAGAGATTTCTCACGGTTGGAGATTCCACGACTTGTTTCGGATGTTTTGGTACTTCCCATCACGAGTTTCAGTCCTGGAATAGGGATCATGGGAGCCAAAGATGAGGACCATCCATTAGCATTTGTCAAGCATTATTTTCACGCCTTGTGGAAAGAAGACAACTAGATATTTCTGAATACATATATTTTTGTTTGACTCTGTAAAATTTTGTGTATTTCTTCATTCTGGTTGAACCAATCGAGCTCCATCGGTTTCTGCCAATTCCAACACCCAATTGTTATATATTTGACTTTTCTTCTCACATCTCATCAAAATTTCTAAATTCTCTTGAAGTTGTCATAAAATACTCATGATCAGCTTAAAAGATCCACAGAAAACATTTAATTCAACAATTTTATAATCATTCATCGTTCTTATTTGTTTTTTTGTCAAATCTCCTCTGTAGATTTAACGTTTCTCAATAATATAATTCCTCTCCCAAATTTTTACATTTCATTCATCACGACGGAAGGAAACAAGAACAAGAAAAAATTTTCTAATATTATTAACCAACAACAGAATTACAAGAAAAACAAATTCTCTAAGATTTTTAAAACATTCATTTAAAGATATATTTCTATATATAATAATAATACTACTAGATATCATTCACTAGTGAAACGAAAATTATGGGTAAAACTATACACCATCCTTCTTCCTCGCGAAAACACAAAAGCGTGATAATATCAGATTGGGACCCAGATTCTTCTTCAACAGAATACATAATTGATAAGAATAAAATAGGAATAGATAATGGTGATGACTATGATGACGACCCAACGATACCTATCGATCAAAAAGGTGAAATCTTCGCCAATAATCAACATCATGTTAGTTTTATACAAGAACCGGATGATGAACCTTTAGATTATGGACCATCAGATTCGGAAATGAGTCAATATTCCGAAGTTAAGGATGAAAATTCCACCCATGAGCGACAAAATGGATATCAACGCGAGGAATATGATCATGACACATCAGATGCTGAACAAATTAATGAAAACGACAATAATAGCAATAACGATGATATTGATGAAACGACTCATGTTTTATCAAAAAAGAAAAGATCTTATAATAAAAATCATAATAATCAAGATATCCCAATAAATCGTCAATTATTCCTTGATCTCGAAGATAAAACAGAAGAAGCTTTAAATACTTTCGCCATTCTAGATGAATGTTATTATAGTAAACGACACATTGCAGATTCTGGGCTTGATGAACTGATGACCTGTGATTGTCGACCATCATGGAGTACGTATTTTTCTTCACATTCCTTCTAAACACAAAAAAAATTGATATTTGAGAATATGTTTATTAATCAACTAAATAACTAACTAAAATGTGTTTATAGGTGGCGAGATTAATCATGCTTGCGGGGAATCCTCCGATTGCATTAATCGTCTGACTTCCGTTGAATGTGTCGCAGGAAATTGTAACTGTGGTCCTCATTGTCAAAATGAAAGATTTCAACGCAAGGAATATTCAGAGGTAGCAGTTATTCAAACCGAGAAAAAAGGCTATGGTCTTCGTGCTGAAACTAATATATCTCAAGATACTTTTATTTATGAATATATTGGTGAAGTTATTGATGAATTAAAATTTAGGAAACGTATGGTTCATTATGATGCAATAGGTTATAAACATTTTTATTTTATGATGCTACAAAAAGGTGAATATATTGATGCAACTGAAAAAGGAGCTCTTGGTCGATTTTGTAATCATTCATGTAATCCTAATAGTTATGTTGAAAAATGGGTTGTTAATGATAAATTAAGAATGGGTATATTTGCAAAAAGAGATATCTTAAAAGGTGAAGAAATAACTTTTGATTACAATGTTGATAGATATGGTGCAGATGCTCAAAAATGTTATTGTGGTGAACCAAATTGTATTGGAATTATAGGTGGTAAAACTCAAACTGAATCAGTTTCAAAATTATCAAATTCTTTATATGATGCTCTAGGAATTGTTAATGATGATGATTTTATTCAACAAGTTTCTTGGATAACTGTTTCTGGTAAAAAGAAAAGAAAGAAGAAACGATCAGAAGATGATGAAGATTATGAAGAATCTGAAGAATTTATTTCAAAACTTTCAATTAAAGCTATTGATCATGATGATGAAGTATCTAAAATTATGAGTGGACTATTAACAAGTCAAGAAAAATGGATCACCAAAAAATTAATTGAACGTATTTATAAAACTGAAGACTTTGCCATTCAAAATAGAGTGATTAGAATGCATGGCTATCAAATTTTTAATACTATTCTTCGTGATAATATGAAATCACCTTCAACAACAATTAATACTGATAATAATAACAAGAGTAAATCAGAATCACCTTCAACCACAGAAACAACACCTATACAACCCATAGATGATGTTCCTGAAACAGCCAAGGAAAGAGATTTACGTGAAAGTATTGTTATTGGAATCCTAAAAGTTCTTACAAACTGGCCGAAGCTCACAAAGAATAAAATATCATCTTCTAAAATTGAATCAACCATTAAAGAGTTGGTTCAAGAAAATTCGGTGAATAAAGAAGTGTTTAATGAAGAAATTAGAAGTTTAGGGCAAGCATTATTAGATGAATGGAGTAAGTTGAAAATGGCATACAGAATACCAAAAAGAGAAAAACATGATAATCCTATCTCTAACAATAATGGGAAGAAGAGTGAAAGTGTTGAATCATCCCCAAATACACCAAATTCAACACAATCCCCTCCTGAACGCTCTTATGACAATAATCATTATAAAACCCCGAATTATAATGATAGAAATTATAATTATCCTCATTATAATAAATTTGATCGTCAGTCTACATCAAGATCATCTCATGGTTATTCTGATTCAAATGGATATAATTATGATCATTATCATGAGGATCATGGTGAAAATAAAAAATGGCCAATAAAAAGAAATTATTCGGCAAATGGTTATCATCAATATAATAAAGATGCGACTAAAAAGCATTTAGATAAACCGCGACATAATGATTATAATCGAAAGGGTAGACCATCTGGAGATTTAAGAAGTCAAATAATTGATCGGAAAAGAACAAAAGATCCTAGAACCTCTAAAGATTTTAATGGCTATCAAAGAGATTTAAGTGAAAAAAGCACACCAGAAAATGAAAAAGAAAGTCCAAAACAAAAAACTGCTGCTGAAAAAGCGGCTATTGATAAACAAAGTCTACAAGAAATAATAGATGCTGCAAATAAAGCCCTTCAAGAAAAGCAATTACAAAAAGAAGCCTTGATGGAAATGGTAGAGGAAGAAAAACGTAAAAAAGATGCAGAAGAACAAGAACTTATTAAACTAAAGCAATCGAAAGAACGGGATCAGAAAACGCGCAAAAATGCTTTGCCTTTAGATAAGCAATGGAATAGGCTTGTAAGTATTATTTTTTTTTTGTTGATATTTGGAAAAAGAAGAGAGATATGAAATACTAATTTTTTTTGCAGTTTGCTAAATATGTCCCTAATATGCTCATTAAGTATGAAGAAACTCTTGGTCATGAAAACCTAAAGGAATGTGCACGTGAAATTGTTCATTCCCTTACCGAAAAAGAGTTGAAGAAAAATGGTGATATTCCTCCCAGGGAAATCAACAATGCTAAAAAGTCGAAGATCAGGATTTTTGCTATTAGTTACATGGATAAAGTTATGTTAAAATATAAAAATAAGAAAAAGATCAAATCACATCATCGTTCTGGGGACAGCGCTAAAAAGTATGAAAACGGAAGTGAGAAAATCAAAAATCAAAATGGTAAAAGACCTGCAACTGAAAATTCTAATGAGTCTCCTGGGAAGAAACATTTTTAAAATAGTGTATCTCTTGTATATTACCGGTCTATTTAGCTGATAGGCTATGACTTTGTTTCCTTCGTTGAAAAACTCGGGAGCAAGTTCCGACATTTGTTTTATGTTTATATAGGTTTCTGGTCAGACGCTGTTTTTAGAATAATATCTTTTTTTACTAACGGTCGCTCTATCAGATTAGTATTATTATTATTATAAGTCTGGTCAGTTAGCTTATGAAAAACGGGGAACGACCTGCCTTATCTAGTACTACACCCGTTCGTACGGCCAATTTAGAGAATAACCGCGAAAATTAGATATAATGTAATAAAACCTTATAGATTTAAAAGTGGAATTCTTTCCCCTCCTCTTCTTCTTCTTCTTTTTTTCCTTCTCAAGAAATCAATTGCAATTGAATAAACTGATTTGAAAATGTCTGAATCTGACGTTGCTGCCCTGTTTTTCCCAGAAGAGCCCACTACTCCTGTTTTAAACGTGTCTTTTCCTGGTCCTAAAGTTAATGCTGCTAAAAAGGAATTGGGTGAAGTCTTCGATATTAGAGCTGCCTATTTTATTGTTGATTATTATAAATCAATTGGCAATTATATTGCAGATGCAGACGGAAATCTTTATCTAGATGTTTACTCCCAGATCTCATCAATTGCCCTTGGCTATAACAACCCCGAGATCTTGGCAGCTGCAGCTTCTAAGGAGGCATTAATATCTTTAGCTAATAGACCTGCGTTAGGAAACTTCCCCTCTACTGATTATGGAAAAATCCTCAAGGAAGGTATTTTGGCGGCTGCACCGAAAGGATTAGATAAGGTGTGGACAGCTTTATCGGGAAGTGATGCTAATGAGACTGCATTTAAAGCTGCATTTATGTATCACCAACAAAAAAAGAGAGAAAAAGCAGGAATTAATGGCTTCACACAAGAAGAAGAAAACTCGGTTATGAAAAATGAAGCACCCGGTGCACCAGAACTCGCAATTCTTTCATTTGAGCGGGGTTTTCATGGTAGACTGTTTGGATCGCTTTCTACGACCCGATCGAAGCCTATTCATAAATTAGATATACCTCAATTTAAATGGCCAACTGCCCCGTTCCCGCATCTATCTTATCCGCTCGATCAGTATGAAAATGAAAATGCTATCGAAGAAAAAAGATGTCTATCTAAGCTCGAAGAAACTCTTAAAACATGGCCTACTCCAATTGCAGCTGTAATTATTGAACCTGTTCAGTCAGAAGGTGGTGACAATCATGCATCAAGTGCTTTCTTTCAGGGAATCAGAGATCTTACATTGAAGTATGGCGTTTTGCTCATAATTGACGAGGTTCAGACTGGTGTAGCTGCCTCAGGTAGATTCTGGGCACACGAACATTTCAATTTATCTCCTCCTCCAGATATGGTAACATTCTCCAAAAAGTTCCAAGCAGCAGGTTTTTACTTTGTTAACCCAGAACTTCAACCTAACTTGCCATTTAGACAGTTTAACACTTGGTGTGGAGATCCCTCCAAAGCCATTATCGCAAGAGCTATTTATCAGCAAATTGAGAAACATAATTTGGTAACTAAGACGGCCGAGACAGGTGCTTATTTGTATGGTTTATTAGAACAGTTACAACAAAAATATCCAGAACATATTCAAAATTTAAGAGGTAAAGACTTCGGTACTTACATCGCATGGGATGAAAAAACCTCAGAATTGAGAGATCGATTTATGGCAAATGCGAAAAATCAAGGATTGAATATTGGTGGATGTGGTGTTCGAGCCATCCGGTTGAGACCAACCCTAACCTTTGGCAAGAAACATGCCGATTTATTCATCACCTTGGTCGAGAAAACTATTAATACTTTGTGAATAATTTACCGTTGGCTATCTATAATTATAATATGCATATGTATCAAATATAATTGTGTACAAACCTGCTTAAAATTATTGGGGTGTGATTATAAGGTTTTAATCCTTGTAAAGGAGAGAGGAGCCATTCTGAAATAAATCTATTGTTGTATGAGCACTTGATGAACCAGAAACTAGCTTGTCTCATATTTTATACCGGCGAAATATGATCTGTTACTAGACTGCTATTATTAATTATAAGAGTCTGGACTTAAATATAATATTGAATCATTGATTGATATATGGTAGCAGCTGCAGTCACGTAGATATAATGGAACCGACCGATATAATCCTTTTAAATGTTTGGTCCTACTCAAAAAAACGGATCGTATAAACCTCAACGCGTACCTATGCGAATAATAACAATCTCTCTGTTTGTACGTAATACGTATACGAAGTAATAATTATACATCATTAATAAAATCTTGCAATTGACTAGTTAAGAGCTACGACGCACTACATACTTGTATAAAATATAATTAGGATATAAATGTTTACTCCCACTCAATTTCTTCATTAAAAGAATTCATTATAAAGACAATCCTAGCAATATTTACTGATCTTTTTCTATTAAACAACTTCGCATGTTCATCACAAGTACACTCCTTCTAATTAAATTATGTAATTTGTAATTTTTGGAGACAATTAACAGTGATTATATCAACATACAACTAACCACATCATGCAAATGCTAACTATTTAAATCTAGATTTATCGTCGTTTTGTTTTTGATTGGGGTTGAATTTTATTATTTCCATTACCGTTAGCATTGACATCAGAAGTAATCACAGCTCTATCCAAAGCCTTATTAGAGGAAGAGCGTAGATCGCTAGTAGAATCTGGAGATGAAGGAGGATCATATTCAATATCAATACCTGCACCACTAGCCTCTATCTCGAATTTCTTTACTAGCTTCCTCCATCTATAGCGAACTGATTGACTATCTCTTTTATTCAATTTGATAGCATATGATGTGTAATTCTGTCTCGGTAATGTTGAGAGCACCATTTCCAATAGTTTACAATCATCTTCGGGGGTCCAATGGGTATTCGAAGCCTTTAATCTCTTTGATTGTTTCTTCTTAATAGGTGCCGCTTGAACTACTTCAATTGGAATACCTTCGAGTGAGCTAGTACTTGCTATACTTTCATTGGACTCAGAAAACTCTTGGTCGTAATTATTATAACCTTGGTTGTGGGAATGAGATCCAGAGTAGCGTGTGAGAAGGTCATATTCGGATATTTGAACATTGTTTCTTGTAGGGGGAAACGAAGTCACTCCATTTGCTACTGAACCATTACTGTATTCTGGAATTGAAGGAAACCCGCCACCTCTGTGATTATGATGACCATTACGATGAATTGAGGAATCAGAAACACCAATTTGGTTAATCATGGAGGACACCTCTGATACCACATTATGTTGATGCCTTGGAACTGAATGAGAAGACGAATGGTGGCCCCGGTGTCGCTGTTGTGAATGTGAATTATCGCGATGATCGGTGTTAATGGGTGGCATAAATGTCTCCTTGTGTGAGGTGGTTCCATTTGTCGCGCCATTTTGAGAATGATAATTTTGAGATGGTTGATTACCATTATAAGACAACCTCCTAACTGGAGAAACAAGACCATTTTGAGAGTCAATATGCTTTCTTGATGTAGGGAGTCCAAGCTCAGGGGATACAGAATTAACAGCCGATGAAGATTGAGAGTTTGCACTTCTGGAGCTTCTTTTCCCATCGGATATACCTTCTCTACCAGCTTTTTGTTCGTTTAATAATTTTGAGAGATTCATATTCTGAGATAAATACAGTTAATTTTAAAGGTCCAAACTAATTATATCAATATATAGAATCTAATTAGTGAAAAGAACGTTAAAGTTATAGGAATATTAAGAACCATTGAGTAATTGCTCACATACCTTATCACTGCTATAAAGGGAGAAGAGGGGGGAAGGGATTATAAAGAGTAATATTCCACAGTGATAATAACAGGAGAGGTTATTTATCGGTGAAGTTAAGAGTATTTTATATCTCAGTAAAAAAGATGTACAAAATATACATAATAGCGATTAAGTCTGGTCACATAAAACAAGCATCAATTTAAAAATAAATAAAATAACAATTAAATGAGTTAGGATAATAATGAGTCCAAGAGAAAGTTATTAAATCTAAATGTCAATATCAATATTAAGGAGGAAGTTGTGCGATAAGATAGGTTACCAGGTTAATCGGTATGTCAAGTACCATAGACAAAGACTTTTCATTTCCTTTAACAGTTTAACTTGAGCTTATAATAATTGTATAATGTGAGTATAAGTTTTAATAATAATGATATACCATATTATGGTTAAATGAATATAGTAAGTCCCTCGGACTAGTTCAAAAACATATTCATCCCTGGCTATAAACAAATAGTGCACATGCATCATATAATTATGAAGATTTATGTTTCCTTTCATTTATAATTAAGCTTAAAAGTATACCATACCAGTCAGTCTGCAGGATGGGAAATAATAAATCGTTGAAAAGTTTAGCACCGGTCTGTAGAGCGGTAGACCTGCAAAAGTGTAATTATGGGAATTGATACATATGGACGGATAACATGTTGCATTTAAAGTAAATTTAAATGTATTCGTGTAGCTAATGTTGCAATTGATCAGATTTAAGGGGAGAGTAGCATCCACCCAAACAAGTATGATATACCTTTATATTTCAAAAATTGATTTATACCCCGTAAATCGTAAATCTTAAAGTTTAAATCTGGTAGGATCACAATATTATTAAGAGCTTAGTCATTTTAAATTTTAACATCCGTTCGCCCGAATCGTATCTCAAATCAATATTAATTAGTACTCCTATTATTCAATCAAAAAGTCCAATGCTCCCCAGTAGTCGCTCGATTTTGTTTTCAATTAGGAAGCCAACCATTTCAGTACAGTTTTTTCGTTCAGTTGTTACTTCAAGTGCAATTGTCTACTCGAAATATGGTACTCCGGCTGAGGTTGTGAAGTATGTTATTTTTGTCCTTGTCTTTTGAAGTGAGGTCTAACTTCTCATATTTATGACTAGGCTCCATCAATATCAATTGGATGATCCCACAGATTCTCAAGTTCTCATTCGTAATCTTGCATCTCCAATAAACCCGGCTGACATTAACCAATTGGAAGGTGTATATCCCTCAAGACCGAAGTTTTCAACAGATCTTGGAACTTCCGAGCCCTCCGCTGTGGGAGGAAATGAAGGTCTATTCGAAGTATTTCAAGTGGGTCCAAAACAGTCGAATCTGAAAGTAGGTGATTGGGTCCTTCCAAAATTGCCCAACTTTGGTACCTGGAGAAGTCATGCGCTTACTGAAGAATCTGATCTTGTTAAGGTAACAAAAGATGGAATCACCTTGGAACAAGCTGCTACAGTCTCTGTCAACCCTTCTACCGCTTATCTCATGCTAAAGCTTTTTACTGACTTAAACCCCGGTGATTGGTTTATTCAAAATGGAGCAAACTCTGCTGTTGGAAGAGCTGCAATCCAAATAGCAAAGAGTAGAGGTATAAACTCAATTAATGTTGTTAGAAGTCGTGATAATTTGCAAGAACTTGTTGATGAATTAACTTTATTAGGAGCAACCCACGTCATTACAGAAGAAGAATCGGGAGATAGAGAGTTCAGCAAGACTATCAAAGAATGGATCGGATCTTCATCTATTCAATTGGCTTTGAATTGTGTTGGGGGTAAATCGAGCACCAATATTGCCCGAAAACTAGGCCATGGAGGTCATTTGGTTACATATGGTGGAATGTCAAAGAAGCCCATTTCTCTTCCTACCTCTTTATTCATTTTCAAGAGCATAACCTGCCATGGTTTTTGGATGACTGAAATCACCAATAAACGTCCTAATACCAAAGTAGAAACAATCGAAGAAATTTTCAATTTGTATAGAAAGGGGGAATTTAAAGATGCCCCGGTTCAAATCCACAAAACAGGTGATAAATCCCCTGAAGATAAGCTTCAGACATTCCAGGAGGCATTGTCTAACAGCTTGAAGGGTTTTAGTGGGAAGAAGCAAGTTGTGGTTTATGAGTAATTGGCGCATAAATGTGGGGCATTTGAGTAGCCTTATAAACACAAAAATCTAAAAAAAGAAAAGCATATACTTCCGATATGAAATAGAGTTGAAGTTGATATTTAAATCGTAAATGTAATAAGCTGGAGATGATTCACTAATTTGTAACATTCTAGACATATATTTCTCTGTGGCTTGAGCTTTTGTGGCAACGTTCCTCAATATCACTAATAATCATACTCATTGCCCAATCAAGCTTTACGGGTATTATATTCAATTATTACCATGTAACTAATCCTTGAGAATGGATCAAATAGAAGATGAGATATGAATTCGAAGTTAGATCTAGAGTACTATATGGTCAGTTGTTGTGTGCCGTTCCCATTCTTTTGTGCTCTATTTATCGCTAATTATTGCAACTATCTACTCTTTATATTTGTTATTTGTTTATTAACCTTATTCAAATTTCCTAACTGTGTATACAATACTGTACATATAAGCTTATATGGCATAACTGTGCCTATATCTTATGCTTGACTGAGTAATATACGAACTAATTTGGACTAGGTACTATTGTAAACCTCAGCAAGGTAGTGTTCCTAACTTAGGTAGTGTTCCTAACTTCCTATATATATAAGATTGCAAATAATATAGCAAATGTATTTAGATAGAGGTGGATCATGGAATATATTGGGTCTGATCAACGTATGGTTATATTCAAATTTTGCGTTATTAGAATTTAGAATCTTCATGATGATATTCCATGAATCTAATAAAATATCTGATAATTAAAGACTGCAGCTGAACATATTTGGGAATTTAAAGCTATTCTTTAGATCATATATATTTTTAAAACTAAAGAAAGCTGGGTTTTTATTATACATACCTGGCTATTTATTGCGTTGTTTAATTCGAAGAGTGATACTCATCATTATAAATTTAAAGGTGATCCCAAGGGTATTGACAATACTAAAAGTCTAAACACGCTGTGGGCATTGTATTCTGAGGAAGGGTTAGAATTGGCGCCATTGGGTGCACGTGGAAGATATTCGATGGTCGCATTGATAAGCTGCAATACGACTACAACATGATCAGTCATTTCATTTCACTTATATCAGCCATGGTACGATAGTTATTTCATTAACAATAAAGGGCAAGAGGCGACAGTAAATTTATCTCTTAAAAATCTAAAAGAAAAGACTTGCAAAATTTCCAAGCCACAGTTGCAGAATGAACGTATCATTAATCTCCTAAATTTCTTATTTGAGTTAAATGATATTGTTGCAAATTGCAATAACAACGGTGTAGAGTTACAAACAATTGTACTGATTTCAACTGAGAAGAAAATGAAGTGGGTAACTACGGAATAAAATAAATGAGCTCAAGTAAGAGCCTAAAGGATCCGGAGTTAGCTAGTTAATCTTAAAAGGCCTGAGCTTGAAAATCATTTAACGCTAGCTATATGGCATTAAATTCCTTCAGCATATGTATACCATTAATTGTAACTAGATCTGTAACATTGACAATTGAATTTATCTCTATGCTGCATGATAAATGTATACAATTGCAATTATAAGGTACCAACCTTGCAAATGCAATTGAAGATGATGTCTTAATTATAAGCTTTCTGTTTTAACGGCTCTTGATCAGCCGCTCTTCTCATACACGATCACCTATAGCTATAGCGCTAGCTATGGCAGAAGTCATTATAATTATCACTATATATAGATATATATGGACTTATATCATTCAGCTGAAATTCGAATTATAATTGCCTTCAGTATGAAAAGTTAAATAAAGATATCTGACGTAATCATCATGTAATATCTATTGCTATATTAATTTCAATTACTG
Source organism: Alloascoidea hylecoeti (assembly GCA_001600815.1). Taxonomy (NCBI): domain Eukaryota; kingdom Fungi; phylum Ascomycota; class Alloascoideomycetes; order Alloascoideales; family Alloascoideaceae; genus Alloascoidea; species Alloascoidea hylecoeti. Next base: position 183,200 of record BCKZ01000003.1, read on the forward strand.
TAGTTAGAATATCTTGACCATGAATTATCTATGATAAAGATTTTATATCACGATATAATTATGAGCATGTGCTAACGCTACATGTCATAAATTTGAATGATTACTACTATTATTAGTGTATATATCAAGCTATTATTATTATAAATATTTTGGTGTCAATTTTCTCGGTCGAATCCACGTTTAATTAGTATCAATATTTCATGATTAGCTATCTAGATATATAAGTGGATGAGAATTTGTATTCATTGATTATATCATCTAGCCAGAATTTCTTGGATCGTTGAATAACTAATATTAATTATTAGCGTTCCTCACTTAGTTTGATTCATGGGTCATGTTTGCGTAATTGAGATCGGATATTCATAGACACAAAATAATTGCAATTGTAATACAACCTCACATGCCTAGCTATAGCTAGCTATACAGGTCTATATAATTTAACAAATATAAGGTATATATTAATGTCCTTAATATTATATTCTCATATAATTCAATTGTTTTTATTAAAGGTTTTAGGGGGGAATATATTTATAGAGGTATGCATGTAACTTACGTATACTCGATCTGATTGTCAGATTATATCGGAATATAAAAGCAAATTAACATTATAAACATTAATTTTATTGCTATAATAATATCATAGCTGTCTTCATATATAATTAGATAATTAATAATAAACCATAGGCGCTATATAAGTATATATCAATTTTGAAATTGAAAGCTTAAGCCTTCTAATTTTAAAAGACAATATACAACTGAATTCCCAAGGATCATACAAGTATATACAATTGCAAACTCATGATATATATACTACAATGATTATTATATGCATAACTACCTAATACTTATATAATGCTTTTTGACTAGAAATTTATAGCATACCTTATAATACTTAACTTTAAGGTTATAATTAAAAACTCATACCTAATACGTACCTATGCATATGGTTATCCATTTCTTTATTTTCAAACTTCAAATATTATTTCAACTTCGCTATAATTATTTATAAACAATTGGAAATCTAGAGCTAGCTAGCATATGCATATAGCTATGCTTACAGATATAGCTATAGTATTAATTAAACATATGTCATTAATACTAATGTGTTCAGCGTTCCGTTTGCAGCCTCAAGGAAAATGTTAAATAATCGTAGATTAGTATAATAAATTTATAATTAGGTGTTATTGTAAAGGTGAAATATCCTTAATTTAACTTTAAAACTAGAAGTTTTCAAATGTGACAAATACTAGGTAGTTAATTATAATATTAAGCCATACAATTTGAAAGTCTACCAATATATATGTTTATATATAACTTTCAGCTTGCAATTGTACTATTAATATTAATAGTAGCAGATTAATTGCAATTACTGGTTTAGCACATGTAGATGTCCCGCTATCGGGATTTTCTCTTTGCAGTATTGAGTCTATTGACGCTGAGTAATCCTGTATCTGGAAATAAAAATGATTTCTTTGGTAAAGCTTTTAACAATCAAGAAGCTAGATGATTATAAAAATATGTTTAAAAATTTGAGTGATTACACTAACTGTAATAAAAAAGAACCTAGCTAGAGGATATATATAAAATTAAATATTGTAACCTGAAATGATGGCCCATGAGATGAAGGTGAATATTTGAATTCAAAACAATATTTAAGTCTTCTGGCTAGGTTCTTTTTTGTTATCGTCCATGTGCCAATAACCGAAGTACACGTAGTAGTAATAACGTTAACTAATAGATACTCAAACTTAAAGGCTTGCAATCCGTATGCATAATCCACCATTACTCTATTGAGAACATTTAAAAGTGTCCGGCCCGACAGATCTCAATAAGTATGTTTTTATGGTTTATTCATTTCAAAGTTCCAGTATAAATTTTCTTTTAACCTTCACCTGCTCGTTGATATTTAGAGCTCAATTTCAATATTTCATACGTATATATTCAAAAACAATTAATTGTACCTTAATAAAACTCTGATTTTGCTGATAGAAATGATTTTCACATACGGGTCTCGAAAACTCTATACTATGCATATGCAGGTGGATATATACATTTGTTCTTGTAATTGATTATCAATATTAATATTAATACTATATAGTAGTGTCATTTTCTTACGTTGAATTGTTGTAATGACACCTAATTTTAAATATGAAGAATTAAGATTTATAAAGTTACGTATGCTTATGTGAATTAATATATTTCTCAGTTACAAATGTTGAAGTATAATCCTTGTATGCATTACTTCTTTTCGTTACATATGCATATAGAGCTAGAGCTAGTTATATGGCTATAGGCTGTTTTTCCATATACTTATAAATGGTAAATATAATAGTAGATATTAACATAGTATTAATCATTTCTAAATTTATGCTTTCAGCTACCTTATAATTCATTATCATTATAAATAACTACAATTGCAAACATTGAAAACTGAAGTGTTAACTATGGCGCCAAAAAATTCATAATTCAAATTTAAATTGGTTAAGTTTAAAATTTTTATTAATATTTATAATCGTGAAAATTATAAGGCGAAATTTATCACCCTAAATATGTACTTAGATGTATAAGTTATAGCTTTGTAGTTTTGCATGTACCTTATATAATTATAACTTATATTCGGCCCACCACCTATCGATATCCATAAAGTGATTTAAGATGTATCGTTTAATTTACACTCTAGATCACATACAAATTAAATAACAAAACCTAATTAGTCTCTATTGTAATTGAAATTTGTATCCGTTTGTAATCCCTTCTAACCATCATCTTCATTGTGGCTGATATGATTTAAGGCTAACTACATATATATTTAGATTCATTATTAATGAAATATGCCCTATTGTAACGTCATGTTTCAATGGTAATCTCAGCGGCATGTTAATTGTGACCAATATATATGCATAAATAGCTATTCAAGCCTGATATTAATATAAGAACTTATATATACCATTATAAGTAGGCTACAATCATATTAATATTAATTTCAACAACTTTCCGTCTATCTACGTATACATTAATACAACACTTATAAATTTGTTCAACTGCAAGCAGTGTACTAATTATTTCGGGGCAAATTTACATCTCAAAGCGCCAGCTTAAGAAATTTGGATCCAATTACAGTTTTTAAATTTTCTAATTGCAATTGTTTTACCTTCTTCATTTGTATATTATAATCATTTTCAGCTCATTATGAATATAAAAATAATTAATTACACCATATAACCCTTTGCAACTCAATTATAGCCATGGTATTTTTAAATTTAATCGCAAGCGGTTGTATATGGATGGTATCATCAATATTAATTCCAATGATCTGCATATACATATGGGAAGTTAATTAATAAATTTTATCCTTTAACAGAATTCGAAAATAGATATTTTAAAGAAATCTGACACTTCGTATATCGTACAGTCTTAATTTCAGCCATTATTATTATTAATTATTGGTAATTTCAATAACTAATATTCCGTCGGGTTTGGTACCCGAAGCTGTCATATTCATATTATTAATGGGTCTTTTTTTTTTTCAAGTGCCCATTAAGGCTCTATCTTAAACTTCTATATCTAGTAATCAGAACGTGACCTAGTGAAAAAAAAAACCAATAAAAAGTAGCTCCCACACAGGGGCTCGAACCCTGGACATTTCGGTCAGCTTCTAACTTTCTAAAAGCCGAACGCTCTACCAACTGAGCTATGCGGGAGATTTACAAACGTCAAGGAGGAACTCACGGTCCTATAGCCACCATCAGGTAAAAAAAGGAAAATATATGAAGTTAAAAAAAAAAAGAAAGATCACTATAAATAGTAGAGATTTCCTCAGAATATACATAGTTTCTAGTTATATAATCTAATTGGAAAATATATGAAAAGTTAAAAAAAAATTGATTCTACTCCTGAAATACATTCCACAGTTCTTGAACTAGCTAGTTCGGGGATATATACAATTATATTGCATTCTTACCGCACATTTAATACCTTAGTATGTTTATTACTTCTAGGACTTTTTCTATTAATAGCTTTTGGATTTATCTATATAAGCGTAGGATAAATCCCACTTTAGAGGGAAGTCAGTTTTAATACACTTTTTATCTTGATCTTAATAAGCCGAGTATTGGTTGCTTCAGATACATAAGTTATTAACCAGTTCCAACGCTTACCTTACATATCTTAGGTGGATTTTAGCTATGATATTGACAAAATGAGAGACAATTAAAAAACACAAAAAAGAATCAAAATTAATGGTGGTTTGAGTAAAATAAGAACGAACTAAATCTTGTCAGAGAAAGAAGAAAAATATAAATATTTAAATGTCGAGGTTTTTCACTATATGAGTGGTTTCCTCACTTAAATAGTTTCTCGTTTTAATTGGAAATTTTATATAAAAGTAAAAAAGAGTGTTACAATTGTCTCACGCATAGTGAGACTTCATCCGTTAATAGAATTTCCTCCTGCCCGGTATTTAAGGATTTTTTTTATTGTTTTACTGTCCCAAGGATTTAGATATTAAGATGCCCACTCTATTTTATTTAGCAAAGGCACTGGAATTAAGAAAGAGCATAAGATACAGGGACACAACCGCAAATTTAAATAAAATAGGCTGGGCATTTTAATATTTAAATCCTTGAGAAAATAAAACAATAAAAAAATAATTTAAAACCAATGGTGGTTTCGATAATCTTATCAGAGAAGGAAGAAAAATAAATATGAAAAGGTAGAGGATTTTCACTATATTTGAGAGTTAATATAATATTTCTGGCGGGTTCTGGCGTATTTGATACTTTTTAATTCTAGATCTAGTGCCTTTACTATAAGGTTATAAACTCGTCCTTCTTTCTCATATTTTTTTCTTTGATATTATCAATCCTTTGATTCCTACTCTGTAGGATCTTAACATCATTTTCTCTACCATTTTTATGGTAGAGCATTTTTCAAACATATGCTTTATATCATCTTTTCCTTGTTGAACTAAACTACATAACTGATTTTTGCCACTAATATTTTGTATTCTAGATTTAATTGATGTAAATCACCTTAGTTACGTATCACAAGCTAAAAAGATGAGTACTTAGTGTTTCCTCTGGGTGTTCTTGTAAGATTCTTTGATGTTTCCCCATAATTTCTTCCAATCTTCTTTTTTTAAACTTTGAACTCAAGAAGGTTGCTTATAGTCTATATGTTGGGTTATTCATTGGTTTATTTATCGTTAATTAGTCGTTACTTCCGACATTTCGTATGCTCTTAATACAATCTCATCCTCGAATTCACCCAATTTTTTCTTACTTTATAAATACGTATAATTTTCAATTAAAATTTTAACCATAGAAACTATTTAAGTGAGATTTTTTTAACTTTACATATAATTTCCGATTAAAACTTTTAAATAATTTAAACCTGTTAAGAGGAAACTACTAAATTGAGAAAATCACACATAGAGTATTTTTTTTTTAACTTTACACATAATTTCCAATTAAATGACTAGTACTAACTAGAAACTATTTAAAGAAGGAGGTCATTCATAGAATGAAGACCCTCATTATCTGATTACATCTTTCTTTCATCTTTCTTGTCCTTCTCCTTTTTCTTATTTATTTATACCACCATATTGGCTGAATGTTTTTTATTTTCCAGGTATCTTGATATTAAGATACACTAATAAAATTCTGTGAGTAATTGTGGTTTTGTTCAATTTATTATAATTATATGTTTTCTAATTCTATTGTTTTGATAATATTATATACTGTTTTTTCCATATTATATTTATGATCTGTATCTGTTTCGTTTATATAAAAACCTCTTCTTCTTAACTTATTTTTGACTCTCTTTTCTGTTTTTCTTGTACTTATTACTTTTCTTTATCTTACCACCATGTTTTTCGTTTTGTTTTGCTTTTCATAATATTTAGCTTAAATACTTTGATAATATCTTTCAATCATAAGATAATAATTTAACATTCTTTGTGTTTTTTTTTTTTTTAACTTTATATATTTTCCAATTAAATTATATAACTAGAAACTATGTAAATTCTGAAGAAATCTCTACTATATATATAAAAACCTCTTTCTCTAATCTTCTTATTTTTGTGTATTCTTGCCACTCTTTTTTCTTCTCTTATGAACCTAGACCACCTTAAAAGTAATTTTTTTTTTATTAGATATTTTTTACTTTTTCAAGTTTTTAGATAACCAAGAATTTTCCCATTGCTAGGGTGCTAGTGGTTCATTAGTAATAGTCGCTACAAAACAAAAAAGCCTTGATGGCCAAGTTGGTAAGGCGTAACACTAGTAATGTTAAGATCGTTGGTTCGAATCCGACTTGAGGCATTATTTTTATCGTACTCAAATATTTAATTCGCCAACATGGAGTGAAAATTTTCGTCGCTTTGACATGTAAATATAGTAAAGTAGAGAATAAATGTCAGTTGATAGGGAGAGATTATTTAGTTGCATTAAGCAAAGTATATTTCGCCTCAATATTCGAATTGTTTGTGACTGTACTTACTTCTCAGTATACTGTATCTTAGCCAGTATGTTTTTTTTATGTTTTTTTCATACTTTTATTATAAGTTATACTAGACTAATAGTCTATAAGAGGATAAAAACTATGAGTAGAGAATTTTTTAAAAAAGTTTGTTATACCCTGACAGTACAACAATGTCTGACATTTTATATTTACAAACGCGAGGAATGTATTAAGACAGAAGGGCTAACTCTTTGTCATCCATACTGCAAATTAGATTCTCAACATACTGGCTAATATACATTCACAGACAAGTCGAATATGGGGCCGAAATATATGCTGGGTATGCAACCAAATAATCTCTCCCTGTCACTAATATTTATTCTTTACTATACTGAATAATCACATGTCAAAGTGATGAAAATGTCTCTCCAGATTGGCGAACTCTGAGTGGAAAAGCTAGTGTGCTATCTATAACTTGTAAATATAATTATAATTAACAAATAACAAATACGTCTAATGATATGTTTAACAATAATAATCATCATCATTGCTGTATAATTCTATTTTAACATGTTTTACTGAAAAACAATTGCAATGCTTGGTTATGGGTGAAAACGGCACCCACTTTTTGATCGTCTTTTAATAGTATTGGGAGTCAAGTCTGCGACAGTAGGTTTTAACTTGGTCAATTAATTGCAATATATTTTAAAGCGATATATAAAATTAGAGATTATTTAATTTAAGGTGAATAAAAAGAAATCAAATAAATTGAGTATTCCATAGGTTAACATGGGTCTATGGTATAACCTAAAAATATCTTCAAACCACCATCCAACTTCTGCACACACCCACAGAAAAGTAATAAAAATGGGATCGATTGAAGCCATTTATATAACAGACATTAATAGGTACATATACCACTATTATATTTAAATGATCTTTCTTGCTAACTATTTATTAGCTACAACCTCCTATTTGAATACACTCTGTCGCCCTCTGCCCCATGTTTTCCATCTTTACAAGCCATTTTGACCACAGAATCATTTAATCAAGACTCTTATCAAAAATCTACAAATTCCCCTTTTCCACCGGTGATTGAACTTCAATCTTCATCGTCCGTCCTTTTTACTTTTGCATACCAGAATCACTTATTATTTCTAATTCCTTGTTTATCTACTATCTCACCATTAGTCCCCTTTGAATTTTATAACCGTTTCATTGATGCTTTACATGATTTTCTTGGACAGCCTATCCTGAGCACGAAAGTTCAATCGCATCCTGATATAATTTCCCTCGTATTACTCGAAATGGTTGAATTTGGAGAACCGTTTAATACGGAACCAAATTCTATAAGAGATTTAAACTCGTCTGAGAATTTCCTAACAAAAATTCTTTCTACTGGTGGATCACAAAATTCACGCTCCGGTGCTGTATCAGGAAATCTTCGTGGCGTTAGTACCCCTTCAGGGTTTGGAAACACAGCTGGATCTGGCACAGGAATGGATACAATTCCATGGCGTCGTACAAATGTTAAACATACACAAAATGAGTTATTTGTCGATATAATTGAATCAATTGATGTTATCTTACAAACATCAAAAAACAGTAATAGTGATATATCATTTACTTCCAATTCAGGCTCTGCTTTTTATAATACATTATCTTCGAAATCCACCAATAAGAATGGAAAATCTAATCAAAATTATAAAACTAATACTCAACTTATTAAATCAATAATAAACGGTACAATTCATTTCACATCACATTTATCTGGTATACCAGATTTACAATTAATTTTAGATTTAGCGGATAATAAAATTGATTATCCATCATTGCATCCATGTGTTAGACTTAAAAGATGGTTAGATAACCCAGGTACACTATCATTTATGCCACCTGACGGAAAATGTCTTTTAGCAACTTACTCAATTCCAGATGTTCCGACCTCGAATATTGGAATTGTACAGATCGAATTAAAAAATCATATTGGGTTATCAAATAATGAATTTGAAATCAGAGTTTGGACCAATATGGCTAAAAATGTTAAAGGAATAAATAAATTAAAAGTTACGATTGTTTCTGATATTGAAAAAACAAGAAATATAAAAGTTATAAGAGCATCAAGTGGCGATTTAATCTATAAAAGTTCTGGTGTTGCAGAATGGGTATTTGGTGAAAATGTACCATTAGGTTGGAATGCTACTTTGAGAGGTACAATAATAAAACAAGAAGAAGAAGATTTTGATAAAAATATTGATAATTCTGTTGACGATGATGAAGAATTACCCAAAATTTCTGAGTTGAATATATCAGATAAATCTTCAAACAATCGGATTTTGTTTCCACAATATGTGAAACTTTCTTATGACTGTATGGGATATTTACCGAGTGGTATAAAAGTTGCAAATTTAAAACTCGTTTCATCAAAAGGTATGAGTGATTCTGTTAAACCGTATAAAGGTGTCAAATATTCAACGGCTGTGGACCAATTCATAGTTAGATAAGTAATTGAAAACAATGGTCACCCATATCAATATTTGTATTCTATTATACTTTATTCTATTCTATTGTATACGTATTGATATATAGAATGTATGTATAACAATAAAGAATTTTGACCTAATTATCCAATTAGTTATATAAACTATGATGTGCCATTTGATTTGGTTGGTTCACCTTCCACAAAGACTCTTTTAATTTTAATGCCATTTTTCAACAAGGCAATAATATCGGAAAGACTTAAATTTTTGAATTGGAAAAAAGAATGTTAGTCCAATTTAAAAGAATGAGTTTAATAATCATTTATATTAACTTACGACTGAACAATATAATCAGTTTCCTTTAGATGGTGAGCGTTTTTATTATCGGGAGATTCCAATAAAATCGTGGTAGCCCCAGCATTTGCACCAGCTTTCATATCATCAATGGAATCACCAACCATTATTACGTGCTCAGGATTGGCATTCTATAGGGAAATATTAGTTATGCAGTTTGTTTGTTTGACTTAAGATTTTTGAATGATATTTACCCAACTATCGGCAATTTTCAAGATCCCAGCAGGATGTGGTTTTGGAGGATGAAATTCTCTAGTAATGATCTATTTGAAATCCATTTGTTAAAACTTATAACTTGGGCAGGGTATATCAAGACGGTTAAGCCACAACCTACCGGTTCAAATTTATGTTCAGGCAGAAATTCACTTAACAAATGATAAACAGGAATTGGAAAGTTTCTTGTGCAAATTGCTTTTGGAATCTTAACTTCGTCAAGGAACTATTAAATCAAGAACGTGGTCGAAAATATGACAAGTTAATAGTTAGGTTATGATCAGCCATTAATAACATGCGTATTTCCACCTACATCCATCAATTCAAGAAGGCCCGGCTGTGGGATCTATATTTCCATAGTCAGCATAAGAAAACAAACAAATTCGGATGTCAAAACATACGATCTGAACCATTGCTTCTCTTTCGATATCTTCCAGGGCCTTTTGAGCCTTTTGTTGTTCCTCATCGGGTAATGAGTGGACATGATCTAAAATATCAACTGCTTTTGTAATTCCTAGAGCTTCTCTCATTTTGGCTATTCCTCCATTAGCACCTCTTTATTGAAATTATATGATCCAATTGGGTTTGTGTCTGACATACCGAACATCCAGGTCTAATATTCAGATTAGTATTTAGATTAAACACAAATGAGGGAAAAAGTTAGAAGGTGAATATGAGTCAAACATCACTAATATTACTATATACCTGTGGTTTACACAAAGTCCCGTCCATATCAAAGACAACCCCCTTCAATGGGACGTCTGACACATTTTCTGGTTTCACTATAAGTCTTGCCATTCTAACGATCTTTTCAAATATCATAAAATCCAAGCACAATAAATTTAAGCCTTCGAGATAAAGCTTATGGTCTGAGCCGGGTAACTTCGGGGCTATTTTCCACCCACACACTCCTCCTTTTAGATTTACGAGCACCCTATATAACCAACCAATAACATGACTTCATCAATCCCTTATAATCCAGAAGGTTTTGGTGATGAGGACAATAATCCGTTTGCAACTTCTGACTCATTATCTGGTTCACAGGTCCCGGATCCAATACCAGCAATTGAGAGTTCTAAACCTACAAGGCCTACCATGAGTAGTGACAGGTTAGTTGGAGAAGAGGCAGTTATAGGAGTTTCTCCACCACCACAGCCAAAACCAGTTAAAAGGAAGCAGATTAAGGAGTATAAATTGACGGTCAAGATCACTTCTGTGGAGAGACATGGGAAAAAGGATCCAATTTTCAGATTTGATGCTCATGTAAGACTAAATCAATATATTGCTCACTCCACGATTGTAAAACACTAACCTCTTTCTTTTCTAGACAAATCTTCCTCGTTTTAGAACTTCTACTTTTAAAGATGTCCGTAGGACTCATCATGAATTTATTAAATTTTTTGAATATTTAAATGGTGCTAATCCTGAATGTTTTGTACCTTCAGTGCCACCATCTCATACATCAGCAGGTATTGGAACAGAAGAAAATGAAATTAAGGTTAAAAGAAACATGCAACAGTGGTTAGACCGTGTTACCAATAATCAAATTCTAATTAGAGACGAGGAATTTGTATTCTTTATTGAAAGTGATTTTGGAGTAAGTTTATTTTATTTCTTGTCAGGTCAATTTATTTAATTTATTAACTAAAGATTTGGTCTTAGTATACACCAGTAAATAAGAAAAAACCACCAGCAACTGGATTGATGAGAAAGACTTTGAAACAATTTCAAACACCTTATGATGAAACAGAACTCGCCACATTTAGACCATTAGTTAAACAAATCTATTTACAAACTCAAGAAGCACATACGAAACTTGAAAAGTCATCAAAGGCACGCCGTTCTTTTGGTTTAGCAGAAACAGATTTTGGTAACAAATTAACAAATTTTACAAATTTAGAATTAGTTCACCCAGGAATGGCAAATATGTGGAAAAAATTAGGTAAAACAATTCAAAGTGTTGGTGATATTGATTTAATTAAATCAACTGCAGAACAATCTACATTGGGCGACGTGTTATTGTGGATTTCAAAAGATTCTTATGTTGCAAAAGAATCAATGACAAATAGGTATTTGATAATGAGAGAATTAATAAAAGCCCAAGCAAATACAAAATCTAAGCATTCAGTTGCTCAAAGATTAAAAGCATCCTCATCAATTAATCCTTTAAAAGTTGATGAAGCAATAAATTCTTTAGATGAGGCAACGAGATATGAAGAAGGAATTACAAGAAAGGTTAACAGAGTTACTGAAAATATGTTACTTGAAAAAGATGAATATTTAAAACAAGTCGAAAATATGTTTCGTGGTAATATTGCTGAAATGGTTCAAAGAACAATCGAAGCTGAACGTCGTACTTTAAGTGTTTGGGAATCTATACGTTTGGACGTTCGAGCTGTTGATACGAACGGTGGTTTAAGTCGTTTAGGAAGAGAAGGATATCCCAAACAATTACGTCCGTCATCATTTGCCCAGAGTCAAGGCCCAAAGGGTGACAGTTGGAGTGGAGATAGGACCACTAGAGCAGTTAGTATCAACACTAAAGATATTGTCGCAGGTGACAGTTATCAAGACAGCACACCAAACGATGATATAGGTGAGGAAGAAAATAATGTTGTCGATGCTAGAAATGCGGCTAGTCTACTGGCAGGTTCAACTTTCTAGCTATAATTATTACTGATTTTTTACTCATTTTTTACTCTGTTTTTGTATTTTTTCATTTAAATTTTATGATCATTAATTAAATTATAATTTATAATTGTAGGCATGCGCTTCGTATCTGCGTAAGCGTAAATCCAGGTCTGTTCGATGCTGAAATATACGCTTGGAACTGTTGAAAACAAAATTTTCTCTTAATTCCTTTTTTTTCGATTTCTTTCTGTCATTCTTGAGAAATATATAATAAAGGATAATTATAAAAGATGGGTATGTTTTAATCATTTTGTTATTAAGGAGATCAAACTTAAAGATGTCTATCAAGTCATGAAGATTTGTAGTGAACAATTTATCTTCATGATAAATCTACAATGGATCTTTTTTTTATTGAAGAATTTTTTCAATCTTTTTTTCTAATCACTAACTTCGTTTTTTAGTTAATTTCACTGTCGATGTAAGTAAAAGAAATAACGGTAGAATATATTCAATTGTGATGGTTATTGTGAATGGTTTATTTTAATAGCTATCGGATTCGGAATAACCTTTCATTGGATGATTTTTTCATCTTATTATATTATGGCAATACCCCTTTCTGTAAACCACAGATTTACTAACTATTTTAATTAGCAAATCCGTGAACTCATGGACAATGTTACGAATATTCGTAACATGTCTGTTATTGCCCACGTCGATCATGGTAAATCTACCTTGACTGATTCTCTTGTTCAAAGAGCCGGTATCATTTCCGCTGCTAAAGCCGGAGAAGCTCGTTTTACTGATACAAGAAAAGATGAACAGGAACGGGGTATTACTATTAAATCTACTGCCATCTCTCTATACTCTGAAATGTCCGATGAGGATGTCAAAGATATCAAACAAAAAAATTCTGGTAACTCTTTCTTGATCAATTTGATTGATTCTCCCGGTCACGTTGATTTCTCTTCAGAAGTCACTGCCGCTCTCAGAGTTACTGATGGTGCTTTAGTCGTTGTCGACTGTGTCGAAGGTGTCTGTGTCCAAACTGAAACTGTTTTGAGACAAGCTCTTGGTGAAAGAATCAAGCCAGTCATTATCATCAATAAAGTTGATCGTGCTCTATTAGAATTACAAGTTACCAAGGAAGATTTATATCAATCTTTCTCTCGTACTGTTGAATCCGTCAATGTCATCATTGCTACATACTTAGATGAAGCACTTGGTGATGTCCAAGTCTACCCAGAGAGGGGTACCGTTGCTTTCGGTTCTGGTCTTCACGGTTGGGCTTTCACTGTCCGTCAATTTGCTACTAGATACTCCAAGAAATTTGGTGTTGACAGAAGTAAGATGATGGAAAGACTCTGGGGTGATTCATACTTTAACCCAAAGACCAAGAAATGGACTACTAAGGAAAAAGATGCCAAGGGAAAACCATTAGAACGTGCTTTTAATATGTTTGTTTTGGATCCTATCTTCCGTATCTTCTCTGCTGTTATGAACTTCAAGAAGGATGAAATTCCAGTTCTTTTACAAAAATTAGACATTGTCTTAAAGGGTGATGAAAATGATTTAGAAGGTAAAGCTTTATTAAAGGTTGTTATGAGAAAATTCTTACCAGCCGCTGATGCTTTATTGGAAATGATTGTTTTACATTTACCATCTCCAGCCACTGCTCAATTTTATAGGGCTGATACATTATATGAGGGTCCTTCTGATGATTCTAGTGCTATTGGTATTAGAAACTGTGATCCTAAAGCTGATCTTATGTTGTACGTCTCTAAGATGGTGCCAACATCTGATAAAGGTCGTTTCTACGCTTTCGGTCGTGTTTTCTCTGGTACCGTTAGATCTGGTATGAAGGTTAGAATCCAAGGTCCTAACTATATTCCAGGAAGTAAGACTGATTTATCTATCAAAGCTGTTCAAAGAACTGTTCTTATGATGGGAAGATCTGTTGAATCAATTGATGACTGTCCAGCTGGTAACATTGTTGGTTTAGTTGGTATTGATCAATTCTTATTGAAATCTGGTACTTTAACAACAAATGAAACCTCCCATAACATGAAGGTTATGAAATTCTCTGTTTCTCCAGTTGTTCAAGTTGCTGTTGAAGTTAAGAATGCCAATGATTTACCAAAATTGGTTGAAGGTTTAAAGAGATTATCCAAATCTGATCCATGTGTTTTAACTTATATGGCTGAAACTGGTGAACATATCGTTGCCGGTACTGGTGAACTCCATTTGGAAATTTGTTTGAAGGATTTGGAAGAAGATCATGCTGGTATTCCATTAAAGATCTCTCCTCCAGTTGTCGCTTATAGAGAAACAGTTGAGGCTGAATCAAGAATTACTGCCTTGTCTAAATCACCTAACAAGCATAACCGTATTTACGTTAAAGCTGCCCCACTTGACGAGGAAGTTTCTCTTGCTATTGAAAGTGGTAAGATCAGCCCTCGTGATGATTTCAAGGCCCGTGCTCGTATCCTTGCTGATGCTCACGGATGGGATGTCACTGACGCTAGAAAGATTTGGTGTTTCGGTCCAGAAGGTACCGGTCCTAATTTAGTCGTTGATCAAACAAAGGCCGTTCAATACTTGAGTGAAATTAAGGATTCCGTTGTTTCTGGTTTCCAATGGGCTACTAAAGAAGGTCCAATCTTCGGTGAAAACTTAAGATCAGTTAGAGTTAACATTATGGATGTCACCTTACACGCTGATGCTATCCACAGAGGTGGTGGTCAAATCATTCCAACAATGAGACGTGCTACTTATGCTGCTTTCTTATTAGCTGAACCACGTATCCAAGAACCAGTTTTCTTAGTTGAAATTCAATGCCCAGAAAACGCTATTGGTGGTATTTACTCAGTTCTCAACAAGAAACGTGGTCAAGTTATCTCTGAAGAGCAAAGACCAGGTACTCCATTGTTCACTGTTAAAGCATACTTACCAGTCAATGAATCATTTGGGTTCACAGGTGAATTAAGACAAGCCACTGGTGGTCAAGCTTTCCCACAGATGGTATTCGACCATTGGGCTACAATGTCTGGTGACCCAACTGATCCAGCAAGTAAACCAGGTCAAGTTGTTGTTGAAGCAAGAAAGAGACATGGTATGAAGGATGGTATTCCAGGTTATGAGGAATACTACGATAAGCTTTAAGTTGTCTAATATTATATATGAATTTATATAGTATAATCGAAATGTTTATTATGAAATGATAATAATTGCTTAAGCTTAAAGAGCTATAAACCCAGGTATATTTTAAACCTATTGTGTTCACTGCTAATTATATATAAATTGTAGAATATAGCTAAACTGAATATAGCTAAACTGAGAAGGAAGACAACTTACCTATGGGGTTCGAATTCGTTTAAATTGATTATAACTAGAGATGAAGTTTATACTTACACTAATCGCAAATAATACATACATGTAATAGCATCTTTCAAAAATCCAACTTTCAAACGTTTTTATCGTTTCATACAAGATTTTAAAGCACGTAAAACTAGTTATATATGCTGATTTCAGCCTCAGGACATAGTTCTTGTCTATCTGACTTTGGTTTTTGGTTCAAGAATAAGTGTAACCTTATAATTACAGAATATTTTAAACGATCAATTATAAATTAAAGCAATATATATTGCAACCAGTATACTCCGTCCAATAGATTTAAACATTTCATTATAAAAAATATACCATAAAAAAACAAAAAACAGTAATAACATTAATTTTTATAAATAAAAAATAGGAGTAAACTACATAATAAAATCAAATTTCTGCTTTCGTCAAAAATAATAATCAGAGCTTAATCCTTTGATATCGCTCTGTATTTCATACTGTAGAATACCAGGAACAGTAGAGTCTGAAATACCAATCGTTAAAATCTTCCCTCTATCACTTTCTGAATCAAGAAACCCCATTCCTGCTACCTCACCCCAAAACTCAACTATCTGCCCCTCGGCTATTTTATTAATATCGTCAGAAGTATCTACTTTTAATGTTTCTGTATCAAATACAGTAACGTAATCAACTGGTTCTGCTATTGCAAGATATTTACCCTCTGAATCAAAGCAAATCTTTCTTGCCTCGTTCCCAGTATGTGTGTCAATAACATTAGTTGCATGCTTAGGATTTCGTATGTCAAATACTCTACAAGTTCCATCTTGATTGCTTGTTGCAATAGTTTTACCATTTGGGCTCCAAGCACAGCCGAATCCAAAATCAGCATGCCCAGATAATGTCATAACCGGAAAGAACTTGCTCACTGTATTTGAGTTTGTTGTTGAATTAATTCTATCATCTGTAATAAATGCATCGACACAATCACCGACCACAACCCGAGTCTGGCCATCAGAGGTTGGGCATGTTGATGTACAATTTGGAGCCCATGGATACTTTATATTTTTAGTTTGATCCAATCTATTAAAATCAACTATTCTCAAATGTTCATCATTGATACAAAACACCGCTTTGTTGGTTTGACTTGAATTACTGGTCTTAACCAATTCAATATGATTTGTAATTCCGTTTAAATCGGTTGATAAAGAATGTTCAATAACACCCTCATCTATAGGTGAATTAAAGAGTCTTTTAGCAAAAAATTGTCCTTCAAACCCGCCAGCAACTAACATGTCATTATTAGCGGCTATCGTTGAAACATTCATGTATTTTGTCGAAGGTAATTTTCCCATAAAAGGATTCGCTACTACTATTATTTCTTTGTCCACAGGATTCAGCCGTTCTAATGAAAACGTTTCATAATTATCCGAGTCACTGGAATAATATATTTCATATTGTGAAATGGGAACAACTAAGTCACGTAATTGAAAGTGGACAATTTTAGGCTTGGGCCGTGTGAAGAAAGATTTAAAGGTGAAAATTGGAACCGATGGTGATACTCTAGTCGTTATTGAGTTCACTATGGTAGCTCTTGATCCAGGGATATTTCGATAACTGTGATATAATTGCTTGCGTATATTTCTAACTATATCATATAGACATTGATTTTCAACCTCTTTTTCGACTGAAGTATCTGGAAACCATGGAATTCCTTGACTATCAGTTCTTCTGGAAATTAGTTCTGGAGTGAGTTCGAATGGTAATGAATCTTTGGTGTAAGTAAAAGCGAGTAGTCTGTGTAATAAAGTACTTGGAATTTGGTCATCACGGTGTAATCTGTGTAAAAATGAAAGGAAATCAGGTACAACATCTGGGACATGATCTCCAAAGTTAATATGTCTTGCATTTAGAATCATCAAATTTTCTTCAAAGTCAGGTTCCCGAAAATTATTTAAGGGTTCTTGTAAAACTAAATCCTCATCATCAGTAGTTTGATTTTCTTCTTGGTGGTTTAGGTCCTGATTATTCATTAAAGCCCTTATCATGGCATTTTGGTCAAACGTCTGAAGATCGTTAGTTTCCCCATTTAAATAGTTGCGCAAATCATAGTCCGCATTATCTCTATGGGAATTCATTTTGAAGGTGGTTTTGAATCTTTTGATAGTAACATTAATATCAATATTGTTGGTAGCAATATTAATGTGACAATCACGTGATATAAAAGAGTGTAATATAATCCCGTTAGAATCTTTAACTAAGGGATCTAAATACTGTTATAATGTACAGCAAGAGTGAAGTTCCTATAGCTGAGCCGGGTGAACCAGTAGGGGGAAAAGCGTTATATGTGAATAATTGATTTGGCGCCTTTTGAGTTTCAATTTCCACACTTGAAGTGATTGAATCAATATTATTTGCTGAAGGTAGAAAATTCTAATAGCTGGCTAAATACTTAGATCTCAAATCACTAAATCAATTTAACTCCATTGACGAACGTAATTTTGATGAATTGACGAAATGAGCTTGTCTCAAATGACTAAATGAATTTGATCTAAATGATGTATTTTTCTTACTAATTAGCCCTTGTTGTTTTTTTGAGTAGTATTTAGCTGTCTGGTTTGACGAATTTGTCTTCTCAAATCCGTTGTTCCTGGATAACCATTTGTAGCAAATTTTAATGGCCAATATCTACCACAAATTGTTTTTATCTAGGTATTGAATATAACGGATTTATCATTTTAAATCTACAAGAAGTATTTTTCTTATGGCACTAAAAGGAATGATCACAAGTTAAAATTCATGGTTGGTAATTGTTTTTCGCGCGATGAAATTGATTTCTACTTATTGACTTGATGATCACTATAAAGTTACTAAATACATATTGGGTAACTGATCAATGTTGAGTCCATTGACTTGTTGAAATACAAGGCGATTTTATTATTATGGCCTACTTCAATTGTATATTCACTGTTTTACATGTGATGCATATTTAAAACCCATCTTATTTCCTTATTTCCTTATTCTCTTAATTTCATTTATATTCGTTTATACATGTGTATAACTTATATGTATAGATTTTAATTTCCAAAGAGAAAAAAGTCCTTTGGATTCTAGTTCTTTAGCTATAGCTTTTTCGTTTGTTTATATTTAGACACACATATTCATAAATTTACTATGCTCAATACGAATTTGGAATTTTTAAACCTCAACTCGGTTACATGGCTTTTAGCACAGTAACCGAAAGCCGGCCTAAGAGGTAGTAGGGGCCGATCAATGTACTATTATATTATGAAGATGGTGAGTAAACAGACGGAAAAAACCTAATGTTGCAATATTGTACTCGTTAATTATATCGCTAATTAATTTCTGTCAATACAATTAAATAAAATTTTAATCTTATTTTAATTAATTTCCATAGATTTGACAATAATTACCGCATCAAACTTCCAAACCCTTTACTGATATTTCTTGAAAATAGCAATATACCAATTCGTTACAGAAACTATGTGTTAATACAGATAACACCTGTGTGGTATACGTTTGCAATTATATAGATAATGATTTTGGATCTAAATTTACCCATATTAGTCTTCACATTAGCTTTTCAGTTCAATTGTGAATAATTATGTTTTAATAACGAAAAATCAAATGCTGTTGGTGACGCCTCCCCTAGAATCAATTTAAGCTTATAACTTATAGTGTGGATTGTTTCAATTAATATTAATAAACACCAGAGCAGCAATTGAAATAAGCAAAATGGAAGAAATCTGGTTCTTTTTGTAAAGTATTCTGAATAAAAAAATAAAAAAATTTAAATATATACGGCTAATCCTGCAATTGTTGTAGGTAGCTATATATATATATATATATATATTTAAAGGATGAACATACTATATATAGATATTGATATCGATAACGTTATTGTATAATTATAAGGTCATATAATGTTTATAATAGTATTTTTAGGTCCTCGGTATCCTTACCTCGCAAGCATAACTTATAAAGTAATTTTACTTAATTTTGGCCATATGGTGGACCAAATATTCGGTCACCTTTTCATGAATAACTATCAGCCACCCACTTCACTGATAAGTAATTACTTTTTCTTTTTTACTGTGTAAAGTTTTGCATATGTAGTTAATTAGATAATAACATTGTATGTGTAGCTCGAGCATACGCCGTACACTACAAGAGATGTTTAACTAGTGAAAAGTGGCCCCTTGATGGATCATTCTTGGCATCATGATCATGATCATGATCATGATATCATGGTCTTTCTTCTGTCGTCATGTAGCCTAGTATCTCACCAACAAAATTACCACGTCTAATTACTTTTACAGAAACATTCTTATCATTGAAACCAACATTGTCACCAACATTTTCAACTAATTGTTCCGGTTGCCGAAATTTAATGGAATTACTGACAGCTAACTGTAACTATATCGCGCGATACATGTATGTAACGCTTTAAGCCTAATTATATTTCATTGACACATTTAATTATATGGTATTATATGCCCATGTACGGTTGTAATATGTATACTTTTAAATTTAACCCCTTACGCTTGATGGTACTACATATTGTTGTCGCATGTATACTTATATCAATTTATCCATCACTTTATAATAAATAGTTATACATGTTTCATATATTCTAATTGGATTAACTGACATGATATTTTCTTATTCTTTTGTTCCTCGCATTGTTCGGAATAGCCAATTAACGTATAATTTTCAATTTTGTTTAATCTAATTTTATCCCCATAAAATATTTTTTCCTCTCCTAACCCATACTTGGAAATTGTTAATTACAAAGAATAATAATATTATAATAATCAAGCAATGGATAGCTATAGTATTTTAGTGTCTTTATTGCTCTTTAACATTGTCTTATAGGATCAGTGAAATATGATATATCACTAAATAACTATAGTAACTATTAACTTAATTATAAGAACAAATCTCAGACTTTAATTTAAATCTTAAGTTATGGTATAATACTATAATTATAAGCTAGTCCGCCCCTCCACAAGTTATATAATATTAAAATTCTACTTTCTAACCTTTTTCCCTTTTCTGCACCGTTTTATGCTTAATATTGCTTATTAAGTTAACCGAGAACCACATGGTACATGTGCATAGAGCTCCTATACATATGCATATAGCTTAAATATATAATTTTTATATCATATCTCTCTCCTGTGCTCCATCAGCAGCTATGAACGTTAACTGCTATGATTAATAATTCACAATGGTTCCCAATTACAGCTCTCTACGGAAATTTGAATAATACAATATTAATTCTTGTTTAATTATATAGGTATACCAGTAGCTATAGTATATTGGCATCTTTTCCATAAGTCTATAGTCCCCATTAGTACTAATAATTATATGTTCTTAAAGTTCAGTAGACACACACTAGTTTGTAAGCTATTTTAAAAGCTTTTTCTAGATCTGGTGGAGAGAAAGATCTAGATATATTATAGTTATATAAAGAGGGTTAACGTTGGCAAGAAAAACTGAAAATTTCCAACTTCTATCAATACGGTATACGTTTTATAAAGATTTATAATTATAATTATATAACATCACCTTGTACTTGAAAGAAAGCCGAATATATTTCGATATTTGCCAAAATCAGCTTATGTTTTAGTTCAATATATCTTGTAACATTAATATTAGAAGTGTCTCAAACATTTCCAACGTCAAAATTTTACTGTTCAGTTTGTTTGGTTATTAATTTTTGTATATATATTATTATGCCCTTATTATATATAGATCTTCATGATATTATGTAGACACAATATTAATAACGTTAACAATATAAAATTATAAACTATACATCATATTATAATTGGTCAATACCAAACCAGTTTCATTTAAAATTTTTTGTAATATAATCTGTTTGTGGGCTAGACTACGTACTCCATCTACTTTTAGAAACCAACTACCAGGTACAGTAAAAAATCAGAATATAATATTGTTGTTATTTCAATTTTAATTAACTTATTTCATGCTTACATATCCGATATGCAGTGCAGATCAATCATCAAATGATCTACATATGTTTCAGATTTATATTAAACTACATGCCTTGCATATTAGATATGCAGGGGTTACGTGGTCATTCATATACTACAGCAAGCCCCTTAATATTATTGCCACCTCCTTATTATTATTTAGCCTATATAGTTACATATATAAGACAGTTAAATCCATTGGATTTAACTCTCTACTTTTTCTTATTCCTATTTAATATACTATTTACTTTATCTTTTTTACTCTATCAGTTTTACCGATTAATAAATATAATTAGTATCCTTCCTCTTCAATCAATTCTTTTTCTTACTTTCATGTTTAGTAAATAAACTCAAATGGACTACAAAATTGCAACGAAAGAAGTGGTACCTACACTTGTCACAAGGCTGATCAAAGTTGTATGTATTTTAAAACACCCGCCAGTCATAATTAGATAACAATAGAGTTAACAAGCCATTTATTAGTTACCGTTTGAAACTGGAAATACAGTTGAAAATGCTGAACAGGAGAAAATTTTCTTGTCTACAAGAATCACATTGCTGCAATTAGCAAAATCACCTATGATTTCAGAAATATTCTTTAGTTTTAATAATCTTTTAGAACAAATATCAAAGGTAAGTCAATAATGGATTTTAATTGACTTTTTTCCATCTTCTAACCTTTTTCTTTGTGTGAAGCGAGATCGGAATGAACCTATTGCGAGCAGAAATGTTTATTCTTTAAGATCTTTGATTGTTGTGACAAAACTTTTAGCAGAATGTGCTGAGGTAAATTGGGACTACAATGAGGTTGCTCCCATTCGAAAGGGAAGAATTCCTGTAGCTTATGGCGAGATTGGATTTGTCAAGCCATCTTTAAAATATCATACAGTGCTTCCTCCAAAAATACGTAACGACGTAGCAAAATCGTTAATACAGCAATTAATAGATCTGCGATCCGATTCATCAATATTTGAAGCGATTTCGCTGTTGTCAAACGGCAACGTCCAAGCTCAAAGTAATATTGGTCTACACCCATTCAAAAGCCTTATAGATGAAATAGACGAATATTGTGCAATGGTTTGTCGTTACCTTTCTGCATCAAATTGGTCTGTGGTATCTCAAATTGTTAAATCAAAAATGGATTTTATGAAAAGTTGCATAGCTGAGGAAAATGAGATAATTCCCCATATTGATATTTTAAGTATTATTTACCTTGATCAAGGAGCCCTGGGAATGATATTTCAAGATTTATGGCAATTCTTATCAACGGTTAGAAAACCACTACACCAATCATTGCTACTTTATTTTTTTTCATTAAGTTTACAATATTGGATATTTGCACGCCCCGAAGAAATTTACGAAGCAGGTAAAGAAGGGTCGCCAATTCAATTAGAAGCTTCCAGTTTGTTTGATTATGTATATACGACTATTGAAAACTCCAAATTTACTGATGGTGCAACTCGATTTTTGACAGTATTGCTGTGTTATTTTCCGAGTTCATTTAAGACTTTTCTAAATTCTAGCATAAAACGATTTACAGCTAACTCCAAGAAACTCAAATTTCTTAGTTTCCTTAATTCAAATATACATTTGAAACATATGCCAGACGGTCCTTTAGATTGCTTAAGTATTATTGCTAGCGTAGCACAGGCAGTCATGGATTTTGACCGTCAAAGCCCAATTCTTCAATATGCATGTCAATTTCACGATCAAATATCTTCTAATTTCCATTCCTCATTTGGAAGCGAAATATCGGTTTCACTGATTCATATTTATTGTGATTATTTTAATGCTTTCTCGCTTATTGATATACAGTATCCATTCAAGGATCTCGATGCTAATTTAACAAGACAGGACTTAGAACCAACTATTATTTGTTATATTACAACGGCTTTAAGAGGCCTTGGAACAGTTGAGACAAAACTAGAGGCATATCAAACTCTCATGAAAAAGTATAGCCCTATACTAAGGAATATTATTTTTAAGCAATCTCGACTACTCTTGAAATCAAGAGCAGTAGGGAGCTCATCGAGAAAATCATTATCCACTACAAATTCTGAAGTTGTCAGCATTCCAATCCTTTCCAATATTTTCCAATGCTACATTCCAAGTCCACTATCATATTTCTCTGGGTATAAGGAGGGCGATTTTGCAGCTCTGGTAGTTAGTGGTATGGAGCCTATTCTTCCATGTTTAATCGATCATGATAACGACTTGTCTAAAGCCGCTACTAATTGGGTTTTAGCTTTTCTTGATAAAAAACTTTTAAACTCCTTAGATCCTCATGTTGACTCTAATGGCGATCACCCAGCGGTTGCTATATATTTATGTACAACTCATATACTAAACGCGTTATCTGAGAAAATTTTGGAAATTGATCTTGATGACAATCGACTGGAACGGTTTTTGAGATTGATGAAAGACTTACTAGAAGCTAGAGCTTCAATTGGTAAAACTTTCCATCTTGCAGAGGCATGCGGAGATGTAATTAAAGACGGTGAATCAGATGGGCTAAGAAATATCATGTTTTCAAATGTTGAGGCGGCATTGCTTATATCACTATGTTCTCCAGATGTTGAAATATACAAGTTGATAGCTGCTGCTATTACCGCTGCCCTTGATGATAGTCTAGAGCTTGGTGATCTTTCGGATAACATCCTTTCGAGTCCTTTCTTGTATAATAGGGATCAATATAAAGAGTTTAATCCAAATTCTTATGTAATTACGGGTCATGTTGCTTTACAGAAGAGAATAAGGAAGGTGGTATCTCAATTCACGGTTGCTACAGACGGAATAATGAATGCTTGGGAAATAATTGATAAACGAGTTATTGATTACTTCAACAATAGTCAGACGTCATCCACTTTCATTCCAGAAGCTCGAAATTACGCTGGAATGCTTGCAAGTTTATGTGAATGCATCTTAGCGACAGATCCTGAGACAAATATTAGAGTATCAGAGCTAACTCCTGCCATTAATGAATACATTCAAGAGATTACCAAGCTTATGGAATCACCAAGTCTTATCATATGTAATGCAACGAAAGATATTTTATGCCGAGAGTTTAGTAGGTACGCTATTCATAATATTTTTATTGGACTTGGTGACCTAATTCGCCGAGTAATTGGATCGAAGAGAAAGGATAATATATTGAAAGTATCGGATCTTTTTATCTCTCTTATCAAAGGAGTCATTACGAGATGTATCGAAGAAAAACTAAGCCTTGAGCTGATCGTGGCCGAAAGACTTCAAGATATTATGAATTATATTGATGATATGGGCAATGACATTGAAGTCTTGAAGATGAAAATCAGGTGTGCTAAGCTCGCTGGAGATTTAAAAGACAATGAATATTTATTTGAATCAAAATTTTCAACCAAAGTTTACTATCAATCATCTCTTGTTCTGTTTAAATGGTTTGAACAAGCAGCACTATCAAATGAAAATGTTAGCTCATTAAATATTTTGACTACCACAGATAGAAAAAGGACTGAATTAGAACATGTTTATAAAGATTTAGCATTGGAAAGCATAAAAGCAACAGCTCTTATGATGAAGGGAACATCAATTTTCGTGCCAGGTTCTAACTCTGAAGAGGACATTCTCCAATCAAAGTCAGTGGTATGTGCAAATTTCTTTTCTGTTGGTGTCAGAACATTAGAGAAATACACTGGAGTGAGTAGTTCAAATTTCAACGGTTCTAGCAGTATGATTGAAAAGACGATGAATTCATCTAGTGCTTCTTCCCTTCCCTCTTCAGAACATTCGAACAACAAGCCCATTTCTCAGCGTGATTCAGCCATATGTAATTATATTGTTGAGCTGTTGTCTAATATATTGAAGATGAATTCTGATGTTGGTATGAGGTTTGCTTTCCCACTTGGTTATCATAACTCACCCCAAGTAAGAAGCGCCTTTGTTAATGTATTGGCGAACGTTTTAGTGGAAGGTACGGGGGGTCAGTTAGATAGTACTTTGGATGACAAATACCAATCACTTATGAAATATTTACGATCCAATTTATCTATTGCTGTCTTAATCTGCGATTCGTGTCCTGCTGGTGAAATCGATGGGCTTGCAACAGCTTTGCTAAATCTATATATGTCGGCTGGGTTAGGTTTAACACTTATCAAAGCTGCTGTAGCAAAGGAGATCCAAAGGACAACAAAAGTAGTGGAGCTTTTAAGAAGAAATAGCGTGGCCACAAGAATGCTGGGCATATATGCTAAGAAGTATGGTTCGAATTATCTCTCTTCCACATTGACTCCTGTTCTTCAATCATTTTTAGATGATCCTTCTGGGCATGTATTTGAGCTGAGTGCAGACAAATTAGAAGAGAATAAGAGAGCTGAAAATGTTGACAAGTTTATGAAATCATTATCATCCTTTTCAATAGCATTTATAAAATCACTCGATAGTATGCCATCTGAATTCAAAGAAATTTGTTGTACAATCCGTTCAGTTGCTGTTCCAAGTTTTCCTGAAGCTGCAGCTACTTCTGTTGGATCCTTCTTATTCTTGAGATTCTTTTGTCCTGCTATTGTGGCTCCAGAATCCAATGATTTGTTAAAGGGCCATCTTAGAAGAGATGTTAGAAGGTCATTATTATTGGTCGCTAAAGTAATCCAAAATATGGCGAACGGCTCACTTTACTCATTGAAATTACCACTGTTATATGAAAGGATGGGAGAATTGAACAAAATAAATG
Source organism: Alloascoidea hylecoeti (assembly GCA_001600815.1). Lineage (NCBI taxonomy): Eukaryota > Fungi > Ascomycota > Alloascoideomycetes > Alloascoideales > Alloascoideaceae > Alloascoidea > Alloascoidea hylecoeti. Next base: position 209,401 of record BCKZ01000003.1, read on the forward strand.
ATCAAATTAATAGATTTCTAACCGAAGCCGCTATTCCATCCGACAATGAAATCATTAGAGATTCAGGGTTTGATATTTCAGAATTGATCAACACCGGAGATAACGAGGAAAATGGTTCCAAGTCAATAGAGATCGAGAAGGAAGATATGTGGTTTATACATGGCTTTTTATATGATCATTTGGATATACTTAATAAAAATGCTGCAACTCTTCAGGAAGATAATGTTCCTAATACAGCCTTTAAAGGTAGCGATATTGAATCATTACCATCAATATCAGCATCCTTTACTAGTAATCCCGATTCTCTAGCCATGGCCAGATTAGATGAATTGGTTGAAGCAATTGGACAACCAAAACAAAGAAACGGAACTTACGTACCTGAACAGATTGTTACTGATACATCTAAGCAAGGATTATTGTTGTATGACTTCATGACCAAGAATGCCGCCAAAGATTTCGGTGCAATGCTAGAAAAACAATTGGTAAAGGAGGGAGTATCTGAGGATGGCTTACCTTTTATCATCATATCTTTAGGGATGTTTGATAGCCATACTGTTACTGATCCTGATATGGTGACATATAGAATCTTCCAGTTATTGAGTAATTTATGGAACGATAAATTCTCCGTATTTCTTGATTGTACTGGGTTTAATGAAAGAAATACAGTCGAAAAAAGAGTTTTCGAAAAGTTCGTTGAATTGATCCCTGTATCTGCTTCAAAAAATTGTGTTGGAATATACTATATCAATTGCTCTTCCGTTTTCTTCTCTAATATTTCCATAATCTTAAATATATTTGGAAAATCCATTGCATTTAATCCTTCTTTTACTCCTCATCACTTCATTTGCACATTTAATGAGGAACTTCCGATTAAGCCTTTAGGTATGGCAAAGAAAACTAGAAGTGTTCTTAGTGACGCAAGAACTCAATATGAGGTTTATAAATTTGATAAGTTGCATAATAATTTTATTCCTATTGATATTAAAGTTGGAGAGGAATATGTTCATGTTTGTAAAGCGGAACCAGTTTCAATAGAGTGTGGAGGAAGAGTAGTATACTTTAAATTGTATGATCTTTATCATGCCACAGATTTCAAGGATGTTAAACAGTCTAATAAGATAGAAGATGATGCCTTTATATTCAACCTTGATGGTCGACCCTCAATAACACTTTCCAGCCCACAAAGAAATGACATTATAAGGGATGTAAATGCTATGGTAGCAAGGTTCAGCGAACATTCATCATCATCATCTTCTAACGATATTACAGTTTCTTCCATTAGAGATGTAATTAGTATGATGACAAATATCGCAACATTTGGAGTGACAGCAGACGACAATAACACAAGAGTTGCAGCTTTCAAGATACTGTCATCGCTATCCGCTGGGTATGGATTAAAATACGACATGACTTCAGCTAGGGAAGGTATATATTTTCCCAAGAACAACATTGAATTTCTAATAAGCTTTTTCAAAAGTACGACTGAACAACTCTCCGAGTGGGCCTATCCATTTAGTAAGAGTTTTATATTTGGGTTTGAACGGGTTCAATCAACAAAGAAAGATACAGCTCTTCAAATTCTTTCATTGTGGATGCCCTATATTTATAGTAAGGTTTATACTCAAGATGAGAAGAAAGGACCTCGGAGAACAAAATACTTAATCAGAGAATGGATTAAATTAACTCAACAAAATCCAAAACTTTACTCTACATTTCGCTTGAAAATTTGGAAGCCATTGTTCCAAGAGCCAGGCCTTACAACTGCTTTAGTAGAAACGATAATTTTTGCTGCTATAGATAAGCAGGCATCGGGAGAGGACTCTGAAGATATTATTTCCCTACTATTGGTCAAAAAATCTGATGATATATGCAAGACGGTAATTGATCAAGCAATTAATCTTACTGGTATTCCAATTGAAGTTTCCAACGAATCTGAAGAGTTTGTATACTCATCTGTTAGTTGGAATGAAACTCTTGTTTTAGTAAAAGCTCTTAATGCATTGCTATTTGGGGCTAGAGATCTCTGTGAAAAATTCTTACCGGAGATTTGTTTCATTATTTCAAGTTACATTAATCGAGGTCCTTATGAACTGAAATTTTTCGTACAGAAACTTGCTGTTAATGTTTTCTCAAGTTTCTCCACTGTGGATTATCTTTCTGTAGAGTCAAAAAATAATTTGAACTTAATATTGGAGGGATTTACAAGCAGCCGTGGTGATCTTTTATTCGGTGTTAATTCAGGTAATAACAATGTGAATGCTGTTCATACTGCTCAATTGCTTGGTACAATCACTGAAATTGTTTCTGATATGCAGAAGATTCTCGGAATTGTTGGGGAAAAGAAGAAGTTTGAATGGAAGGCAAAGTGGGCATCCTATACAATTGATGCTGCTTTTAAGAAGAATTCAATTGTGAGAGCAAGGGCTATTAGTATCTTGGGCGATTTGATTGAGGAAAAGGATACTGAACGGGTGATAGGAAGCATCCTCAAGTTACTAGTTATAACGACAAAACTTGCCGCATTAAATGATAACCGAGCCTTAGATTTGAACATTTGCATAGTTCATTGTGCCTCAAAGGTAGTTGGAAAATTACCTCCTTCATCACCATTAATAAGGTATTTATTTTGGATAGGGTGTGCTTGCAGTCAATTTCCTTTGGTGGACTACTTTATGATTGGCACAAATTTGTTTGTTGCTTGTTTAGAGAGGATGGAAATCATGAACTTCTATGATGGCGATCTGGTCGGAACTCTTACAAGAACAAGAAAAGAAGTCGGGGGATCATCGCTACCTAAGTGTGAAGAATTAGTCAATGTCCGATACACACCTGAGATGTTTGATAGTTATATGACAGCTCTAGTATTACGAGGTTTATATATCCCAACTACTCGTCACCACACGTTATCAGTTTTGCAGACTTTAATGAGGGTTAGATTCACATCTGATAAAATATATCTTGAGAAGAACGGACCAAAATCAATTTCACCAATTGGAAAATTGAGTCCCACAGTGTATGTTTGTTTCTTGTATTTATTCTCAAGATCATATAGAGAATTTAGGAAATTTTTGGCATGCATTGAAAACTCTATCAAGTTTGTTGATTTTGGTGGTGATATATTTATTCCTATGATCATGCTTGAATTCTTTGGGACCTCTAGTGAGCAGAGTTTTATAGCTCTTTGGTTTTGTGGTATTGTAGCAAGAGATCCAAAGGTGGATGAGCACATATTTTTCAAAGCCATTCGTTGGACTCTTATGCCCTCTGACACAGACAAAGGAAAATATTTAAGATTTATGAGTACAATGTGCCAAGAAAGTAGAATAAAACTTACATTTGAGCACTCATCAAACCAAGACGTTATAGAATCTTGCCAGGAATTAATCTCTTCAGTAATGGGTGATCCTAAGTTTGATTACGAAAAACGCAGTCAATATCTTGCAGACTTTGATAGAGTTCCAAAAAAATACGGCCTTTACGACCCTTCATTCAGAGATTTAGCAGGTTCTGATTGTGATGCCTTTACCATGGTATCCTGCTTTCAAGATATTTTAGAAAGGAGTTCTGCCCTTGTTGAGGGAAATTGATTGGATTGTTGATCAGAAATTTAGTTTCCTTATTTCTTTCTTATTTTTGTTTGTGCGTTCATGTAGTGAATGAATTTTTATATGTCTAGAATTAGCAGCATCTATTAGTTATGTTTTAATGTTTATATTATTGCAAGAAATAATAATTGTAGTAGTAATTGTAAAAATGTTTCAATATTAATATCCCCGGAAGTTTTCTGAACTTAGTTACGTAATCTCCATACATGTATTGGAATCTTAATGAAGAGCCGTCCATTTTCATTTCTTCTTCAACCACCAAATGAAGTTTACGCCTTTAATTGTACTCCTTGAGATAAGTCTCGGGACTTATGTACTATCTTCACCTTTCTTTTTTCCTAATATTCAGGAATTGTCTGGTTTAGTTCAATCAAGACTGGGATTCACTGATAAGGCCGATGATAAGGAAGACCTTCTATCTATGGCACGAAATGTTTATGGAGACTTACCAGAGAGTCACTCAACGGAGATCCTTAATATATGGGAGAGCTTGAAAACTTTAAATCTATATGATTCCATCTTAAAAGAATTAAATCGTTTAAAGTCCCCAATCTCAAATGGTAAGAAATCTATACCTACTCATTCTGTGAAATGGGATGCACATATTACAAACCAGAAGTTTCCAAATCATCAGTTAAGAGTTAAGAAAACGAATCCAGAAATTTTAGGACTTGATACAGTAAAACAATATACTGGATATATTGATGTCGTAGAGGAGGACAAGCATCTGTTTTATTGGTTCTTTGAATCCAGAAACGACCCTAAAAATGATCCCATCGTGTTATGGATTAATGGTGGGCCTGGATGCTCCTCAACTACTGGTCTTTTCTTTGAATTGGGACCATCTTCTATTTCTGAAGGCTTGAAGCCAGTATATAATCCCTATTCATGGAATAATAATGCTAGTGTTATCTTTTTAGATCAACCAGCTGGTACAGGCTATTCATATTCTTCCAAAACCTCAGTATCATCTACGGATGCAGCAGCTAAAGATTTTTACATTTTCTTAGAGTTATTTTTTCAAAAGTTCCCTGAATACAGAGAACTCCCCTTCCATATTGCCGGAGAGTCATATGCTGGCCATTTTATTCCAAGATTTGCTTCTGAGATTTTAAATCAAGAAAACCGATCTTTTAATCTTTCTTCAATCCTTATTGGAAACGGGATTACGGATCCTCTAACACAGATTGACTATTATAAACCGATGGCTTGTGGTGAAGGCGGCTATCCTGCTGTTATAGATGAAGAATTGTGTGACGAATTAGATACTCTTGATCAACGATGTTCCAAGCTTATAGCTTCGTGTTATAAATATGACTCACCTTTTGTCTGCACACCAGCATATTACTGTTTGAATCAAATGTTTGGATTCGTGGCAAAAGCAGGAGTGAATGTATATGATGTACGTGATAAATGTGGGGACAATTGTTATCCAGAACAAAACTGGGTGAGTGAATATTTGAGCCTAAACGAAGTGAAACAAGCTGTTGGAGCCGAATTAGATGAACCTTTTCAAGGTTGTGATGGAAGTGTTTTTTCCCATTTTTTCTTCAGTGGAGATGGACCTAAACCTTTCCATCAATATATTGAAGAGGTACTTGATAAAGATCTTCCCGTTTTATTATTTGAAGGAGATAAAGATTATATCTGCAATTGGCTTGGAAACCAAGCAATGGCGGAAAAACTTGAATGGCATGGCGCATTTGAGTATTCCAAAGCTAATACTACGGGCTGGTTAGTAGAATCTAAAGCTAAGAATACTTATAATTTTGCAGGAACTGTTAAATCTGCCGATAAATTGACGTTTTTAAGAGTTTTTGATGCTGGTCACATGGTTCCTCACAATCAACCAGAAAACTCTCTAGCCATGTTAAATAGTTGGATTTTTAACGGTGAGATCTAAAATAACTGGAAAAATGATTGCGTACCAGTAACCATATGGGGGTATTTGATCTTTAGAAATAAATTCAATCTGAAATACCAATTTAATTTTGAAATATTAATATATATATATAACGTTAACTATATAATTATGCTTTTATTTTATCTATTGGTTCTTTATATTATTAAATTATTGTTAGAATATAAATAAGCTTAATTTACATAAGCATATGCAATGCATGAGTGCAATATTACCTGTTGAGTCTTGATGAACTGGTTTTTAGATATTCTGATAGTTTTCTTTACAAGTATAGTTCAAGCTCTTGAATACTCATATTGGTCTAACTAGTTACTATTTTGGGATATTGCTGGACGATGAGCCAGTTGGTTTGGTGAACTTACAGTCCCAGTGGCTTCATATATACTGACTAAATAGACAAGGTCTAGATCTGGATTCAGTTGAGTCATTTATATTTCGAATGGTTAAAAATGAATATTAACGTTTCGATGAGATGTTATTCAATAAGGCTTATCAAGAAGTTTACGCGCTTCTGACAAAGAGATAAATTTCATAACATTTAGCAAGCTAATCTAGCTTATGCAATAGGATATACATGTAAGTTATACCGTATAAAAAAAAAAATTATCCCCTAACGAGTTTAACATTGGAAAGAATAAACAAGATATTTATTGTATAAGTATGTAAATATAAGAGGATTGTATAAATATATATGAGGTTATAATCAACACCAAGGGAATTATAAGCATATAATCACAATTGTGACTTAAGATTACCATCAATTTCACCTTGATATTGCTCATAAAAAGACCAAGGATATATAGGAGCAGGAGTTGGAGCAAGAGGTAATGATGATTTAAAATCAGCATTATTTGTAATTAAATAACCTGTTGGATAATTTTCTGGATATTCTTCATTAAAGGATTTTATTGTAACATTAATAGCATTTTCTAAAATATTTTCCACATCGGTAACATCAGGATTAAAAATTTCCTTTAACTTTGGAATCAATTTGCTTAAATTTGAAATTGTTAAAAGATCTTCATGATCATTAATAATTGAATCTAATTTATTTGAACTAAAATCAATTTTTAATGAATAAAAATAATTTGATAATGATGAAGTAATTAATTTTGTTGTTGATTGTTTAACAGGTGATTGAGATTTTAAATGTAAAACATGTTTTGATCTTTCATTTGATCTTGGATCAATAAATTTATAATAAAATTCTAATATATCTTTTTTTGTTAAAGTTTTTAAAATTTTAACATCTTCTTCATTTTTTTGAAAATTATAAAAACCTGATGAAATATGATCCCAAAATCTATAATATTCTTCATTTAAATTTTTTAATGATTCTAATTTTTCAATTATTAATGAATCAATATTTTTTTGAAATTCTTCATCATTCATTTCTAAAATTATTTTTTCTAATAATATTAAAAATTCATCAATTCTATATTCTAAATATGGTGTTTCACGTTCACTTTGAATGATAATTCTATAACCTTTCTTTGTCCTTGTTGGCATTACACCACTAAAAACAACATAACCTAATTGTTCTTTTGAACGTAATTGATTAAAAGCTGGTTCACTACCAATTTGAGCAAATAATGAAAGTAAAGATCTTAAACGAATATCAGTGTTATCACAAACTTGTAAATAATAATTAATTGCTGAATTAATTTCTTTTGAATCTTCCAAAATAACTTCAGATCTAAAAGTTTTCCCAATAGGTAAAATAACATTTCGAAGTAAAATTTTATTTGATTCAGGTAATGGGGTTGGTTTTAAAATATCATCAACTAAATGTCCAAATTCAATTGCTTCATCATATTCTAAATTACCATGAACTAAAACTTGAGTTTGTAACTGACTTAATAAAACAGGAATTAATCTTTTAAAAGAATCAAAATCAATAAGTTCCAATTGTTTAATTTTTTCTTGATAACTAACAGTTTTTTCATTAAGAGATAATAAAGTTAATCCAGTAATTTGTAAATAAGGACTTTTAAAAGAAGAATTTTTATAATTTTTTAATAATTTTTCTTTTAATGATTTAAATTTTAATTCATCAATTTCAAAATTTTTAATAAATTTAAAAAATTTAATTAATAATAAATTTAATTTTTGATTGTAGCCAAAAACTGAAAATCTAAATCCATCACGAGTAGTACCAAATGAATATGTAAGACCACCCATTATTGCATCATAGGATACATCATTAAACGCATCATCAATAATATCTGAATATAATTCAGAAATTGCTACAAAATATGGTGTTGATGTTGAAATTGGAGATTTTAAATCAATTCCAACAACAGCTTTTGGAACCCAAAAAGTATCATCTTTTTTATACCAAATTTTCAAATCACTAGTATTTTCAATAAGGGTCGGTTGTTTAGCAGGTGGAGTTAATAATGTTTTCCTATGAACTGTAAAATCTGTTGGAATGAATTCATTTGGAGAAGGTAAGTGAAGATCAGGATTTGGAGATGCATTTGCAAGTAAATTTAAGAAGCTAGGATCAATATCTTTATATGAATATTCAACACCATACCATTTCTCACGTAGATTCAATTCTTCTGAAACATTTGAAGTTAAAAATAATCTCAAATTGCTGGGAGTAAGATATGAAAGATATTCTTTGATTCCTTCTGGATTGAATTTACTAACCAGTGTTGAGTCTAAAATATATTCACGATCAACATGATTTTTTTGCAAAGTACTCGATAAAGTAGAAACAGTCGTAGCAGCTCTTGATTTTTGTCTAAATTTAAAACTCATCGCCAAGATGTTTTTAATTTCATTATAAAACCATTCTTGTGGTGGAGTATTTTGTAATATTTTAATATATTGAAAAACAGCAATTAAAACCTCTTTATAATGAATAAGACCATTAGAAGTTAAATCAATGTTTCCAGTTAAGCAATCTGCACCAGCGGTTATATGAGAATGACCCACACTTAAATCAGTAGCCCAACCTTTCTGTTTCAAATAAAATAAAATCGAACCCTTAGCTTCATGACCGAGAAGGCTTGATATATATCTACTGGATTGATCACGCCAATGGGGGGTTTGATCTGGTAAAGGAAAAGTAAATTTAAATGTTCTCTTTTCCTTAACTGGGGCCCATTTTACTATTTTTGCAGTTTCATTCGATGAAAAAGGGATTGTATCATATGAAGGAGTAGGTCTATCATAATTTTGTATTTGAGAGAATTTTTCAAGTACCCAAGATTCCAATACATCTAAAGGTTCTCTACCCAAAACAGCCAATTTCATAATATTTGAAGAGTAATGATTTTTATGAAATTTTAGTAATTCTTCTCTAACGTCTTGACCACGAGATAAAGGCAAAGAGCCTAAAGATTCAAAATTTCCAGTACTAAAACCATTATAAGGGTGATTTACATTTGAAGTTGTTTTCTCAACCTGATAGGAGCGCCATAAATCATCTTGTAGATTTTTTTTATTTTCCGAATCGACTGCATTTATTTCACGATCTTTACAATCAGGACTAAACAACGGAGAAATAAAAAATTGAGCAAACCTATCAAGTGCGCCTTCCAAAAATTCGTGGCCAACTTCGAAGAAATAGTTTGTTTCCTCGGAAGCAGTGTAAGCGTTTGAATAACCTGAATGTTTAGATAGATATTGGGCATAGTCATTTTCGGAGGGATATTTTTCATTTCCCATAAATAACAAATGCTCACAGAAATGGGCGAGTCCTGGTAAGTCCTTTGGGTCAGCAAGGGAGCCCACATTCACATCGAGGGCCGCAGCGGATTTATCAGTGGTTGGGTCATGGATAAGTATCGCCTCTAGCTGGTTAGGAAGACGGATGATCTTATAAGATCTGTCATCCAAATCCGGTTTTACGACGGATGAAGTAACGATTTCGATTTGGGGGACAGTCATGGTGGAAAGTAAGCCGGTGAAGAGGAAAGGAAGAGAAGAGTTTGAGAAGAGATAAAGTAGAGGGAACTTCAGCAGCATTAAATATGTTTATCAGCATTAAGCTAACATGCAATATGGGGACTAAGCACGTGCATGCTCTTAGTGAATAACCCCAATGGTACAATAATTTAAGCCGTGTACCCGACCATTTCTTTATGTTCTACCAGTCACATAATAAGCAACAAAAATTTCAGCGGGAAACATTATAGCTAGCTACTGGGTGCTCCACAAGGCTTTAAACTGCTCCTTCCGTAATTCATAGAATACAGTGCTAGTGACAGCGCCCTTGGCGTTATAAACGGTTGCCACCCAAGGCCTCATGAGCCATGACGTTTAGAAAAGTGTTGTATTCACTATATGGTCAGTTACGCATGTCTACAGTAAGACTAGGACTTTCAAAAAACAGATTTATAATATTAGTAAATCTGGGTTTGTGAGTATTACGGTATGCATTGGAATGGATAAAGATGGTTGTACTTCATTGTATAGAGTAGTCGACATTCCTAATACTCCACTCCTCGTAGAGTGGAAACCGTTGATAACTTTAAGGGCGCTAATACTAAATACTAAAATATTGCTTCTTTGAAAATTCCGGATCATACCATAGCACAGACAGACTCAGACTTACTTATGCTATATATATGTTTGTTGAAAGGCCTGATTGTGTTCCATATCCTCGTCTTTTAGGACGTACTTGGGGTGCACCAAACAGAAGCGTAAGTTATTTGAAAGTAAGGTTTTCTTCTTTTTTTTTTAACTTTATAATAATTTAAATAATTTAAATCTTCTAACTAAAAACTATTAAATTGAGGAAATCACAAAGAATATAAAACCTCCGCTTCTTCTTTATTTCGTTGTATCTCTTTATCTTATCGCCATGTTATTTTTTAATTTTTTTTAATTTTTTATTTTTATCTCAAATATGTTGACAATAAAATACCCCAATCTATTTCATTTAATAGTTCCGGTGGTGATCCTCCAAATTTGATGCTTCGTCTACCTTTGAGATGAAAAGGCCTTTCTTTTTTATATTTTTTCCATCTTTATCTATTATCAGATTTTTGATATCTATTGTTTCTAGTATTTTCTTTTCTATTATTTTCACTGTATTACACTCTTCAAAAATATGATTAATATCATCTTTCCTATTTTGACAAAGACTACAAATATCTGATTTGTGCCACCATTCTTTCGCATTTTTATTGACATCTAACATATGTGTCAATCATAATATTCTTTTTGTCATAAATACGACTTCGTGGCCAAGCTGGTTAAGGCGTGCGACTGTTAATCGCAAGATCGAGAGTTCAATCCTCTCCGAGGTCGCTTCTTTTTTACAATTTCTATGTTTCCATCACGTGATATAATCATTTATAAATTAGGGTGTAACCCTACATTTCCTTTTTAAGAACGCTTCAGTCTGTAATATACCTAGCATCGTTCTAATATATACGCCGACAGAACTGATGGAAACCATTCAGAATTTGAAAGTTGAAAATAACCAACTCTTTGGATTAGAAACACAACATGCCTCGTATGTACAAAATGCTGGAAGTGTTAGAAGAGATGATAATTGAATGAATAAGGATTTGGGAATTTTATGAGACAAAACTAATTATTTCAATGTTTAATCAACTTCAATGAAATGTAAAACGACAAGAATTCTAGGCGAAGCTATAGAACGAAATATAAATGCAAGCAAGAGGTACAATCATGAAGAAATACAGAAGATGATCGAATAAATATAGAACAATGAGCTGCAGTTTTAAAAGCTTTGTAAATATACCCATTTCAGTATAAAATACACAGATTCTTCCTATCATTACAATACTATTATCATCTTCGATACATTTCTCCATTGAGTTTAAGATATTGTTACTAACTAGAAATTTAGGTGCTCCAAGAACCTATTCCAAGACCTATACCGTCCCAAGACGTGCATACGATTCTACCCGTTTAGATGCTGAGCTTAAGCTTGTTGGTGAATACGGATTAAAGAACAAGAGAGAAATTTATAGAATTGGTCTTCAACTTTCTAAAATTCGTCGTGCTGCTCGTGACTTATTGACCCGTGATGAAAAGGATCCAAAACGTCTTTTTGAAGGTAATGCTTTAATCAGAAGATTAGTTAGAGTTGGTGTTTTAAGTGAAGATAAGATGAAACTTGATTACGTCTTAGCTTTAAGAATCGAAGATTTCTTGGAACGAAGATTACAATCCCAAGTCTTTAAACTTGGTTTAGCTAGATCTGTTCATCATGCTCGTGTTTTGATTAGACAAAGACATATCCGTGTTGGTAAACAAATTGTCAATGTTCCTTCATTTATGGTCAGATTGGACTCACAAAAACATATTGACTTTGCTTTGAACTCTCCTTACGGTGGTGGTAGACCAGGTCGTGTTAAGAGAAGAAACCAAGCTAATGCTGCTTCTAAGGGCGATGCCGCAGAGGAAGAAGAAGAGTAAATTACATACACAATGATGACCTTTTGTTGAAGCTTGTAAAAGTTATTGTTGATATAATTCAAATTTTTAATTGATCCCTTATAATAATGTTGTAGAAACTTTTTTCAATAGTAATTAAAGGCTGTATTTTAATATTTAATATCCATTACTGTTAATTATTAATATCATATCAAAAATTAGATATAACGTGACTCCAATTAGATCTTCAAATTTTTCATTGCTTACTTCAAATTTCTTTGATCAATTTTGATTCCTTTATTTATTAATTTTATTTCCTTGATAACTCCTTGTTTCTACTTCTGATTCTTTGGGTATATTTTAAGTATTCTCTATCTGATATATTGCGATTGTTGCATTTTATAGTTTATAGTGCCATCACCTAAAAAAAAAAAAAAAAGAAAAAAAAAAAAACGATGTCAAATTTCTCACCTTCACACATCCAAAATATATCATCATCATCCAATTCAACCACAAATATGCATATCCAAGTCCCAACCCCTTCAGCTACAGATGAAGAGTTTTCGAGTGATGAATCTTCTGCTACACAACCTGTAATACCAGTAGTGGGACGTACAGGTTCGTTACAACAGAAACAAATAGATAAAGTGAAAGTTGACCCATGGGTTCATTTTTTTGCTGGAGGAGTTGGAGGAATGACTGGTGCTTTATTTACATGTCCTCTAGATGTTGTTAAAACTCGTTTACAAAGTGATTTCTATCAAGCTAGATTTGCAAACGCGAAAGCTACATCAAGCAATCCAATAAAAGCAGCAGCTAGACATTTTGGTGAAACATTTAGTATCATATATGATGTTTATAAGATTGAAGGTACGAGAGCTCTATTTAAAGGTTTAGGTCCAAACCTTGTTGGTGTTATTCCAGCTCGTTCAATAAATTTTTTCACTTATGGTTTAGGTAAAGACTTTATTTCAAATAATTTTAATGATGGTAAAGAAAGTCCTTGGGTTCATTTATTAGCAGCTGCAAATGCTGGTATTGTTACATCAACAGCAACAAATCCAATTTGGTTAGTAAAAACCCGATTACAATTAGACAAGAATAATTCTCTGGGTGTTCGAAAATATAAAAATTCATGGGATTGTATTGTAAGTGTTTGCAAAAATGAAGGTATAAGGGGATTATATAAAGGTTTATCTGCCTCATATTTAGGTGCCACCGAAAGTACCATACAATGGGTGTTATACGAACAAATGAGGACAATCATTAATCAAAGAACTTTAAGAAGACAAGAAGAAGGTGTTGAAATTACCTTTATGGATAAATTATCAGATTGGGGCGCAAGATCTGGTGCTGCTGGTTTTGCTAAAATGTTAGCTTCAATTCTTACTTATCCCCATGAAGTTGTTCGAACTAGGTTAAGACAAGCTCCAATGTCTGATGGAAGACCAAAATATACTGGTTTGGTTCAATGCTTTAAATTAGTATTAAAAGAAGAAGGATTAGTTTCAATGTATGGTGGGTTAACTCCTCATTTATTAAGAACTGTTCCAAATAGTATTATCATGTTTGGAACGTGGGAATTGATTATTAGAATGTTTTCAAAGGAAAAGCAAACCACCTTTTAATAAGCCTACCCAAATGAAACTTGACTTCATTCTTTTTTATCATCATTGCCTATTCTGGCAATAAATAGCACATATTAACGAAATACTAATTGATACAACATTCAACAGGAGCTTTCGATGAATATGACGATTCCTGTCAACACATAAACTCTTGATTCTTCAATTATCACACACATCCTTCCCAATTTTAAAGAACTAAGAAAGTTATTTGGAAAAATATTGCTGTTTTCTATTGCATCTAATGTATATAAAAAGGCTTATAATTGCTGCTCTAAATTTGCGTTGGAAAACTACATATTTTCTGTCTATTTTTCTACATTGTTCTTTCTTTTTTTTAAAATTAAATGGTATATAGATGTTTGTATGGTTTATTATGTATATAGTAAGTGAATCATATAGCAAACGAAGTAATTTTTAAATGTGTGAATTGATTATAATTGCTATGTCTGATTCTGTGTCACGGGGTTGACAATGTGATTATATTACATAATCAACTATATTTTTTATTTCAGATTCTTTTTTTTTACTTAACAGAGCTATACTATAATTTTTAAACACTCATCACCATGAATAGAGAAGCTTTCGTTCCTCCAACATCAACATCACAACTGAGTAATGCCGCTTCCGGTATATCAGCTATCAAGTATGCGGATGTAAAATACACATGCTCCAATTGCGCTACATCTTTTTCACTGAGCAAGGGTGATCCTGTTAGATGCAAAGAGTGTGGTGGAAGAGTTTTATACAAGTGCAGAACTAAAAGAATGGGTAAATATCATATATATTTGAATGATTATTTTTCTTGTTTAATGATTTTCTAACTTTTTTTTAATTTAGTGCAATTTGAAGCGAGATAAAAAGATTTTTGTCAGGTGTATTATTAATCAAAAGAATATTATTAAAAATTTCATTAAAAATTCGGTATTATGGATAATTTAATAAATGTAAAAGTTTTATATGGAGCTTTAAATTAAATTAATAAATAAGTTTTAAAAGGAGGAACAAAATAGATGGTAGTCCTTTATAAGTTATGATGAATAAATTTAAGTTTTATGAAATTCATACATAATAAGTTTATATTCTTTGTTAACCGTTCTTGAAAAAGAATTTACAATCAGAGTAATAAATTAAACGTACTACAATTCTCGATTAAACTTAGAGTTATAGATCAGTGTTCAAACCGCGTACTACGATTGTGTAAATTAATCATTCATGTGAATGTGATATATCAAAAATCCCATTTTAGAGATATTAATTAGTCATTAAGACTTTCAAATTGTTTCAATTTTTAAAACCTAAGGCTAACACAAAATAGTTATTATCGTACTTGTCACTGTCACTGTCATTGTCATTGTCATTGTCATTGTTATTGTCATTGTAATATCTAATATTTAACTTTCCACCATTTAATAGTAGCATCTGATCCACCAGAAACAAAAGTATCTTCATTGACCCATTTAACGGAATTAACACCATCTTTATGAGCACCTAAAAATTTAATATTTTTATTTGGTTTTAAAACAGAATAAATTATTAGATTTGTATCTAATGATCCACTAACCACATGATCACCATCTGGATTCCAAGAAATTGAATTTACTTTACCAGTATGGAATGCCCAACGAGATGTTTTAATTGATAATTCAGGTACATTATATAAAGTAATTTTACCAGAATTATCACCAGCAGCAAGATAAACACCGTCATCTGAAAAACTAAGATGTGAAGCTGGAGATCTTAAAGGTGGTAATTTTTTAATTGTTGAAAGTGAATCAATTGAATAAAGGTAAATATTAAAATCTGATGATCCAACTGCAATGAAATTTGATGATACACCAACACTTGTTGCTTTAAAATCTAATTTTATAGTATGGGATAATTTATTTGAATTATAAATTAAAAGTGTGGACTCGGTTATAATAGCAACTGTTCCAGTTTTTGAATTTGATGAAATATCAATTGGTTGAGAGTCAATTGCATTACTATCAATGAATTCACCATTTTCAATGGTTTTTGATGTATCATCCCAAGCAGCAGTCGCAAGAACTTCATTTGATGAAGAAGAAGGAACAATACCTACGATCAAGTTGGTATGTTTCTCGGAGCCTTGAATATAACTTGCATTGCCATTCTTATCCCATTTGGCAATTAAACCGTCATAACTACCTGAATATAAAGTACCATTTGCTGATAAAGTCATTGAAGTAATACTTTTTTGATGTCCTTTAATAACGATTTTTGGCTTGGAATTTGATTCAGATTCATAAGAGAAATAGTTTAAATTACCATTGAATGAAAGACTAATTATTTCAGAATTTGTTGCAACAACACCAACCTGCTGATTTGATAATTCTTTTTCAAAACTCCAAGTTTTTAAACTTTCACTGGATTCAACATCCCATAATTTAATACTACCATCGGCAGAAGCGGTAACAAATTCGTTTGATTTGTTTGCAATTGGGATCCAACTAAGTGAGAAAATAGAACCATTATGAGCGTTCTCAATTGATTTTATATAATCACCGGTTTTACCATCATAAATAACGATTTTCTTATCGGCACCAACACTGACAATATATTTACCATCAATTGAGAATGCAACATCATTTACGAAATTTCCATGATGACCTCTTAATGATTGGCTGAATTTAAATGGAGGGCCTTGATAAAAGACTAAACTATTATCATCGGAAACTGTTGCGGCACGGTATGGTCTAACAGGTCTAATTGAGACAGCATTAACAACTGAACTGTGGCCAGAAATTTCACCAACAGTATTACCGGAGTCATAAGTAAAACAATGGCCATATCTTTCTTTGCCATCGCCAATTGCAATAATTCTCTGGCTATCAGCATCCCAGGCAATATCATTAATACGACCGGAAATAATTGGGTAGGTGCCTTTTTCAATAAGATCAGTACCGGCGACATCCCATACTTTAATGTTTCCCGCCACATCACCACTTGCGATATAGTACCCGGAAGGGGAGAATTTAGCTACGGTTGTGTTTGTTGTATGGGCAGTAAATTGAATTGATTGGGAAGGGTCCTCGACAGATCGGATATGAATTGACTTGTTGGCCTACAGTGATGTAAATCATGGTTAATCGATGGTAGGAGATTTATTTGTGGTAAAAAATGTTTACTTACAGCATATGCAATTCTGTTTGTTCTTTTGTCCCAGGAGAGGTGAACTGCAACGCCACGATGGGTTGTTGGTAAAGCAGCCCAAATTGATTCTAACTCATTGAGATTAGTACTTGTAGTCGACCACAGAATTAAGTAGAAAAACCTCTGAATAGGTGCTTACCTCGGGTTATAGACATGTTGATGATTGATGAGCTGTTAATATAAAATTCAGGTAAAGAAGGTTTCAACTGTAGATCAAAATATATAGGCTAGGAATTATAATTACACGTGATATAAACCCTTTTGATATAAAAACCTTTATTCTACAGTTATTTCTTTATAAATATTATTATTTTATGACGGCTACTCTTCAAAAATATCCTTGAAACTATGTAAAATGTAAAATGAGTGGATTGTTACTTGGGATGTGGAGTAATCCAGTATGTGGTTCACCTCCCTTCATATACCTTTAAGACAAAGTTTCATGTTTCTGAACAAACTTGAATGATTCATATTAATAGAGTAAGTTTCAAATTTCAATTGGTCTTCTCCTTTTGAAATATTCCAAGACAAAAGTGGCACTTAAAGGGGTGATTGCGATTATAAATTCATTTGAAATATTAGTGTTGAATAACTGTTGGTTCACTCATGATTAGATTGATGCAAGTCCTTTGGATAGCCTTATTTTCGATATTTGTTGGCGAATTAATTGGTCAATCATTTGACATTAGCTAAGGTATTTCTAGAAACTTATTTAATGAAGCGTATAGTGGTTTGTAAGACAATAAAACCTTGGGCTAGGCCCACATTTCAACGTTATATATATTATTTAGTGGAGAAATATTAATTTACAATCCATTACGGAGTTATGTTATCTTGCCTTTAACACATCTCGGTTGCTTAAGTTCGTAGAGCGCTATTTTTAAGCATAGTACTTTACGTTTATGACATTTATGAATAAGCTATATTTCCCATCTAGGAGGAGAATTGACGTATTTTGACTCTTAATCGGGCATGTAAAGGTGCGGTTGATATACCTAATGGCCTATTCACTAAATTATGTTTCAATTGTGTAAAAACAGATAAAAGTGAAATGTCTCGAGATTAGTGACTGGGGAGTATATCATATCTGGATCATAATCAAGGTACGCTTTTTCAGAGGAGCCTTTAGCTATAAGTCAAGCTTTTTGTTTTGCGATACCTCCATTTAAATATTTATTTTAAATACAAATGAAAAACATCGTAAAATGAAAGGCTATAAAGTTCATCCTGTATATCAGTTTTCCGTCATTGGAACTTGATCTTGTGATTGTTTCTCAATAATTTCTTGGTTCTTTGCAATCTTCTTTTATATGTGGAGAAGTATCTGGTATAACTGTTCATCAAACATCGTGATTTTATCATTTAATAGTTACTCCTCACGGTCAAGTAATATTGGCTCTATAAAATAGTTCTCTGGAAGCTTGGAAAAAAATCAATCATTATTATTTTATTACTATGCAAATCCCTTAAATAATATATAAAAATTATAAAAATTAATAAAAATTAATCGAAAATCTAATAGCAATTAACAGAAAAAGTTAGATTAATCAAAATTAACGATACTCATAAGAATCAGAAACCCCCGAATTTGGAACATGGGACAATTCTAACTGTTGATACATATCTGTCTTTTGATGATAATATAATCCACTTATTGAACCTGTGTTTTGATTGAAACAAATATAATAAAATCCAGCATAACTTGCATTTTCAACCTCTTTGATTTTATAATCAGGGACCAGGAAATATTCTTTCCAACGCATAAAAATGAAATTATCATTTCTATAATCATTACCATTCTCGTTTAAATCATTATTGAGATTTCTTTTTGATTCTGGTAAGTTTCTCCATGATTTAAATCTATTCCAGTGCAAGGTATCGATTTGATCATCAGATCCCCATTCTGATCTTCTTGTTAGAAATGAATACCTTGGTCCGATAATCTCCGATTTGAAAAAAGTAATTAATTCTTCCTGTGTTGTTGTTAAATTTTGTATATGTAAATATCCAGATAATTGAGAGTTTTGTAAATCAACTTCTTTTAACTCTATTTCAACTTCATGTGTCTTTTTATTTGATAATTGTGTACCAATAAACCTTGAACCCGGCCTTAAGTAGCATGTGTAACGTGGTATATTCCGAGTACTGAATAAGTCTGCATAATATGGTGATATTAGTCTTGGATCCTGTAAAACATTTTTTGAAGAAGTTGAAAAAGATTCTGGTGATATCGTTTTTAAGGATTTTATTTTTCCAATATCTTTTCCTTCATCATTAATTATGTTATCGTTGTTGGATTTAGTTGATGGTGTCCGCTTTAAATTTGAAGATGGATCATCATTATTCTGTATAAACGATTCATTTGTTGAGTTACTTGGCATGGCTATATAGAATAATATAAATGAACGGATGAAATATAAACCGATGATATAGAAAAAATTTCTAGGAAGTTTTGAATGTGAATTTTAAAAGATTAGGAGGAGTGAGACAGAGGAGCTCAATGTGTTACCCGGAGTTCTTATCAACTTAGGGTTACATTTTTTTTAGCAGCAGCCAACCAAAAACAAATCAAAGCAAGTCATAATCAAGTTTTATATAATGTTCGTTGATCATAACATGAACATAATTATTCATCTATAAAGACTATAATTAAAAAAGTGTAGCTTGCACAAATATAGAAACCTTGATTTTGTAATAAACGTCTGATGCTGAGTCATGACTCGGTGACGAGTTGGATGCCAGCCGCATGGAAAATCAGTGAAAAAGATAAAACTATAAAAATGTAATTTTTTTCTTTATTCCTTTAGCTCTTTTCTTGCAATATTTTTGTCTTTTCAGAATGGATGAACCTACACCACAGCTTATTGATGCTGATGTGAATGATAAGGATGGTAATTCCCGCGTAGCAAAAGATATTTTTGCTGGATCAATGGGCGGTATAGCTCAAGTTTTATCTGGTCAACCTTTTGATACAACTAAGGTACGTCTACAATCTTCAACCCCAGGTCAGTATGATGGCTCCATTGATGTCATTAAACAACTGGTTAAAAACGAAGGTTTTAAAGGTTTTTATAAAGGCACTTTAACTCCTTTAATTGGTGTTGGTGCTTGTGTGTCAATTCAGTTTGCTGTAAATGAATATATGAAAAGATTTTTCGCTGATTATAACAATAACAAATCAAATTTTAAATCATCTGAACTGAAATATAGCCAGTTTTATTTATGTGGTGCTTCTGCTGGTATAGCAAATAGCTTTTTAGCCTCACCAATTGAACATATAAGAATTCGCTTACAGACCCAATCTACAGTGAAATTATATAACGGTCCAATTGATTGTATTAGAAAGATCTATTCAAACGCTGGGCTCAAAGGTATTATGAGAGGTTTAGGACCAACTTTGTTACGTGAAGGACATGGAGCAGGCTGCTATTTCTTTGCATTCGAAGCATTAGTTAAAAATGATGTTAGAACAAATAATATTAAAAGAAGTGATATACCTGGATATAGATTGTGTTTCTATGGTGCTATGGCAGGATATTCAATGTGGCTTGCCTGTTACCCAATAGATGTTATAAAATCGAAATTACAAACTGATTCCTTAAAAGCTAGTGAACAACTTTATAAGAACTCTTGGGACTGTGCTAAAAAAACAATGAAAACTTACGGTTTGAAAGGGTTCTTTAAAGGTTTTGTACCAACAATTATGAGAGCTGCTCCAGTTAACGCGATAACTTTTTACACATTTGAATTAACCATGAGAGCGATTAATTAGATAGTTTATAATTTATATTAATAATTTATCTAATTTGATGGTTCACTTTCTAGTCTTCGTAACAAATATTCGATTTCTACCTTTTTAGTTAAAGGAATAATCCATTCTTTATAAATCTTAGTAACAACTTTTGGCTCAACTTTTCCCTGTTGTTTTTGACTGTATCTTAATGTTGGATCAGTACCATAAGCATTAGCTTTTTTCTCTAACCTTTCTAAGATTTTTTCTTCCACAATTGAATTTGTAATAGCTTTATCAAGGCCTTTTATATCTTTATTAATTATTAATTGTGTAAATTTCTCTCTTTCTGTTCTAAATTTTGCCTCAGCAACAAAATTCCCAAAATGTATACGTCTTGATAAGGATTGTAAGCAATCAATATCAACCGTTGCACAACTCCCTAAATTTTCAGGTTGCTCACCAGGTTTTGAAATTAATGGTATAATTTCCTTGGTATATATATCTTTGATCTCATCATTGATTGAAATAGATCTGAAATATGGAGCCAAAACCTGAGGATAATTAATTGGAGGTAATATTGATTTCTCTAAATCATTTGGAAAAAATGCAATCTCATCTGGTGCTTCATATCTTCTAATTTTTCCATGAATTATTTCACTTTCTTTTAAAAACCAATCTAAGAAACTAATATTTTTAAATTTATCATCTTGGGTTTCAGTATTAATCATAATTGTATTAACCTTATAAACACTTGGACTTTGAAAAAATTGTGACCTCTCAATAAAATTGAAGACAATTGTATCTTCCATTCTAACTAGAGATTCTCTAATGTTTTGTAAATCTAATACTGTCTCAGGTCTCGTGAAATCCATTTTCAGTCTGTTGAAGAAGAATATCTAATTAGATTATTTGACATTATTTAGTCATACGACCTAAGTCCGGGTAAATACCCTCGATAAGAATATGTTAATACGGAAAATTGCAAAAAAACCCTCATGGTCATAGCTAATATTAACCATAATGACACATAGCTGAAGTATTCCAGAATATCCCGCTCTATTTATGGTTTAATATAACCATATAAAGGTCATGGAATTTAATGCTGCGTGTTATTGGTATTCCCAACGATAACACTTTTATAATTCTGTTTTTTTTTCCATCTCCACCACGACTTTTAAATATTTCTGTTCAAAATCAAATATTGGCCCGCATTTTCTGGTGACTATTCTCTTGGGATATTAACAATAAAAGGTTAAAGCATTCCTGCTCCCTTTTTTCCGATTTATCCTCTTCATGCTATCTGTAATGATAAATAGTGATTTTAATCCTAGCACTACAACAAGTTTTTTAATATTATTGATACCAATTGCAGTATCACTATGGTCGGGCATGGAGTCGATTCTTCGTAATATCGACATCTAGAGACCCTTTTCCAAATGCGAAGAACCCCAGAATGCGTATAATATGAGGGTGTCAGTCTTTAAGCCTTATGAATATGGGCTGAAATTTAGACAAGAGGTCGTGCTTCACTGTACAAAGTGGTTGGGGATCCTAATAGCAAAAAAGAGGAGCCACCGCACGTGCAAGTATACAACTATTGGAAGAGATTTTTAATGAGATTCCTGAGTGTGCCATGCTCATGGGGGATAACGCTTCTATCCATAAGCCGGAATAATGATGAAGTGGTGTTTTGAAGGTGATAAAGGTGTTGGAGTGGTAGCCTCATTCATCAGACCTGAATCCAATTAAGCCCATTTGGAATCTCCTCAAAAAGTCTATTGCGAGTATTCACTTCTACGACATTTGATTCTCATCCAAACTACTAAGATATCATTGATAATCCAATCGACTCCATGCCTCGTAGAGTGGCCGCTGTTTAAGATTAAGAGCGCCAACACTAAATACTAAACTTAAATTGTCATTTTATACAATTGATCGACTCTCTAGGATTTATGGAACATTATGCACAATGTTAAGAGTAATTTAAAGCCTTGTAAAGTATTCATGCTCAGTACTGGTACCAGTACCTGGTTACAGTATTGCCAATTTTTGGAAAAAAGGCGTAACGTTAAGTTAGCATCAGCTGTATCATCATGATATAAATATTTAATATTAATTGAAAATTAATTAAAAGGAGATGATAAACTCAATTGCAAAATGAATAGTTTCGACTCATAAATTTCATACATATTTCAATTTTGACAAGAAATTGAGATATGTTTTCAAACAATTAAAATATCTGGAGGCCTTTCTGCAAAAGTTTAGAAAAGTCACGAAATTGAAAATCGTTTCACAGAAATTCATAGTAATGACGAACAAATAAATATGAAAAGTTATACATATTCAGGTTATCAATGGTCAACTGCAATCTTCCTGTTAGATCTAGGAATAGGCAGTTAGTCTAATGAGTACTTAATACTTATACACAGTATTTCATTATGAGATTAACTTAGTCTATGCTAAAGTCACAATAAAGTGTATAATTAACAAAGAATTATTATTAGTATTAATTAATAATTATCAATATTATATAAATTGAACCTATTTTAATTTATAACTGGATCTTATGAAAATTTATGAGTCGATCGCAAAATTATTAGTTTCAACTTTCCAGGTTACCCTCACTTCGACTAGTTCATTTAAAGGGAGACCAATCTCCCAAAAATATTAGTTCAAACTTCAGATAAAATAAATCTCATTTTCCAAGAACATCTCAATTTTACCCTCACATAATGAAGCTGGCTGAAGCTCTAAGATTAAAGTCCTATATGAACGACAGACTTAATATTATAGAATCACGGATAGGGGAATATTGTCAAATTCAAGAAGGTGATGAACCCCAGAACGATCCGTATGAATTAATTCAAGAATATGAAATTCTTTCAGAACAGATCAGGATTTTAGCTACCTGTATTAATTTAACAAATTCATTGACCTTTATCGAAATTGAGAATAATTCCTCAGTTCCAGTTAACCAAGTTGAAAATGGAAAAGTGAGATTGACAATGACTGAAGCTTTAGTTACAAGAGATAACTTGGAGAGCCGAGAATCAATGTATGAAGGTCTGGCCAATGCTGCTACCATTTGTTTTACTGACTACGCCGAAAGGAAGTATGTCAGTATGATTTCTGCTAGTGAGATACAAAAAAAGTGGTTCAAATTATCGCAAGAAATAAGGTTCTTAGATAACAAGGTACAACAACAAAACTGGTCAATTATACTGAAAGATTTGAATGGTGATGATTATGTCTCACCCATTAGTAAGCTTTTGATATAGAGTTTTGTCATTATGATTGATTGCTATTATATTACTTTGGGTTTCGCAAATCTATCGTCTTTTCATCAGACAAATTCAGAATTATGATCATGACCTTGATACTTCTTTTGTACATCATTTCACGGGTAATCCCTACCATTCATCTTATATATAAATATTATATTATTTGACATGGTTTCATAATTGATCGAAAGGTGGTATTTATGTTCCAAGTTCATTAACTTTTGTCTTATAACTTCTTTCATCAGTTAGTATACTTTATGCCAATATCTGGTATTCATTATACTTAGCAAATACGAAGGTAACCGAAAGATGAGCTTTTCTTTTTAAGGTTAACATTTGATATAGTACAATTCACAATTCACAAGCCAGAAGCCAATAACAGATTTAACACTTTCGATTTAGGGAAAGATATTTCATTAAGGTTTATCTTATTATTAATGTACTTATTGTGATTGCAATTAATTATAAGAAGAGTAAAAGGGTTAAATGGGTCTGAGTTCCCTGTATGATTCTTGCCTCTTGCTATGGCTACATTACCATATTATTTATTTATATCTTTTGAAATACCAACTGTATAAAAACAAAAAATAGATTAGTTACCATGTAGGAACTTCTAGGAAGGAAGTATTTACATAACGGATGAGTGTGAGACTTATATTTATTACCAGGAAATATGTACCAGATACATGTAGCTACAGAGCTTAAATTTAGTGCTTTGTTAAAGATAGAAATAATTACTCTACATGAATTATATTAATATTGGGCATGTGAAGAACTAATGAGTTTGATAGTATAAATCAATAGCACGATAATTGTTTTTGTTTCTCAAAAATCCAATGCGCGCTTATAGTGACCCCCTCAGAAAAATTTATAAATGTTATAACTTCACTAGCTTAACTGCCACATTATCCCTTAACCTAATTTTTTTATTTTTTTTTTTACAGATGACACTTTTGATCTATAGCTCGAATATAATTGTATGGGGCAGATATCTATTGTCAAACTGACCACATGGTGTTATTCTCATATTGGGAACTGCACATATGCATTATTACCATATGTAAGAATATGCAAATATGCAGTTCTGCTGTATAAGGGAATGTGTAATTTGCTGCATAT
Organism: Alloascoidea hylecoeti; assembly: GCA_001600815.1. Lineage (NCBI taxonomy): Eukaryota > Fungi > Ascomycota > Alloascoideomycetes > Alloascoideales > Alloascoideaceae > Alloascoidea > Alloascoidea hylecoeti. The sequence continues at coordinate 234,222 of BCKZ01000003.1, forward strand.
ATGCGTTAAGAATAAAGGAAAAGGTCCATATTTGAACATAAACTGGGGACGCAGGTATTATTTTCCAATTGTGACTGCCATGTTTTCTTTAATATAATATTTAGCTTCCGTTTTACGTGTTTTCATCACACTATCAGATTCTAATTAGTGGCATGTCATTTGTGATTAGTTACAGTACGTATAAGCTTTACAATTAATTTTCATTGACGTTAGCATATTTAGTTTACTGTCACCGATGAGAATAGTTTCCAGACTAAGGATACAAACCAGTACGTGCTATAAAGGCATGAACTTTAGAGAATTTGCGGGAGAAACCACCAAGTAGCTATAAGATCTTAGGACTCAATAGAAGAATGTTCTCGATGGAGTTTGCATAATATTAATCCTACAGACCGGTGAGCATCACTACATGTGAAATATATACATGATATAAATATTGATTAAATTATAAAATAATAGGACTTGATCATCGGAATACCAATCTGCTAAGAATGAACAAATTACTGTTAAACGATTTTTGAAAATCAACGATTCTTGGACTTAATTATCAAATTATTTAAAAAGGGGATTCTTTAGTGTCACACATACAAATTAATCAGCGCTAGCTACATAAAATTAGTAATGGTTTGTGAGATAACATTTTGGTGATTTTAAGGAAATATTTTGGTGAATTATCAGCCCTGAATTTGGCGACTTTACTAAATTTATTTAGCCGAGACGCCTGAACTAATAGGAAAATATTTAAAGATGGTTTCGGAATCTAAGAAGTTTTGTTAGTCATGTCTCAGAATAATTATTGGCGATTTTTTCAAGAATTAAGTGCCCATATGTCTGAAATTATTTAGGGATATGAACACTGAACAACGCAAATTGAGTACAATTCAAAGATATAAGATAAATATAACGGAATTCAAAACTGTTCCTGAAAGTAAAGAAAATCTTTAAGGATTTTAGGTCAAAATAAATGCTGATTTGCATTAGGTCTCAATCAAAATTCTAGTCCACGTCTTAAGTTTTGCAATTGGTTTTAATTATGGACTTCGTTAGAACGATTAAAAAAGCTAACGGTGATCGGAAATAAACGAATGGAACGGAAATCCAAATTTAAAGGGGTTACAGTTGCGAATTGTTAAGTGGAAGAACTAACTTTTTGGATATTGTGATCGGTATCATACAAGATATTCAAAATTTTGAAAAATCACTGTGGCAGGATAAATAAAATAAAAAATATTAAACATTTTAAATATATTCACTTTATGAGGTTATATTTACATGCCGGTGTAGGGGGTAAAATGGGGTGTGTTTCACTGCGTCAGCTCAACTACGTTATCCACTGTGTGTTTATAAACAAACTATATTAATATATTCTGGTCTTCTACGCGTAAACTAGATTAAAAATGTAAATTGACTAACCCCAGAAGTTCAAGGAGTCTTCTTAAGTTGATACTATAAGCTATAACCTTACATACATGAACTCTTATGTGTATAATTATAATTATAATGAATTGAATTCAAAGATCATTTAATGTAATTATAATAGGGGTTTAATAGTGCGCTTAGCTTTAAACCCCTTGGATGCAGCTATTTTTTAAATTTGCAATATTTTGTTGCGATGCAGAAATTAATTATAACCCCTGGCTTTTTTTTATTTACTTAAATATTAATATTGCAATTGTGATCTCACTAGATGTGAAAAACAATAATAATCTGAATATTTTCTCCTAATTGTTAGATAATTTCAAAAGTTCCATCTCAAAAAATCGAAAAAATCGAAAAATTCGTCATCATAGCACTTAAACGGTATAGCGACATTATTTCAAACAAAAATAAAAGTATGTAAGAAAACCACAAATATTAATTAATGTTAATAACATTTGAGCTTCAATTGAATCATTTTATAATTGAAGCATATTTTCAATATCAACCCAATTGCAATCAAAAATAGTTTTTTGATGTATATATAGACTATTTGAACTTTTATTGATTTTGGGTTGGAAAAACATTCACCAAATACTACAATAGAATTAAAAATCCAAGCACGTAATCTAAGAGTTAATTGAATTGAAATATTATCATTAGTATACTAAAGTTTAATGATTGTTATAGTATTTAGAATTAGTTGTCCGTTGATTCCTTTATCTAATAGCTTATCGATAAGTAATACATATATCGATAGATCTGATACCATCGCCAGTAATATTGTGCACGTGAGGCATATCCAGATTTAAATACGGTATAATTTTCAATGGGCACGTTAACTATAATACGATATGTAGCGTAAGTAATAAGTATGGGTGAAAAGCCGGTAAAATTATTTTCTATATGATATGTGTGAGGAGTGTCATGCTCTATTGGTAGTAGGAGTGGATACGTTTACGGTTTACTCTATCTTAGTTCCTGGAATCATAGTATCATACCATGATCAAAAGATTTGATCATGAGACTTATAAATCTCAATCCCAAAATATAAAGCAGAGGAGTATGATAAAAGATCTCCGGCCTCCTATTTGTTCCTTATTAACTCAGGGAAAGACTTCCGAATCGGATTAAATAGTACTTTGGATTAATCATAATTTGTTCCCTCTGTCGGATATGTGTCCTTATAATTAAGCTTCTTATATAATAATGATCTATCATGCTGAGATACCAATGCAGCATTTATCGCTACAGTACTAATTATAAGTTTTGAATTTTTTGATGCCAATATTAATGATATTTGTAAAATTCATTTTCGTATATTTTTATCTTTAACATATCATGGTCGTTACTAATTAGCTAGCTATAGTACTATAGTCTTGAAAAATATAACGTGCACAATTACTAATTACAAGCTAATACTATAGTTTCATATCTCCTTGTCTACTTCATGGTAGAAACATTTTGAGCCATATGTAAATGATTAACAAATTTTTGTTCAATATTAATACGATTGCAATGACACCATCAAAATTCGATGAAAAACGTCTTATTCAATTAAATATTATAAATTATTTATCATTTTCTAGCATCTATTAAATCCATCCCCCGGCCCACATGAGATGATTTTATAAATGGATCAAGTTTCAGTTGGTTCAATTAACCTTAAATACTTTTAGGAGTGATCACAGTCATCAGACTCATCACACTGTTGGGATTATGGATACAGTATTTTGTCATAGAACCAAAATTATCATTATCTGCACGTATACGTATATATCAATGTGCATTTGCATGAAGGGTACAACATTCAGAAAGTTTTGTTGTGACTTTAATGAAATGAAAAATAATTGTACTTGACTGTAAATGTAACGGCATTCATGAAACCTAAAAAATAATTATAAACTGTTTAAAACGTACCCAGCGCCACTATCTTTAACTACATTGTCTACACATTTTAATGATGAAAAGTCCATTGTGAGCAATGTTGTTAGTTTTATGTATTACTATATCTAATTTATTGATTGGATGTAAATAAACGGCATATTAAGGTAGATACGAATCGCCCTGTTAACACCCGGAATCTTAATAATTCAATCTTTGCTACCTGATTCGAAAATCATGCCATGATGTCATGAATCGCAGTTTTAGTATTTGAAGCATCAAACAAAATCAGCGAACAACGAGATAATTCTGAGGAAAAGAATGGTCCATTATTCTCGGAAACATATGATTTATCTATAATGATGTCAAAGAAATAAATGCGGTAGTAGGCATAGTAGCGATGATCTGATCCTGATGCGGGCCGGACTGAAAACTGAATATTAATTGCCCAACATACTAATTACCCTTACTATTGTAGGAATTTAGGTTTCTTATCTGTAATACCAATAATAATAAAATAAATTGTATTAAAATAGCTGATTGCCATTGAAATGGTAGCCCTAGTGGGGCCGTGGGGTGCTATTAACATGAATATTTTGAGCAACACATGCGTAAACTAGGAACCTTCTAGTTCAGAATTAATTTCTGACAACAAAGATTCTAGCCAGCTATATGGATAAGAGCTATCCGCCGTCGCAGTCCAAGTAAGAGAAGGCCTTTCCTTAGCGTGTTTAATTAAGCGAAGAGACAACGATTTTAATTGACATTCCCGTTAGGAAAAATAATTTAAAGTTCACATACGTATATTATTGTTAATGCTTTAAGTTACCCATTCTATTAATTTTTATGTAGGAGATATTAATATTCAAGTTTTATTATTGTTCTTGCTCGATGACTTGCAACTGCGTTTTACCTATCGCTGCTGCGGCCGAAACTATAAGCTAGGTTGTATGGCAATGTATGCTCATATCTTAAAGTAAACATGCATGAAACAAGAATATATTATTTTTCTATTCCCAATTGCAATTATTGTGTAATATTTTATATACTTTCCCGTTATCGGTTGAATGGCGACTGATCACAAAGAGAATTTCAACTGCAGACTCACAGTTTATGCTTAATTATGATTCTGCTATTCAGTCCTGTGTCATATATAACTTATATCCTCGATGTGTGATCTTTAGTATCGATCTTTTTTGAAGTATGTGTATATATGGAAGTAACCGTTTTATAGCTAATGTTTTAGGTTCATATATACAAAGTATAAAAAGATATAATTAAAACAATCTATAACTAGGACTAGACCTATTAATTCCAAAACTGTCAATAAAAGAATGCTCGCCTGATCTCAAGCAATAATAAATTCCAACGGCATTTTCTGCATATAGTGTATTAAAGGAAGTTTTGATAGATGAGATACTCTATCTTAGGAATAGTGCATACATAAAAATTATGTGGTTAACGTTATTTTTCAATATCGTTCTGTCGAGAAGGAGAAGAAGAAACTCTATTCACTTCTAATTACAGATCAGGGAAATTTCATAACTAGATATAGTAAGTACTTATGATGTTACACCTGTCGAACTAAGGTATATATATGTATTCGTTTTATTCCACAAACATTTTCTTGTCCGGATAAGTTCTTAATAATGGCCATGCATGAGAGTTTCTGTAATTAACCGTTTTTCATATTTTTTTAAAAATTGGCGATCCACCACGGTACTTTTCTGGTACTTTCTGAAAAGTTTTCCAAACGTCTCGATAAGGTGTTCTTTCCTCGTACGCTTGAATAAATAATGAGTTCTAAACTCATTAATAAATTTGTAGGATCTTAATCAAAGTGTAGGTTCCTTACGTAAACCGTCTCTAATAATAATAGAAATTTATTTACCCTGCCTTTGTAGAGAAACTCTATCAACCAATAACACCAAGAGCTATACTACAATTCTACAAATGACTGATTCAATAATTTTCACAAACAAAAATATTGGTGAACCCTTAAAAATCGTTGATAAGAAGGTTTGTATCTTCTGTGGATCTTCTTCTGGCTCATCACCAAAAATTATAAGCGCCAGTGAAAAACTTGGCCAATTGATAGGCGAGATCAATTGGGGTTTAGTTTATGGTGGTGGAACAAGAGGAATAATGGGCGCGGTTGCAAGAAACGTTTCAAAATATGGTGGACCAGTTCATGGCATTATACCCAAAGCACTTATGGAAAGAGAGCAAGATTCAACAGTAATTTCATCGGATGGCCTTCCAAATGAAAAGGAATACGGTAAAACTACAGTGGTGCATGACATGCACACGAGAAAAAGAATGATGGGACAGGAGGCCGATGCTTTTATTGCGCTTCCTGGAGGATTTGGTACAGCTGAAGAATTATTTGAAGCCATTACATGGAATCAACTTGGAATACACTCCTGTCCTATTATAGTATTCAATATTGATGGGTTTTACGATGGATTTATTCAATTCATTGAAAAAGCGATTGCCACTGGATTTATATCCGAACTAAACGGTTCGATCGTTGCTGTGGCAAACACACCTGAAGAAGTTATTCAAAAGATCAAAGATTACAAAGTTCCAGATGGCCGTTTAAATCTGGATTGGTCGGCACAGACTCCCAAGAAATCATCCGAGTAAACCAAAAAATATTATGTGGTATAAGATTAACAACTAAATTACAAATAAGGAGATTGCGTTTAATTTACAGATAAAACGGGGGCACATCAACAATTTCAAAATCGACAATCTGTTATGAAAATGTTTGCAGTTGAAGATTTAAAGTTAAATTAAGATTTTTGAATTAATATGTCTGTCTCACATAAACTCTGACGATTATATATAGATAATTATAAAGAATATTTTAATTATCACCTTGCATTACGCTTTGCACAAATAATATATTGAAAGAATCACCTCTTTTTAAAAGTATTTTTAATAATACATCACAGATTCAGAGAGAACCGATATACACTTGGACAGATAAATAAATAGTAAGTGCCGGCTCTTATTCCATAGCAATTTTATCGTATTTCTTTACCCCCTAAAACTTCAGTTATCTCGACTAAACAAACGGTTGTCTATCCATCATAATGACCACCCCAACACATAGAAGAGGTCCATGGGCCCCAGATGAAGATGAAAGTCTCATGGAATTAATAAAAATATTCGGCCCTACTAACTGGGTGAGAATATCACACTCCCTGGGCACACGAAATCCAAAGCAGTGCCGTGAACGGTACCATCAAAATTTAAAGCCAACCCTGAATCACAGTCCGATTTCTTCGGAAGAAGGTGCTTACATTGAAGAATTGGTCACACGTTATGGTAAAAGATGGGCTGAAATAGCTAGACATCTCAACGGTAGGTCTGATAATACAGTTAAGAACTGGTGGAATGGCGGTGCTAATAGAAGGCGCAGAGCTTCTGCTGCAGCCGGCAAACTGAATCATAGAAAGACTCGTTCTCCATGCTCCAAGTCTAAAGCATCGATATCGTCAGGTAGCGACACCAGTAACTCGGGTGAAAGGTCTTCTTCTGTTTCATCACAACTGTCGTCATCGTCTAAAAGGGCTGTGAACTATGGTACAAATAACCGTTCTTCTGCAGGGCCATCGCCTGTTACGGCCCCAACATTCAATACTGACATCTTTTCGAAGAATACAGAAAAATCGCCTTCTTTCAGGAATGGAACAATTACTTTTAGAGCATCATGCAACAAAACAGAATCTGCTTTTAGAAGGGCTTCTGTTGGTGGCTCACTCACAATGGACCCTCACCTTACCGAAAGCTCACCATCTAATAACCATCAATCGACCATACAACTGTCTCTTGTGGCATCAAACAATACGAAATTCCGCTCCCGCTTTGAGAGCACGGAACCTTCAGCGCGATTTAGAAGGCATTCTGCAGCAGTGTTCCCAGGTAAATTAAATGAACCGATATCGGTTGTTTCTGCCCCCTCACAGCTACCTCCTCCACAATCTGCAACTGGTTTCCAGAGATCCCCTTTGTTTCACTCTATAAATAGCGGATATTCTTCAAGAGCTAACTCATTATCACTCGACGCTAACTCTTCGGACAATGAAGACTATTACCACAAGTCGAGTATATCAAGATTGAACAGTAATACAAGCATTAATGGCAGCAGAAGGAATAGTTTAGCGTTCCCACCGTTGTCTAGAGCAACATCAAATGAAAGGAAATCATCTGGACTGAGTCTGGTTGGTGAATCAGAAAATTACTTTCCTAAATTCGAACAGACAGGTCAGAACTTTTCATCTAATTATACGAGTGCTACTAGATCATCATTGGCTGCTATTTCGTGGAACTCGGCTAATTCTTCTACGTCATCATTGATGTCTGCGAACAGTGGTTCAACATTATCACCAATTTCAACGAATGACAAGAACAACGGGGATATAAATTCAAATTCAAAGTCAACTTCGGATTTATCATATTCAAGTATTTCACCGTTGATTCCGGATCAAGGTGTCCCTTTTACTGGTGCAGGTGTACCGTTGCCACATCTTCAGTCTCTGTTGAAGAACTTTGAACCATTAAGTTATGAAAGGAGATTTAGTCTAAACATGCCTGTAATTCCTAGTGGTTATAAAAAGGCTAGACATTCATCAACAAGCTCACTTAGATCATCTAAACCTACTTCCGTATCTGATCAACTTAAGTTAAACAATACCGACGATGATGGTGATGAAGATATGCCCGATGTGGAACGACAGAAAGATAATTCTTCTCCATCAATCAAAATGGAAAATAATAAAATTTATGATAATAGTCGGGGGGATGCATTAGCAGCTTTAGCTAATGTCGCCGCCAGTTTGAATAAGACATCTTCATCTATCATTGAAAGCACCACAGCTGAACACAAAGCTTTGAATCAAAGGTCAAATGAAATGAGCATCTCAAACCTTTTAGTCTAAAAAAAAGTTCTTGATTTAATGTAGTATTTGCTTTTTTTGATTTTCTATAATTATAATTAGTTGATTTGATTTTTTAAAATTTAATTTTGTCTTATTTAAACGCGCGTGATTCTGGAAAAAAGTGTAATAATTAATGAAATGAAAATGTTTAGCATTAATTTATAATGTTTAAATTTAAAATTTGTATTATGTTTATTTAATCTTATCAAATATATTGGGTTGGGTTTTCTAAATTCTTATTTTTTTATCTGTTCTTTTTTTTATATATTCATTTTAATAAAAGGCAAACTCTAAATTTCATAAATGTTAAGGGGGTTTTACAGGTTTTTTATTATTGTACCATGAAACGTGACAGCTATAGGACCTTATATAAATATATAAATTTAAAGCGATTAAGCTGGATTCGAGTATTTTATATGGATGCAATTGTCTTTAATTTTTAGTTGCAAATGATCAAGGCTAGCGCTCATGATTATGCATAGGAGATCTAGATGCAACAGCCATTCCCTCGTAAACATATATATAACATATCAAATATAACACATAAAATTTTAGCTGTATTAATTTATAAACCTATAGTTATAGCTATTAACCAAGACTCTGTAAGTCTGTGAAGGTGATGTTGTATATAATTTCAATTTCAGTTATGATTTGCTCCGTAAAGAATATTAAAATGGTTGGTTATCTATTAAATTATTAAAATACTTTTACATCTAATCTACCTTAGCTTGTACCAAAAATGCCGTTTTATTTTATGGATGTCTTAAAGTCAGCATTATGGCTTTACATTATCGCCTTTTTCTAGAAAATCAAGTAATTAATTTTAAAACTATACCTTTATGGTTTGTAAAACTATAAGTTATATTTCTCATGATCATCAAACTATTGGGATAATGGGATGCAATCCAATTTGGTTAATGCCCATTCACATTCTATATATAGATATAGCCTTATTATGGCCCCATTTCCCTAAATTTAATTTGCTTTTAAAATTCGGGTATGACTACAATCGAATTTAAATGCATATGCATATAGCGACTAACGAGTCTCACGATATTAATTAAGAGGAAATTCTGAGGAGTTAATATATAATGGATGCCCGAATTTTCTTTGAATAAATCTTGATCTACGAAGTTGTACAATTCGTGTATCGGTAAATCATAGTTTGCAGAATATTTAGCACCACACAATAGTAGCACTTTGATTACTACCGGTATAACTAAAATGTACTTCACATTCGCTTACTGTTAATGAACCAAGCGCCATCACTTTTATCTAAATTTATTAGTTCTGAACATTTAATTATTTGTCTGACGACTCTATCATTTCTTTCACATTTCTCATCGATGGTGACCCGTCCATTTCTTCTATCAAGAACTCTTTGATCATGAAGCAATCTTCTAAATACTCTATGTCGCTCAACCAACTCGTGCATTGATACCAAGATTTAATAATTGTAGCGCAGATTAGTCATCATGCAATCAAAATAGTTTTGTTGCCAAAATGAACCCCTGGAAATTCCCTTAATTAAGAGCAACTTACGTTTATCCGAGATCTACTATGGTTAGAAATATGAACATGAAAATCGCTTTAATATTAATTTTAAAATAAAAAGACCCAGTAAGCGTTATCATTTCCTGATCTTGATCTACTAAATTTCCAACGAACCTTTCTGAAGTTAGCGAAAATAATTTCCCCACGTTTATAATTATTAATATTCTTCTTCTTTATATTTCCTGAATTAAGTCTAACAATTAAGGAGAGATCAATTACAATTGCATTCTACCTTTTATAACCTGCGATATACAGGAAGTATGATGATCAAGTTATTAAATTTTTAATCGTAATTGTTGAATATAGGTAAGATTAATTAATTGACCAATGTAACTGTGTCAAGCTTAAATTAACAGGTTCAAATTTTAAAAGAACTAATAATCATATAAAGCTTATATTATATAAGGGATCCGAAATAAATCAGAACAACATATTTTCAATAGCAGTGTACTTGTATTATAGGTTACATATCATTACAAGTAGTGAAATGTTACTATAAAGTTAACCTAATGAGCAGTTCTTTCATTTATTCGTAGCGTTATTTGAAAGAAATAATAATGAAATGTTTGGGGAATGATTGAGATTATAAGCGATCGCGATCACGATCGCGACGTTAATTAGCAGGTTGATCCTTTGAAATTTTATTAATAGAAGATCAGAAACCAGAAACATAATTGATAATATTCATAGAACTTAATTAGAATTAGTGATGTATAGGTGTGATATGTTGGTCATTTAAGCTTTTCCAAACCTTTCGATGAATTCGTTAATATTTTTCAAAAATAACATTACAAATTCAAAGAAAAACGGTTTGAAATTGGCTAGTTACCCAAATTTAACGTTAACGCTTTTTATTTGATTAATTATTTTTCGAAAGGGTGTCATAATGTCCAGTGTCTACAAAGTACATACGGGTGTACTGCCATGATCACCGACTTTCAATTTCCACCACAAAATTAGTTATACATGTATACCTTATATATCAAAATAAATATCAAAGTAAATGATTAGAATTAAATTAGTTACCCCTGTGATGGAGACATGGATCCTAGTTATACTAGTTATAATCATAAATGAAACGTGTAGCTTTTAACAAAGATAAATGAGATAGTTTTACATTTGTTTACTCATATGGACTGAAAATTTCTGAAAACTAAATAGGTGCTAAATAACCTCCTAGATTAAGCAAATAATATTTGAGTAAATATATATATATTTATACGCTCAAGTATTCATTTATTAGATTTGATTAGTATATTCATACAGACATGTCCATATAGGTATTATATAATAGGTACCTATAGGCCTATAACACATAATCTCTCTTCTATCTGCAAGAACAGTATAAGACTTATATGACCACAGCTCCACATTTCGCACAATTTTGACAAACCTGGAGCATGCAAGTGATCATGAGAGTATATAACATTCTATAGATAAATAATAATTATAGGCAATTACAATGCAAAACTTTTACCACATTAACTATAGGCTCCATTTTAAAATCAGAAAAAAAAATATATCTTTAAATCTAAATTTGATAACAGCTAATATTATTGTTCTAGTAGGGAAAGTAGAATTGTTCTAGCTACAGGTCAAACAATTATTCCATCCAAATTTCTAACGTTAACTGATAGATGACTGATCGATATCTGTTCAATTGTTATAATAAGAGATTTGGTCATCCCCTAATTATAATTAACTAGTATTATTGTCTTACTAAAATTTATAATATTCTTTCAATTTAAAGTTTTTTATATTTATTCAGGACAAATATTATTTTCCCTGCGTCTACGTATATTACCATCTAATTAATTTTAAATTTTATATAGGTACTATGGCATTCACCATGGCTAGGAACCAATCAATTTCGGAGAGTACTTACATCTCTTATATTTTCCCTTATGTTCGAAACCGCTAGTTATAATTATAAATGCGTCTTTATTTTATGTTATCAATTCTTTCACTTCTATTTGTCTGCAGTACTCTATCAGACGAATTAACTATATTCCTCTATTTTTCTGTATTATGGTTTTTAACTGAACGATTACAACGAATGTAGACCTCTGGTCTGCTCACCATTATATCTTCTTCGATTAATATTGTTTATGCTATTTTATACGTACCTCCGTATCCGACTCTTGTTTACTTAATTCTACCATGCATTACGCGCTAGTTTATTTTATTCTACTTATTCTTTAACTTCTTTACTCTTTTTGATATCTCTTCATGTTCCAAAAGCTTTTTTAATATTCATTTGTTTCTATTATCATAAATTGGCTCGTCAATTTTTCTGCTATAATTTTTTTTTAACTTTACATAATTTCCGATTAAAACTTCTAACTAGAAACTTGACCTTGACCCCCATTAAAGTCTTTTTTAAGGGGAGGATTCATTATTTTGTTCGTTGGTTATAATACAGTTTATTCATCGTTTATTACCCATTATTTCTTAAATTGCTTTTTATGTTATTAGGGAGCTAAACATAGGTAATAGAATCTCGTTCTCGATTTCAACCCCAGCTGAAATTTTAATTTTTTTTAATAATTTTCTTTTTTAACTTTTCATATATATTTTTTATTGAATTATATAACTAGAAACTATGTAAATTCTGACGAAATCTCTACTCTATATAGTGAAATAAAAACCTCTCTTTCTATTCTTCTTATTTTTGTGTATTCTTGACACTATTCTTTCTTCCCTTCTTATGTACCTAGACCACCTTTAAAGCAAATCTTTTTTTTTTTTTCAGATATATTTTACTTTTTCAAGTTTTTAAATATTAGAATCCCCCAATCAATCTCATTTAATATTTGTGGTGGTGTCCCTGCAAATCTAATATTTTTCCTTAGATTTAGTGCCTTATGGTTGAGCAGTCTTCAAATAGATGTAATATGTCTTTACCTTGTTGACATAAACTACAAGTATCAGATTTTTTTGCATTTTTGTTAGGATGTAGCATATGATTAACGTATCCCAAGCTGAGTAAATGTATCCATTGTGTCTCCTCAGGGTGTTCCTTATATGTTTCTTTGATAAATCCCCACCATTTCTTCCAATTTTCATTTTTTAGTTCCGGAATTAACTGCATCCATTTGTTTGGTTTCAATATAATTTTGTTTTTATTATACCACTTCTAGGTTATTGATTTAATCGAGTATTTGGATATGTTTTCTTCTTCCATGTATTTTATTCTTTTTTCGATATCTTCACCTGCTGGGGTTTCCACCAGTTTTTGTAACGCTTCATTTAATGCTGTTGCTATATTTTCCAAGAATTCTCTCATTAACTTTGCTTAGTCTTCGTCACCTTGCAATGCACTCTACATCCAGCTAGCTTAACGACCTAATAATTGCTTTTTTAGGTCGCTTAAACCAAAACCATCAGCTGAAATGGGAGTTTTCAATTTTTCAAGAGCAATGGTTGTTGTCCAGGGAGATATCGCTTTTTTGCTTCATTTTCTATCTTCTCTATTGTTTGTTGTGGAATTGGCTAAAATTCGTTAAGAAACTGTATTTTGGAGAATTGTTGCTCTATCATTTTCATTATTTTATTCTCGAACTTAGACCATTGAACTCCTAAAATGGGAACTCCAATATGGGTCATATTTTTCAGATCATCTGTTTCATAATTTAAAGTTGATTTGAATATTCCATTTTCTCTTCTCCTTTGGTTTTCATTATTAAAATAATATATGGATGATTTTGATCGATTTACTTTTGAATCCGACACATTTCAAATTCATCGAGAGTGTATTTTAGTAGGTTATGTTCGTTTTTATTCAGCAATATGACGGAACAATCATCCGCGAAGGCTAGATTTTGAAAACGAATATTTGTCAGTGTCGAAGAGATATTCCTTTTAACCTATGGCTCAATAAGTTTGAGAGTGGCTCCAAACATAAATTAAAGATGATGGGTGCGACTGGGTTACCCTGCCTGACACCTTTAGACATTTTGAAGAGCTCACTAATAGTATCGTTTAGAACTTGACCTAGATTTTCACTAACTGCTACATTCAACAGGTTCATGAATCTGGAGCCAAAGTTAGCTTTTTCAACGAAAGGAACAACAAAAATAATGAATGTGATGATGAGTTCCTTCACACCCACAAGAAATAGGAGGGTTGGCCGAGTGGTCTAAGGCGGCAGACTTAAGATCTGCTGGACGTTGTCCGCGCGAGTTCGAACCTCGCATCCTTCATTATATTTTTGATTTTTATCACACATATGATAACTATTACAAAGAAAATATGGTCCAATAACCAAAAGGTGATAGAACTAAAAGAAAAGGAAATTTTTTCTTGATGTTAGTCATAAGGAAAGAAAAGAGCGGTAACAGTGTTTTTGGTTAGAAAATATCACAGAAAATATTATCAACAGGAGAATAGTTTATCAGAACCACAATGGTCTAAAGTGATTGAAAGGGACTCCACAAAGCTTTGCCCTAAATCACTTAGGTAAAAACGAAAATTAATTCAGGAATTCAAATAAAGTAGATGACCATGTTAGATATGATCTCAGACTTAGTTTTACCGCACGAGTATTTAAACCGTTATTATATGAAATTATTCAACAAATCTTTTTATCCTCTTATAGCTTAGGTGGTATAATTTATAATAAAATAATTAAGTACAAAAAAACCCCCCTCAGCGGCTGAAGCCACGATCTACAATTTGAGGATGGGGTAATTGAAGAACTGTACCGATGGAATGGGAAATATATGCTCTCTACGGTTCACTTTTGTAAAAACATTGCGTAATTAACGTTATCCACCAAAATAGAATTCGAACGTGAGCACAATTTGGTTGAATGCTCAATTCGCAACTAAATTTCAATGGTTATTATAATCTCTCCGAAGAAGATTTATAAGTATAATTATAGTCGGAAATACTTAAACTTTTGCCTTATTCTGAGTCTGTAGTTATAGTCTTAATAATTGTAACTGAGATCACTTTTGCCGTTATTGATAATATACCTGCTCAATGCTCATCTGCGTCATTTGCAAGAATCTGGCTTCTCGGAAATTTACTGATAAGAATAGGTTTCTCAAATTATAAAGCAATACATCTTTGGATATTCAGGTATATCTATAATGTGCAAATCTTCATTCAAATATTATACTTAAATCCCAGTTATACCACCAACCCTATCCTCATTCCATCTAGTCATCCATTCTTTCCTCTTGTAATATTCTTTTCTTTGAGATCTGTAGTTTCTTATAAATTCATTAACTTGTGCTATATTATCACCACCATTTGAAATGTTCATGGATGATTGCACAGGGGTAGAATATAAACTGGATTGTTCGGATCCATTACCACTACCAATTGTATTATTATTATTATTATTATTATTATCGTTACTATATGTACCATTAAGAAAAGATTGCGATAATGAATTAGTCAATATATCTAACTCCTGAATTGACCTATTCAATTTGATCTTAATAAATGATGGTGAAAATTGTGATAAAGCGTCATACATTTCTTTTTCAACATTTCTCCACTCTATTTCTAAATTATTAGCGGAATATAGTTTTGATTCAATTAACGACCTTAACTTAGGTAGATCATCATTAATTTTATTTGAGAATGAGTTTAGCGTTTCTAAACATAGTTCTAATCGTTGCTTTTGTTTGGTCGTAATTTCTTTTGAAGCTGATAATGTACTAACATATGATATAAGAAGATCTCTTGAAGATATAAATGCCTGCAAATCTTGTGAAGGGACTGAAGCTAGAATAGTAGGTGCCGGCACAGAAGCAATAATTTCCGGTGTCTTAGATATTTCAGGAGTTGAAGCAGACACTGAAGGTTTTGGAGGCAATTGTGGTGGAGTTGGCATTTTGATAGATCCGAATATAAATTTATAAATTGCGATTGATATCAACAGATTAAGGAAGTGTCCGGGTAATTTTACCAAGTAACTGTGTTACCCGGAGTACACAGGAATTTAGTTTGAATCGTATTCTAGTAATATTCCCAATTTCCCAGTAAAATATCATAATCGTCTAACGCATTTATATCATGCCCAATTGATTATAAACAATTACAAACGATATATAATATGAGTTAACATAAAGGAGAACGAACAATTATAACTAATGGGGTAGCATTTATTAATTAACTAAAATAAACGAATGATGTTAAATTTTATACTATTTAACTATGAAACGGACCCTCATGATATAAGTACTAGCTACATATTTTTGTATGCCCTTAGTTTTAAAAAGCATTGATTGAGGCTGCAGCCTTTTTCTCAATTAACTGCTTGCTAATTTTCAATAAGGATCTTTCTTTTTGGTGCCGTAGATTCCGGTGATTTAGGAAGAGTTAATTCCAGAACACCATTATTGTACTTTGCTTTAATATTCTCTTCATCGATCTTAATATTTCTTGAAAGTTGAACAGTTCTTTCAAATTTTCCTGTTCTTCTTTCTTTAATGGTCAATTCCTTCTGTTTTTCCTCATTCAATGTTTGTGTCTCTCCACTAATTGTAAGTTGATTTGTTTTTGGATCAAAGTCAATGTTAATATCTTTTTGATCTGTTCCAGGAACTGAAGCATGAACGTCTATTTGTTTTTCAGTATCATAAACATCAATAGTAGGCGCAAATAATGTATTATCATCCCAATCAACATAGAATGGATCTCTTTTGTTAATAATTGATGTTGAGATTTCGTTTCCATTTAAGGATTTGTTTGGAATTGTAGTAACTGATTTTCCATCTCTTGGAACACCATGCTCTTCTAAGTGTCTGTTTAAAGAGTCAACTTGATCTGTGACTGTGTCAATAAAATCCCAGAATGGTGAGTAAACAAGTGACATTTCAGATGAATGTATTTCTTTAATTTGTAGATAATAAAATGTAACGACTCAAGTATTACTGTAAGCTTTAAATTAATTAAAAATGTAAGCTCGGTGACGAATATTTATTAATGGCAGTCCCAATTAAGGGCAGAAGTGACCCTTAAATACATTTTGATTCTCCTCTATTTTATTTAAATTCAATTACTTATTTTATTCAAAAATGAAATCATCGCACTCAAGAGATTGGCGAGCCTGTTCAAATTCGGAAATTTCTGAGTTTGTGGAACTTTCTAGGTTTCAACAGCAGGAAGTCTCGGTATTTTGTTTCTCTTTAACTTTCGAGAAAACAAAGAACAGGTAAACAAATATTAATGGAGCAACTTTAGACGTGTCATCACTTTACTGGATACTCCGATAATACTTCTATCATGGTCATGGAGAATAAAAAGAAAAGACGGAGACGGAGTATTATGCAATTGTGTTCAAGACGCAAATGCTTTATTTCCTAAAATGGTATCTGCTAGATAATTAATTCATACAGCTGCAGTACACTTGACTGAGGAGATTTCGACAAGCTCCAAATAGTAAATCTGATTTTTGCAATTGTAGATGTTTACGATTACGAGATAGAACAATCAATTGTTTGGAGGTCTATCCGCGAGTTTTTCTTCTAGATCTTCATCTAATTCTCAAAATAATATCTTAAATTAGCCTTGGGGTTTTAATATTAATTGCATTGTAGACAAATGATTAACGCTATTATAAGTTATATATTTACATGTAGACTCTGTTAAAGTAATTATTTCACTCTAGCCATATATAGCCGAAAGTACAACTTTCCAATTGGAATTCCTAAACTATAAATATATTCCCGCGGACGAAGGCCGTATTATAGATATTGATCTTGAGCCGAATCAGATCACATGAATATGAATATAATGAAAATTGGAATGTGGTGGATTTTTACACGTTTGAGTTTTGGAATCGTTGTAATTACGTATATTTATCTTAAGCTTGGAAACATATAGATCTAGTTAAGAACTATTGCAGCCAGGTATAGAAAATTTTTGAAAACTAGTGAACTACAATGTACACAGATATAGATCTAAAGTGCTTACTTTTATTTTAAATTATTTCTAAATTTTCGATATCGCTGTCTGATATTTTCTGATTTTCATCGATAACGTTGACGTTAAAATTGATAATAAATCTGTGCTTCACAATGTTCACATATGCAATTGAAAATTTACAGCAACATAAACATGGAAATTATTTAATTACTGAAGGTTTGCAACTCCATTTTACTCTCTACCATTTATCATCATGATCATGATCATAGTTAGCTATAGAGAAAGATGTATCTTTTTGCGGGCTGATATTGTTCAGTAAGTTGTGTTTTTTTCTCTTCATAAGAAATAATCCCTCTTTCGTTTTTCCGCACCCCAAAAAGTTATAACTCTAAAATTCCTGTTCACTCAAATACACGTATAAGGCTTATAAGAGTAATTATAATTACAAAAACTGTAAAAAAATCCTAAAAATGAGAGTCAACCAGAGACGCTTCATTGAAGCCGAAAAGATCCGCATGTATAGGATGCGAAAGGATTTTGGGTACTCCGAATGCGATATTCCTGAAAAAATCAACGCGCCCTGCGCTGTCTGACTATATTCTTCATGCTATTAAAAGGCCAAACACCCTCTATTACGAGGACCTAACCCCGTTGAAGAAAACCGTTAAACACACTTAGGTTCATAAGAAAATGAATGCATGCACTTTACACGTTTAGATCTTGCTGAGAGGAATTAGCGGTTTGAAAATATCGCAACACAATCTCCTGTAACGGTGCTCAGATACCATGACGAAGAGTGCTTAACCTTCGAAAAATGATAGAATATTTAGTGCATCATCTTTCCGTTAATTACTAGTCAAGATGACCGAGTATTATTTAATTCAAAATGTGGACGAATATTTAATATAGGAGCAATAAAAAAGTATAATCAGTATTTATGTATTTTAAGTTAAATCGATAAACTATGTACAAATCGATCAATATAAATAATAATCATGAGAATATCGTTACCTCAGATATTATAAAAAGTCTATCATTTATTGACTTTATCAGTGTTGTTTTTCTTTCTCATTTTAATTGTTTCTTTTTTTTTTTTTAATTTTCATTTACACTAGTTATAGGTTTTTCACCATCTATTCCTTCTTCAGAATAAACCCATAATTTATTAAGGATTCTTGAGTCTGTAACTAATGGTTTCATCCATTCTGAATCTTTCTTAATACCTTCTTTCCTCCATTTTTTGGGCCAATCTAGTTCATCTGTAGCAGCAAGCTGAACATCTTCAGTAGTATTAAAAGGTCTCGTATTTCCGACGACAACTGCGGCGGCTTGTCTTCCCATTTCTTCAGCAACGTATCTTTTTGTTAAGAATCGATAAATTCTAATAGGGGTGTTGAGGAATCCTACCAAACTAGGATGTCTAAAAACAGAAACAGGTTGAAGGAATTTATAATTAGGATAATCTGTTAAAGTGTCATAATTGGAAATTTCATTTGATGATGGAACTGGTGGTAATTCAGGTGCAAATTTAGCTGATTCATATTCATTTGGAAAAATATAAGGAGTTGGTACGGGTTTTAATTTTTTTTTCTTATTGCCATCTTCATCTAATTCATCTTTTGCTTCTTCTTCATTCTTCGTCTCTTCCTTTTTTTCCTCATTGGCATTTGTATTATCACCTTCATTCTTTGATACAATTTCACCCAAAGATTCAACTTTTGGCTCTTCGATTGCTTTTTCTGTTTTATCTATACTTTTTTTTCCCTCATCAGTTGAAGTTTCAGATTCATCTTCTCTTACGGGTCTTTCTAAAGGACCAAGTAATCCTTCATGTAAACCAGCTAAGTATTCTTTATAAGATCCTCTACCAATACAAATCACACCACCCCCAGGTAGTGTTCCTGTTTCTGGTTTAACCCTCGAGAAAATTACTTGATCAACTTCATCAGTGACTGGGGTTCCGAAGGGGGAAGAAATACAAGCATGTACCTCAGTAGCTTTTGAATCATTAACGCTGGGAGGTGGATTAGAACGTAATTCACGAACCTCATGAGCAACGACGGTTCTTATTTCGCCTTGCCTTTTTTCACTTCTTACTTCATAATCAACTGCACCAGCAACTAAAATAGGCTTTATGAATTTTCTAAAAAATTGATCAGCTTCTGTTAAATAATCACCCGGTGGTGGAGCCATATAAATTGTAACTTTTCTTGCTGAAGTTAAAGGGTCAAATGGTTTTTTTGAATAATCTTCAACATAGTTCATCCATTTTTTACGGATTTGTTTTTGTTGATATTTATCATAAGCAATAGCTGATGAAAATCCGCCAAGTAATGTCCAAAAAATCAACCAATTCCTTGAAGGTATTCGAATCTTTGGAATCCCCATCATTTTTAAAACAGGATGTTCAAATGCTTTTCTAGCATCTTTTTTAACTTCTGTTGTAACATTTTCTATTGGTTTAGATACATCAGGATTTATCTTTGTTGTTTCTGGTTTTAAATCAGGTTTATTGGTTGAATTCGGTGGTTCTGACATTTTCCACTAATAATAGCTTTTGATGGTAAAAATGTTTATTTTTGCTTTGGTGGTAGTGTGTGTGGATGTATTAAATCTAGATCTGCCATATGGTAAAATTATTGAAGGACGACGCCAAATGCTTGTAAAATCTATAAAAAAATATACTACCCCGATTCTCCTGTGCCTAACCTAAGATGAGTGCCTTTTATTTAGGCAATAAATAAAGTCGTTGAATTTTAGACAAAATGTTTTAGTTAAGTGCACGGGTTGTTGTTCAACTTAGAAATAGCTTTACAACAATTATGAATAAAATAATGTATTTAAAATATATATATACCGTAGATTATATTAAATAGTTATGATATTACAATTCACCAGGTATAGGATATTGAGCAACCCATTCAGCAACTTCTTTACCCAATTCTTTAACTTTTTCACTTTCACCTACTTTTATTTTAAAATCAGCTATTAAAGCTTTTGGTGTTTCACCAACAGTTTGTGATTTTATTTCAATTGCTAACTTTGTAGCTCTTTCAATATAATCAGCAACTTTTTCAAATTCTTTTGATTCAAATCCACGAGTTGTCATTGCAGGTGTACCAACTCTTAAACCAGACGGGAATAAAGCAGATTTATCACCAGGAATTGTATTTTTATTTGCTGCAATATTAATATTTTCTAAAACAAATTCTAATCTTGCTCCATCAATTTTTTTAGATTTTAAATCAATTAAAATTAAATGAGTATCAGTTCCACCAGAAACAATATCAAAACCTAATTTTTGTAAAGAATCTGAAAAATGTTTTGCATTTTTAATAACTTTTTCTTGATATGATTTAAATTCAGGTTTTAATGCCTGACCTAAAGCAACAGATAAAGCAGAAATTGTATGATTATGTGGACCACCTTGATGTCCTGGAAAAACTGAAAAATTGATTTTTTTTTCTAAATCATATAAGATTTCTTTACCTTTTTTAGTTGTTTTCCTAACACCTTTTCTAAAAAATATCATTGCACCTCTTGGACCACGTAATGATTTATGAGTTGTTGTTGTAACAATATCAGAATAAGGAAATGGTGAATCTGTTACACCAGCAGCAACAAGGCCAGAAATATGAGCCATATCAGATAATAAATAAGCATCTATAGAATTTGCAATTTCTTTCATTTTTTTATAATTAATTATTCTTGAATAAGCAGAAGCACCAGCAACAATGATTTTAGGCCTAAATAATAAAGCAGTTTCTTGTAATTTTTCATAATCAATTAATCCAGTTGATTCATTTAATCTATATGGCATTGTTTGAAAATATTTTGAAACCATTGAAATTTTTGTCTTTGGAGTTTGATAACCATGACTTAAATGTCCACCATGTGGTAAATCAAGACCCATTAATCTATCACCAACTTCTAAAACTGCAGAATAGGCATATAAATTAGCAGGAGCACCAGATAATGATTGAACATTAACACCCCATTCATTTGGATCTAAATTAAATGCTTGTAAAGCACGTTTTTGACATAGAGATTCAGCTTCATCAATAAATTGATTACCACCATAATATCTTTCACCAGGATAACCTTCAGAATATTTATTTTGCATTTGTGATCCTAATAGGTCCATAACAGCTTGAGAAGTGAAATTTTCTGATGGAATTAATGTAATACTTGTTTTTTGACGGGTTTTTTCACGATTGAGAATTTCATACATTTCAGGATCAACTTCCGAGACATGTTGAGAAATTAACTATTAGAAGATCATCAATTAGTATCATATATTTATAAATTTATAAATATAGTAAGATACAAACTACAGTATTAATTAAAACATACCTTTTGTTCGTTTGCTGAAAGAGCATAAGATCTGGCAATTGAAAGAGTAGGGATAGTTCTCACTTTAATAGATCGTAAGGATCTAGAAGTTAATCTTGAAGCAAGCATTTTCAGTTTTCAAAATGATTACAAAATTGTTGAGAATAATGTTAAAAATTTATAATATTTAAACAAGAAACCTGAAAGATTGTTAAAAGTTTAAGAGGGTAACTTTTTTTAAGAGTCAAGTTCCACAAAATGAGAAAGTGAAGCTCATTTATAAACCAAATTAATCACCGAGTCAGATTGCGTTTATAGCAGATAACAATACGAAACTTGGATGTAAAGATTCAAATTTCACTGAGTCATGGCTATACCGAAGTATAAACTGCCAAAACTATATTAATGAATAAATAGAATGATAAATCATCGCTGATGATTAGCAATACTTTGGCACCCCTGCACATTATAGTTCGCAGCATTATTGGCTACCATATTGAATCAAGTACCGTTTAATGAAATGAACTGGAACATATAGAAATCTACAAATCAATCATGTAAATTTCAATTATAAAATAAAATATTACTTAAGTCAATCATCAATTAAATTAAATTAAATTAAAAAAAGTCGTTCGCATTATATAAAAACAAGTATTTAATGAAGAAAAAAAAAAAAGAAAGACAAATTTTAAAGACTCTTTTTGTTTGATTTATTTTATAATTAAAATCATATAACTTGAAAAGATATGTGGTGTAGAGAATGAAATAATAATTAATATATTTATTTATATATAATTCATGTTAAAAACAGTTTTAAATAAATGAATGAAGTTAATAGTGTCAAACCAGCTGATACTTTTAAATAAAGAAGAAAAAAAAAAAAGAAAAACAATTATTTCAATACTAGACGCTTTTTTTCCTTCTTTTTGTGAAATAGTTATAAAATTAAATATTTCAAAAAGAATGCGGTTATCAAAAGCTAACAAGTATTTTTAAATCTTTATTATATATTATCTTTATATTATCTTTCTGTATGCTCAAAAAAAAAAAAAAAAGAAAAAGAAAAAGAAAAAGAAAAAAGGAAAAAAAAAATATTAAAAAATCAAAAATAAATATATATAAAAAGAAGTGTTTTTTTATTATAATCCAGTTATTGTTAAATGTTAATGTTAATGTTAATGATATTGTTATTGTTTTTTTGTAAGAGAAGCCCCATCATAAAGAAAAATAAAATAAAAATATGAATAAAAAAAAATTGTTAATGCTATATTGTATAAATTGTTATTGTGTTTGTATTATTGTTATTATATTATTAGTGTTCATTTAATTTCATCATTTATTATTTTTTTTTTAAAATTTTGTAAATTTCCTTCTTTCCATTTTTAACTTCTGATTCATGTAATCGATTTAATCCAGCGATATGAGCTTTTTCACTATCAACAATTGTATGAGTATGATTTTTACAATTTTCAAATCTTAAAATATTACCATTTTTAATATCTTGATATTCATGACATGTTTCAATTGTACGTATCCATTCATCTTCTAATAATTCATCAATTGTAAATCGATCACATGGTGCTAATTGAAGACAACCACGTATAAGTTTCCAAGAATCTTTAGGTAATGCATCTAAAACTCGTAGTTCAGAATTTGTTTCTTTACCAAAATATTCTTCAGATGGAGATTGTGAATTACTTTGATTATTAATAGTATTATTATTGTTATTATTAATACAAGTTTTGGAATTACATGAAGATGCAGAAGTTGTTGATGATCGAGCATTTGATAGAGTTGATTTATTATCTTTTGAAAATATTTCATTATCATTATCATTCTCTGAAATTGAAATGGAATTTGATGCATCAAAGGATTCATATGGATAATTTATCATCCCTTCAGACATTGGTTCAGTACAATATTGATCATAAATATAAACTGTATTTGATTCTTCATTTGGCTCATAACATAATGAATCATTACAACACTGATCATAATCTGATGATTCAGGTTGAATTTGAATTTGTGGTTGATTAATTGGTACACAAGTACAAGGAAAATTAAAACCTAAAAGTTCTTCTTGTGGAGTATTAATTATAAATTCATTTGTTGCAACTGGACCTTTAATTTTTGAATTTTTACTTCTTTTTAAAGCAGCTTTTAATGACTCACCACCTGCGGGTCTTTCAATAAATCTTTTGAAATTATCATCAGATAAGCGCGCAGAAGACCATGGGAAACGACGAACAATCATACAAATGAAAATTATACCTAATGACCATATATCAACAGGTCTTGGATCATAATCGATTTGCATGACTTCTTCGGGAGCTAAATATGGTTCAGAACCAACTATACCAATAGCTTTTATGATTTTATTAGAATGAGGGTAATTAAAGATTGAAGCAGCACCAAAATCGATAATTTTAACAATTCCATTTTTATTAATAACACAATTGTCAAGTTTTAAATCACGATGTGCAACACCTGTATGATGAAGATAATTTACCCCTTTTAAGATTTGTTTAAAACAACAGTAAATCTCAGGTTTTTGCATTTTAGCAGACATGACAATGGCATATAAATCATATTCACAATACTCCAAAACTTGATAAATTTTAGGACCTTCATAACTAAGTTCGACAGTTTTGATAACATTTGGATGACGGAGAACCGAGCCGATCGTGTATTCAGCGCCGATTTTCTTTTGGTAATCGCGAACAGATTCACATGGATCACGGGTACGGAAACTTTTAATAGCGAAGAGGTTGGAGTCTTTTAAGCTTTTGACGAGATAAACATCACCTCCCACTCCTTCACCCAACTGTTCTTCTTTTTTATATCGCTTGAAAACAGGGAGGGTTCTGCCCATTTGGTTACGCGGGGTATTGGTAGTGCGCATTAAGTTTTTGAGATCGGTTAGAGATGCGTTACCTAATTTTGAGCGGTGTTTTGAAATCAGCTTCGGCAGTTTTTCGCTCAGTTTCTGTTTTGGCACTTTCAGCTTCTGTCCAGGGGGGTCCTCGGGGACGTCTTTGGGGAGATGGCCGGGGACAGCCTGGGGCCGTGGCTGCGACAGAAAAGAGGCCATTTTTTGCAGGTGGGGGAGTCAACGAAAAAAGGCAGATTTTGCATTTCTTATATATGCGGTGTGGCCATGCGGGTGGCCATGCGGGTGCCGGGTTAATCCCTCACAGACAGTCCGGGTAACGTCCGGGGCAGAGCTGCAAAACGTGATCCGTGCTGATTTACAATGTGTGTGTATTATGCTAAGAATGTGGCACTAAGACCGGGCGGTCCTGATCAGCTGATCCTGCCGCACACAGGACGTCTTTGCAAAGACGTTATTCGTGCCAGATCTGTTTCAAACGATCAGCCTTGGCGCTATTATAATAGTGGTACTGGATGCCTATTTGCCTCTTCTCATCTTCAAACTCACTTTAGGCTGCTGAGTATGGCTGATCGATTTCACAGCTAGCTAATTAAGGATGCACAAGACATATGTAGCTTATCACTTCCGTCGCTTAAATATATTATGAGTTCCCCCACTTAATTATATCCCAAACATCCAGAAGTTTATTTGTTTATTTATTGTGCTATTTTATTGGTTGCATTATTGCCATAATTATGTGTTTTTGTTTTAAGCGTGGACTAGATACGGATCGGGATATAGTATGGAAATGTTTAATTAATGAATCGAATATTTAGTTCGAACAGTGGCCGAAGTTAAGTGTAAAAAGTGTACTAAACCCGACTGCTAGCCCTTTCAAAAGAAAATTCCGCTTAGCTAAGTACTAAATATAGGGCCTTGCATTAATGAAATATACTAAACTATTACGTCATTAAGGCATCATACCAGCCAAACACAATTGCAATGTAATGCTAATTAGAGGGAATAAGCTTACGGGGAAATTCATAGAGTGTATGTAGGGTTCCTTGGCAAATAGAAAATACAACACTAAAAAATCTAACACATTAAACTTAATTTCTCCCTAATCAACCTCATTCATCCATCACCACCATGCCAAAAAAAGCTTAATTCAAGGCGGATGTTGGATATAAGGTCATTGTTTACGTTTAGCAGAACCTTAAAGTATCCTGTAACGAGATTGCAAGATCTCATCGTTCCTGAGCAGACGCAACATCAACAACTGCATTCAACAGTTTTCAACTTTACACAGTTCTAAATATCATATCGATCAATAAAAACAAAAGGGTATTGTGTGAGTGGTGAATGGGCCAGACCCCCGCCTTTTTAAATAGACACAAGAAGATTATTTACGTACCGCCTGAGGTTCTCGATTCGTATAGATTCTTTAAAAAGGACAAAAATAGCATGCAATTGTGGTTCAAATGGTTCAGATGCCAATGTGACAAATATAAATACAAGAATCCTTTATTTGTAATAGCATTACATGGTGCGATATTTACAATGTAGATGGAGAGTCATGAGACTAGTACCATACTTACTACCATCTTCTTGAAAGTCTAGATGAGTGCTGGTTTTAGTGGAATGCATACCATGGGTGATTCTATTCCCGCGGTATATATATTTTTAAATCAAAATGTGTCCAGAGTTCATGGTCTAAAGATCTCAGAGCGGAAGAATAAATGAGTTCATTACGTGTTCAAATAGTGGATATAATTCATCCTACTTAATGAGGATGTGAAGTCTCCTTTAAAAAAGGAAGAAGATACTTACCCTCAGCGGGCATTCCATTCATTTAAATATTGAATTCTTAGATAGTTGTAAGCTTATATTAATTAATTAAGAATTTTTGCAATCGCTCCTTAAGCTTGTATCACAGAAGATCCAGTACTGGAAACTTCTGGATAAAATATTAATCAGTTTCAAGGTCAAAAAATCAGTCAATGGAAGAGTTGTTATCATAGGGCCCTATATCTTGATTTTTGGTTTTCCCTTAACTAACATATATATGCACCGTATAAGTGAACGTATATTTTTAGGCACCTCTCCAAAACTATCAATCTTTTTAAATATACTCATATGCCATAGAATGACTTCTTGAATTCCAATTAGCGATATCTAACGTAATTGTAATTATAAAAGGAAATTTCAACTAACTTTGCGTAACTTTGGACTGAACCCAGTTGTACACCGTACCACCTCCACGTAAATAGTGATTTACCAAAAAGTTGCTCTAAAAATTAATAGAAGCAATTGAACCATAAGTTATTTTGCGATCAATCTACTCTTTTTTGTTTTGAGTACTGTCTAAGAGTTAATTGCTGGTAATACTCTTCAAGCTGTATAAACCTCAAAGCTTCATATTGTATGATTAGTTAACAGTTAGTTTAGTATTATCAGTGAATTAAATTGTAAAAATATTTGATTTGTTTTATTATCACCAGATTATTTTGTTTTAGTATTTAGTAAATTAACCGTTATATCGTTATTAATTGATAGCGAACGTAAATTACAGAAATAATCAATATCAGAAACGCCTGAAGCAATAATTTAAACAAAAATGAAAAACTCTCTCGAATGTCTACAATCATGACTCTTTGCTACAATGGTAACTTGTTGAAGATTAAAGATTCCACTTGAAGACCAAAACATTGATCTACTAAATTCTTTATTCAAAATGTATTTATTAGTTTCAAATAAGATCTTCCGATAAAAACAATATAAATATGGTGTATCTCATAAGATTTGTATGTTTTCACCGGATTTGAGTCTCGCACGAGACCTGATTGTGGTGTCAAGATATGCATGCAATCTACAATTATCCCTATTTGGTAAGTTATGGACTTATGAGAGTGTTTAGTGCTCAAAAAGAATGAAAGAATAAGCTTAAAAGAACGACATTATATTCGGATTCATTACACATGATCATAAGCTTATAATAATATATAATTAATCCAATTCAATCATAATCTAATCAATCTAATTATAATCTATTCAAACCAATATAATCTTTCTAAATTGATATTACCATACAATTTAGTCGATCTATCATCAATGCCGTTACAGGGGAATCCTATCCTTAGACGGAGAAGAAAACCGGGTCAATTCTAAAAGGTTGGCCGCACGTAGCGATTCACTATGATAAAAAGAATAATATTTGTACCATGAGTTTATGAATAGGAACTTATGATCGTCTAGTTGTGGGTGACTTCGATGTTGATCCTTCAAATTTCTGTATGTGTTTTTTAATATGTTTGGAGTAACTATAAGAATATTCGTAAGAATCGCAAAGAAAAATAAGTTTATTGATGAACGCTCAGGTTATGTAATACTATACGAAAACAACATAAAAGTGTGGACTTAGAATGCAAATGTAGCAATCACCCTCGTCAATATTCAGACAGAATCGCTGCCCAAATTAGGGTATTTGACAGACAGATATTTGTATGAACTATTTGTTATTAAAGGTTTGGGATATGTATGAAAGTTATTACTAAACTATGTGTGGGTGTTAGCACTTAGGCAATGTATGCAGCGAATTATATTCTGTAATAATGTGCGGAATAAGTGGTAGTATACCGCGCATCGGCAAAAATTTGGCGTTCGATGCGTTCGAAAATCTTGAACTTTGGCGGCCGAGCTAGACCGGGGAGGATTTTTAGTGCTCGCCTCTAGCTCGGAATATTTATTTTTCTGTTTTTTTCGGTCGTGATTTTATTAAACAGTATCATATAGATCGTTTGTCAGTCAAGAAAAAGTTTTGAGTTCTCCTCGTAGTCGTCAAAATCCGCTTCGATACTCGCAATCAGAAATTTAGCAGTGTTCGCCTTGAGGTTCGCCAAACTGTGTGTGCTCGGTGTTCGCGTCTCGGCGATGCGCGGCCTAATTGATAACCATAAGTAACGGTATTCGACTACTGATATCAATCGAATCAAATAACAGATTACATCTATAATTAAAGGCTGATCATACATGCTTTAAAACAACTAATGCTTAATTATAAGCTTATGTCTTCATAAGCGGGAGCTTTCTTTACATACTTCATTTGCATTTTCACAAGGTAATTGAAGGTAGTTAATTAATGTAAATAATAATCATTATTATCAGAAGCTGGCTATGGAGAAAATTCTTTCATTACCGCGGAGACAAATTGTCAGTACAACTACAAAGGTGTGATCAGCTTTGCGTTTTTTGCAACAATGAACTATTTTTGAAATTATAATTAAGTTAAAGCTCAAGCATAAGACATTAAGAATCCTGATAAATTATAACGTAGTTATGAAGAAAATAATGTAATTCTGGCTCTGATCAATCATAGACAAAATACTCAACTAATTAAAATAAACCCTTCATATTTAATTAACGGTAATATCAAGCTTAATCAATGAAAATGTTGCTGAGAACTCCCGAAAACAAAAAAGGAAAGTAGGAACATAATTGTCATTAATTGGAAATGTTCACAAAGTTCACACGTAGAGAGTAATGATCTAGAAGGGAAGGTGTAATTGAACCTGAGAATCACATATAATGTGAGGCTTCTTGGCATATTGATTAGTCATGGTATATAGTTATAGTAGGCCGCTCATCACCGAGACGCGAACACCGAGCACACACAGTTTGGCGAACCTCAAGGCGAACACTGCTAAATTTCTGATTGCGAGTATCGAAGCGTATTTTGACGACTACGAGGAGAACTCAAAACTTTTTCTTGACTGACAAACGTATAGAGCTCATGAACAACACAACAATCCAGGCGATCTATATGATACTGTTTAGTAAAATCACGACCAAAAAAGAACAGAAAATATGCCAAACTAGAGGCGAGAACTCAAAATCCTCCCCGGTCTAGCTCGGCCGCTAAAGTTCAAGATTTCCGAACGTATCGAACGCGAAAGGTCAATAGATCTTCACCTGGGAAAACGTTTATAT
Source organism: Alloascoidea hylecoeti (assembly GCA_001600815.1). Taxonomy (NCBI): domain Eukaryota; kingdom Fungi; phylum Ascomycota; class Alloascoideomycetes; order Alloascoideales; family Alloascoideaceae; genus Alloascoidea; species Alloascoidea hylecoeti. The sequence continues at coordinate 264,093 of BCKZ01000003.1, forward strand.
AACTTATTTGCAACTGTCCTAAGTCTAATTATAAATATCAAGACTTTGAGCTCATGTAATATTTGAAATTAATATTTGTGGTCGCGAATGAACACCAACGTTGTCTAGCTAGTCATATCACCATAGCCATGAGTTGCAGTTTCAAACGAGAGTATCCGGACCTCTGAGATATGCATAGGAAAAATTAAAGAACAGTATATCAATATCAAGCTGTGAAACAATGAGACACACAGAATGTCTTGCTTGAACTATTATTTTCAAAGGGGCCTAGCTTTAGCTTGCTATACGGTCGTCAAAAAATTGGGAATTCATTCGCTGATCAATTTCGATTCAAGATGCAGAGCTATCTAACAAGATCTAGAGCAATATTTGTGGCGCAACCCTTCCAAGATGAAATTATACAAAGAGAGTCACTTTACTTGCACATGCAATAATTTTTATAATTAAGAATAGAAGAAGCGCGATTCCATCGTTGGAAATCACAAAGTTCGCAAACCTCGTGGCTAGATAAATGAATTAGTTATTTTAGATGTTCGTATGGAACTCACTGCAGTAAAGAGTACCATTAACTAACGGGTTTGGAATGAGATATTGTGGCCTTTATACAGTATCAGCATATACTTCCCCGGCTATATTATACTTTCATATAAGTTATACATGTACCATCTTTTACTAAATATAATATTTTATAATAGCTTATATAATCTTATAGAYCGATGCTTCAGCGTCTGATCCACTATGATAAAACCTTCTCGCAAATTGCTGCAGTCTTAAGCTTGTATCAGTTAAGTTCAGTTTAGTATAGCATTACTAGGAGAGGAGGAAAACTTCTATTTTCTGTAAGAGTATTAAGGAGACTATTAGACATTTGGTTACAAAAATGTTTTTCGAAATATTGGTCTTATGCCACAATACAGTCTAAATATAAATAGAAAACACAAATATTTTCCTTAAGCATAAAAATAGAAGTCGACGTCTCTCATATCTATGTTTGAAATGCTATCTGTTATATAAATTATAACGCTTACGTTATCTTAGGTAAAAAGTGAAGTTTTTCAAGCTGACCTTCTAGATCTAGATATGTTGTGCTGTCTCATGCATATGAATTTTTGTGGATTATCTAGAACTAAAGATTTGTATAGTAGCTAGCGCATTTCAACAAATATAACAGAAAATTTTTGATGCTGTAGAGGAAAGCGTGCGCCACATATCGGCAAATGGCACAAATATTTTTATAGTAAATATTTGGTATATGCTAATGTTAGCATTCTCAGGTACATTTCCACGGTATCTAGAGTCCTAGTTTTCCTATGTTTTACATTCTTGAATCTGATGTCTATAATATAATTACACTTGCACAAAATTAATAATTATTATACCTTTTAAATTTATGTTGTCCAAAACAATATTACAATACACAATTATTTCCATCAATGTCCGCAAAATAGAAGTAAAATAAGATAGCTGTAGAGGTTTTTGTGGTGATACATAAACAAGTTTCCATATTAGATGTGATATTCCCTATTGTCAAAAAAAGTTAAAGCAAAATCTAGGCAATTTTAGACCGAATATTACTCTGAACACATTCAATTTCAATAGTTTCATTTGTTCAATGACTAGAAATACCTAATAATTAAGTATAAACAAGTTTTGTGGTTATAAAAACGTATAACGGCTCAATAATATATGCAGTCCTCTCTCAAAATATCTAGACTAATGATGATATCAATATTTCTCTGCATCCTTAAAGTATTGTACGTACTATATGAACTCAATTGAAAACGTTAAATGTTTTAAATCGATTGCATCATATACCTTATTTAAAGTTATTTTTATAACTGATATAATCATCTTGCTGTATTGCAATATATTAAATCTTTTTATATATTCATGTTTAAGATTTTTGTTTTGTTTTGTTTCATACAATATTATGAAGACAGTTGCATCATCATAATAATTTCTTTTAAATATAGTATTTGTAAATGAAATATTATAGCTCAGCCCCAGGATGATTCTTACAATTGTGGTTGAATTGGTATAAAAAAACAAAAGAGAATCAGAGCTGAAATACCTATTTGAATCATTTTTCATTATGAAAAGAGCAAATAAAAAGTGTTATAGACATTTAAATAAATGATAAAGACACTTCTCATTATGATTTTGCAACTAGAAGATTAAAAAAGGAATACTGTTAGAAACAAAGAAGAAAACAGTCATTTATTCGATGACTTTAAGCTCCACCAATCAGTCAAATTTTAGTACAACAGCTAGAAATGCTAAAACTTTATATTTAAAGGATGTATATTATTTGCATACAATGGCATTATGATACAATGTGTAACAGTGTAAAGAAAATGACTGGTATATGGATAAATGATAGTTAATTGTTACATTTTGAGGTGAAGAGAGACCAGAAATCGTAAACCAAGGTTGTCGAATTTGATCACCTGGAAAGAAACTTTTGAACCCAAATTTGCAAGTAATATCTTCGTCTAAGCCCTTTCCCTCTTTCAAATAAGAGGTGATCGTCTTGGCTTCCAAGACTATTCCAAAGTCTCGTTGATGATTAATGGGACATAATGGGACATATCGCTCCTGCGATATCAAACTTGTGAAACTCTATGATTAGCAAAAGAAATAATGAATACCCTCTTCTTCTTGAATCGGCATCATAGACCAATAATTTTAGCTTTTTAACTAGTTCGTTTGAAAAAAAGGGGAGAAAGAATGTTTCAATATAAAATGGAAGTGAAATTTAACTGATAAGTAAAGCTGGAATTTGACATTTAAAAGAAGCATAAGCTTAAGGGGCGTTGATAATATAAATTTAAATGTTATTTATATTAATTAGTAATGCCATGACCAGCTGTATTTCCGAATTATGTTGAAATAAGCACTATCTTATTAATGATTTGAGATATTAATATCAGATTATGTGACTTTTTTCAGCGACAATATCTGATCAATTTATTCTACTGTACTAACTGTGTAAATGAAATGAATATATCATGATAATTAATATTGATCTCAGAGTGATAATTGTTATGTGCTTCAAGTAAAATTGAAATCATCAGAACATATCTAAAAGCAAAATTAACGCTTCTTTTGTATCGCTATCGATATCTATGATAAACATACATCAAAATTTATCTTTGTCTTAGGTCATGACTATTTATCAAGTAATAACATCGTAAGGATATATGAAACTGTATTTATAGCATTACAAGGGTAGGGGTATATAGAACCTCAAATTCGTTCATTATAAATGGACCTCCGTTATAAATCTTTTATATCTTGTTTTCATAACATATTCATAGATGAATGTGGGTGCTATATGTATACAATTGGAGTTAATTATGATCATCCACAATAAGAGCTTTCTATTTAACATTCTTACTGATAGACTAAATTATATTAATTTACTACTTTATATATTGACATATTATATAACTTGGAATACTATGATTGAAATATATAGGCCTATATTTTCCGTATACACTTATAATTATATTTAAAGCTTGATAGAGATCGATATATTTCTAGAGACGAACATACTGTTGATTCATCTCACTCATCATACAATTAAGAAATCAGCTTTGTAACATAAAAGAACTATTGTTATATTATATATCCCAAAAGAACGCAACCAATTTCATAAGTGTATAACGAATGAGATGAATCAGAAGTATTCTCGTCTCAATATTAAATACTCGCAAAAATCCAGATAAGTCTCCATATTTTATTCTTTAAATAAGAATTTTTTGTTTTACTGGAAAGAAAAATAAAAAAGTTGAGGAGCAGATTTATGGGTTTAAATAGCTTTAACCTCAACCGGGTATGTTTTTTTCTTTTTCCCTCTCAGAATTAAAATCTATACTTTAGCTTTTTTACCTCTCAACGTCCGTTTCAACAATGCAACAAGTAACGTCGACAAGCTTGTATTATCAGATGACATACTATGCCTCAGACTAATGAAAGAAAATTAATGCTTAAGTAAATTCTCAAGATGCATTGCGCATAATATCAATGAAACTTCAGAAATAAATAAAAGAAACTTAAAATTTAAGTAGTAACAAAAAATATATATTATTTTTTGTCATTAATTATTAGTTAGAAGGTGAATAAGCATGTACTAATTATAAGGAGCTTATAATTAATTATAAACAAAAGTAATCGATATTGAAGGGCAAACAAAAAGAAAGAAGGCAGCTTGAAAGGTTAAGAAATTAAAAGAATTCTTTCTTACTACTTCCATTCACAACAATCTTGAATAAATATCTTCAGATAATATACATGTATAATATTAGCCCCTCTTTTTCTTGTTTAAGGATATTGTTCTTTCTTATAAAAATATCCAATGGTTTTGAATTATAATTATAATGATCTTTAACTTTATTTGCATTCCGTTTTATAAAAATATAGTGTTGAAATATTTATAATTAATTATAAATACTATAGCTAGTGATTAATTGTAATTGTTGCAATGGTAATTATAATGTTCTGCTTCTGCACATATTAGTATTCAATGCTATTCATTAATTATAAATTAATGCATTAACATATAAGTTAGGCTCCAAAATGAAAATTACAATAAAAATAAAAGAGGGCGTAACATCTAATCGGACATTAATGCTCCTCATATCTTATAATCATCAGATTTAAATACTCTTCTAATATTACTTATTGTTATTCCGCTTAAAATATGAAATCCCACAAGTTATTGTTCATAATTAGTCATATATTCATATGATTATTATGTTTAATTTCTACCTTGCTTTTCTTTTTCTAGATCTTAAGCTTTTATTATTAGTATTAAAGTTTAAATGCACAGCATGCAATTCTTTTGTCACTTTTGTTTTTATAAATTTAAGGAGAAAAATCCAGGATCTTTGTACGATTAGAAATTTTAACTCATGATCATTATGTTGTTTATAATTTGCAGCAGTATACATATTATATTTGAAAATCCAGAAAAGATCATCTTAGGAAGTTTACCATGTAAAATTAAGCTAATCTTTAGCTTGTGTGGTATAATAAAAATGCAAGTAAATATATCACAAAAGAGTCACAACTTGCAATAATTGGGCTCATATTCACCTTCCAGTATTTTCCGGATTCCCATATATTAATATTTCCTATTTTCCAAAGGTATATTGCGTTTTGACGTTAACTTTAGTCATGGGGTTTCCTTAAAATTCCAGGTTTTGTCTATATTTTATGGGTGATCATCATAAGTGCATGCGTGGTAAAAATCAAAGAACTTTCAGGGTAAGAAAAATAACAATCTTAATCCAATATACAGAAAAAGAAAAGATCTGGAAAGACTACTATTTTTGATCCACCAACCTTCGTTAATTATTAATCTCTAAAAATAGGCGTGTATATGCATTAAGCTCATGTAATTGTTAGAGAGACCTTTTCTTTAGATATTTAATGAGCTCCTTCGCCAGGAAGAAATATGAGCGTTTTTTGACCAATTTCAACACTAAGATTCATGATCAACATCACAAATGCTATCCAAATCAAGACTGAGACTGCAGTAAACTTAATTATAAAATACCGTGAATTAGACCTTGAGACACCATACCTTGATAAGTATTATTAATTACTTTCAGCATAATTTCTATATTTTAAGTTCAAAAGATATTAAAGATTGATTGATGGCCATATGCATAGATCGAGGGATATTTAAAGGTCTTTTTAAACCCTTTTATAATTAAACATTCTTGGAAAGTACTATTAATATATATTGCAATTACAATTGATATACTAATAAATGCTTTACGAAAGATTGAGAAGTTGAGTGATATATTTTTGTTTATTAATTTTGATCATTTGCAATATTATTGATTATATCATAAATTAATATCTATTAATATTGTTTTTAAATAATTTGGCAAACAACAACCTATAGCCATGTAATATATAGTTAACTTTAAAATAAATCTACTAGTTACTGAAACACCCCTTTTAATATTATTGATCATGATATTCAAAAGAAGAAACAACTCTAGATTTTCTCATATCCTAGCTACGTACACTCCCACACGCTATAACTTGTTTCACTATATATATGCTATACAGTATCTAATATCTATGTAGCGTTAACATACTAATATATAAGGATTCATGATTATTGAATGTACACTCAATTAAGGGGTTGTTCATATCCCTCAGCAGGGAAATTTTTGTATTACTGCGCGCTAGCTGTGCAAAAGTAATCGATAGACTTATAGATAATTAACATTGATCTGGAGATCTTGTCTTATCTTTGCCCTAACAAATCTTTGGAGTAAGCCACCGGATCCACTCCCTCCGTTTTCCTTATAAATTGACTACTTTTATCCTCATATCGCGCGAACGGTGTATAATGAGTCGGAATTAGGAAATATATAGATAATTTGCAATTAACCTTGAACAGGCTTAAGCATGTAACTAACCGTACAAAGTTATAACCTTGGACATACCAGATTTGGTATAACTTGGACAGGCTTAAAACATATAACTAGTAAATATATGGAGGGTTATAACCTTTAAATATATAGCTGATAGCTATCAAACAGCTAACTTGAGGTATATGATTATACAAGATATGCACATAGATTTCTCGAATAGTTTAAATATTTTGGAGCAACCAAGTTGCAATATTCATCTCTAGCATTGCAGGTATTTATTGTCTGGGTGTATTTGGGGTTTGATAATAAGTAAATTTATTTAAAGACTTTACTACTTCGATTGTATTTATAGCCATTGGCTGGCCATGGTTCACCTGACATTGTTTGATGCCATTATTAACAAACTGAACGTTTTTTTTCTCCGTCAATTCTTTTATTAAATGCCTTGTTTTGTTCCTCTACTTTTCTACAATAAGGCAACATACATCTTCAAACAATTTCAATTGTATTAGACGAATTTTACGTACTGTTGTCCCTTTTCAATGTTAAATTGACAATGTTTTTGGTCCATCCTATGCACTGGAAAAATATGAATGCCGCATGTTCTGCGCGGTCTGATACTTGCATTAATATTGATATTACTTACATAGGAGGATCTGGCTAATAGTGTAGGTATAGGTTGGGGTGAAAAAATTCAATACCATTGAAAAAATTTAACCGCGTCCTAATGGGGAAAAACCAAAATATAGACATGGTTTTATTATAACCATATTCAAAACTCTAAACAATTACGAAGCTAGGCTATTTATATATAATTATAATGCATTGTTCACTTTTATTTTTAATATCTATAACGTATTAAATTACTTCTCTATGTTTTTCCGATCTCTTGAGACTTTCTATAATCAAAGTAATTCGAGGAAACAGAAAAAGTAATCCCTGTATATCATACAAGTGCAGTAATATCAAACAGTAAACTCAAAATTTAATCGTAGACTAACTTCTAATTTGGCACCTATATAGGGATATCACAAATCTGAGAAATATCATAACATCGAAAGTGAACATGAAATTTACCTTCTTATTTATAAAATCTGTTCTTCTATTTCATTTAAGAATTATTACTGATTACTTATCTAAAACATATAATATTAATATTCAATTGCAATCTTAATGCAAATATAAGTAGGTTTAAGCTTTATATATTTAGATTTAAAATTTCTTTAACTACGTTTGTAGCTAAAATAAAAACAATAACAATGGTGGTAAGTTAAATAACAATGTGGACTGGTCGATCTATCTCTCTTATTTTTATTCGTTTGGATTGACCTAAACTTGACCCTCTACTACATTGGGTACTAATATTATGGCATCGTCTAAAACGATCGAACAGCTGCAGGATCGTGTTGAGGGTGACTCAAATGAAGAGGTTAAAGGTAAAAAGACAGCAAGATTCCTTCTCGTCACGATTAGTTTCATAACATTTGCTACTTTGATGTCAATATCAGCAGCAACTTTAGCTCTTCTGTTATACAAATTAGTACAAAACAATGACCAACACTTCAAAAGAACAAAAGAAGATTTGGCAACAATTACTATACCTATTATAGGAGCTTTTAACTTACTGTCCTCTATAACAAATGTCATCACGATACTTTCTTTTTGCTTGAACCTCAGAGTACTGAAAAAATTCATACTTTCAATGCTATTGTTAGTAACCCTCATTGGGTCGTTTAGCGTGGCTTTAATATGGGCCGCTTACACCATTCGAAATCCAAAAATGATGCGTCCCCGAAAGATCAAAGATATTGAAACATCTTTTATAATCCTGCTATTTGCTTCACTTATATGTCAGGTAGCAATCGTTTCATTGCATTTTTTGGTATCCAGCAAGAAATGCTCAACATCGGATATTGATAATATTCCACCATTTTGGAAAGTGGACATAAATGAATCTGACCACAACACAAATAACTATCCAGCAGATAATACTTCAATTAATAACCAGCAAATTAATGCCAATGATAAGGAATTCAAACGAAAATCGATAACAAAGCTTTTCTTGAATGTAATTAACAATAATAACGAACATTGTTTAAGTGAGAAGTTTTCTTCATCAACACTTATTGATGGTAAATTTACGTCACGTTATGAACCGAATTCCTTAATTGGTTCTTCCCTTTTTAATTCAATGCAATCATCTAGAACGAAACAGAAAGACACAGAAAAGAGCATAGATTCAGCTTCAAAAAACTTTTTATGGAATAAAAATAATGCTGATAATTTAATACCCCAATTTCGATTTCAATCTATGACCCCAGAGAATTTTAGATACCCGCGTCCAACTAATCGACATGAACATCCACGAGTAGGTCAATCACTTTCTGTTCCGAATATTAAACACAGGCTTAGCAGCGAAGATGATAACAAAGAATTCTCTGTCAACGGAGATTCAAACCACAACTTAGAAAGGGAAATAAAAAAGAAAAAGCTTGTTAGAAAAAGCTCAACAACAAAAAAAAAGAATTATCATTCCAAGGATAATCAAAGGAAGGAAAAAGATAGTATTTCTAGATTTCATCCTACTCTTTTACCCCCTCATCTCCGAAATCAACCTTCAGATATACGTATTTCCCAGCAATTTTTACATGATTTCGTTTTGGAGCAACAATGGGAGACGGAGGAAGCATCAAGGGCTGAAGACCAACAGCGACAATTACAACAACATGAATACGAAAATTTCGATAATTTCAAGTTTAGAATTAATGTCGATGAATATGATAAAGTACGCAAGTCTCCTAATGAAAAATACCATGATTCCACAGTCGATACTATAGAGCTTAAAAAGAGATCTGATAGTACACTTAACCTACTAGAAAAGCAAATGATAGAGGTAAATAACAACATTCAATTACAATGGTCTCTTACACATATTGATGGAATGAGAAATATCACTCCTGATAATTTTAACAGTATGAAATATCTTGAAAAGAACAATTTTAATACTGAATCTTCATCAAAGAGATATTATTCAAACTCTTCCTATATAAGTAAGGATATGTATCCTTCTGAAATAGAACTTGAAAATTTGAAATCGACACCCGTTAAGGCCCAAAAGCTTTATAAACTAAGGACACCATCTACAGCTTCTAGTTCATCCTCAAAATTCTCAAAAGGCTTAATTAGAACTAAGTCTGCTTGCTCCCTTCACTCATATCGATATAGCCCTGAAGATGAAAATCAAGATAGACAAATAAGTGATGGAACTACAGCATCATCAATAAGAATTGCTGAATTAAGTAGTGCTGTGCTTGAATCAATAGATCAAAATGATTATCAGTACGATGCTTCCATATTGGACTCGCCACTAAATAGAAATGTTCACTTAAGACCATGATCAATGAACATGTGTACAATATTTTTATAATGTTTAATGGGGTTTGTATGTCATATTATGCTATATATGTTATATTTATTTTTGTTTTATTTACATGTACACGAATTTTGTATACTTGTGCCGTACACGTATAACTATATAGTCTATATGATATTAATAATAATCATGATAGAAAAAAACATCCGCTTATAGCTACTATCAACAACCGTTATACAGGTATTTATATAGAAGTATTATTTGCCCTCATTTTACTGGTGATTCAACCTCCACCTTTTGAGACCCAACCTGCTTCCAATCGGTGCTCAGTGCAGTTCCTTTACTCTCAACATAAGATTTCATCATAGCTCTTTTAGTATCATCATCTGCATCAGCGTATACCTCTTTGAAAAAATCCATAGAACTTTGATTATCCTCTTTTATTTCGTCATTGTATTGTGATGCTATCTTATTCCAATCTTTTTTACTTGTAGAAGGATATGTTTTAACATCGGGGCCCGAATTTGTATCCTTTACTGCATTTGATTTTAATGTGGTCCAATTTATTCTTTCAGTTTTCTTTAAAATCAGCTCAATTTTAGTCCCAAATACATTAAATTTAGAAGCGTTGGGGTCTATTGGTTCTTTAAGATCAATAGAATGTGAAAACACATCACCGGAATCTAATGGGAATTCAACCCTTACAGATTGTTCTTCGAACAAAACTTTAGTTTTATCTTTTGGTGCTTGTTTAATGAATAAAGATACATTAACGTCTGATTGTGTTTGATACCAATCAGATCGGAAATTCTTAGATGATTTTTCTAGAGCTGACAATTGCTTATTAGGTTTAGAAATACTTTTTTGAGTAGTGATCTTCCCTTTATTGGTACTAAAATTCGCATTAATACTTGTCAATTTCACGGGTGTTTTGACATCTTTACTGATATTAATACCTTTATTAATGGGGTGCTTTTCGGTGACCTTCAATGCATTGGGTCCTGGGGATTCCCCTTTTGACTCATTAAACGATTTATTATACTCTGATAGAGATCTAAGTTTAATCGTCTTAATGTTTTTTTTAGTTGATTGTAATATTTCTTCCTTCAGCTGTTTATAATCATCAGTAATTGGAATACCAGCAATTTCCAAATAAGCCCCAGTCATAGCAATGGTGTCTAAGCTTTCTTTGAAAAGGTTCAATTTAAGAAGAATATCAGCTTTTAAAGTATTCACTGTAGCCATACTTTTCCAATTACACTCAACCATATGAAGCCTTGCGGAAGTGTTCGCATCATTTAATGATTTTTCCAATTCATTAAGTTTAAAATATGACTTTGCTCTGGTTTAAGGCCATGTTAATATGCCATTTAAATCAGATGGAACATTGAAGATGAATGTCACTTACCTACCAAAATAAAGTGATGCCAATGCCGAATGAGACTTTTTTTCTACCCCAGAGGACTTGATAAGTTCAATAGAGTTGGAATAAGTGCCTACAACGTTGGTCTTGTCTTCAAAAGGGGGCATATTATTGATGTAGTAAAAGAAAAACACTTCTACTTCCCATATGTATCACGTGAAGTATACTTAATTTAGGTCATATGATCTACACATTCAGCTGCAGCCTTTCTGTTTACTATTAGCCTAGTTAGGCCACTCAACTTAGTAAAGTGCGACCGAGGTCAAAAGCAAAAGGTAGCTTATTTAAAAAGTGGCCTAAATTAAGTGGAATGACTGTGTATCTTTGAGTATCTTCAATTGATGAAGACAAGCTTAATATTAATTTTGATAATTATATCATCATCATCGATTCATCAATATACATATTAATGTTAATTAATCAATTGACAATTTGACATTAATTAAATTATACCCCCTATATTAATTCTCCCATTCAAATACTGGCTATTAAAATTATAGGTATACTGTATCAAGCATTGCAATTGGCACTCCTTTAGACAAGTTAAACTGCATATAAGTTATAATTATCAGGCATGCAATGTATATTATACACAATATTGTAAATTATATCAATATTGTATATTGATAATTTGATATGTTAATTATAACATGTGTAGCATTGTGTACACTACATATCAGCTTAATTAATTTATTAAATCTAAAATAGAATTATAATTAAATAAAATCAGATATAATTTATAATGAAATATCAAGTCAAGATGTCGAAGTAGTGAGCTTCAATTCATCAAATTAATCTAGATTTTTTTCTTCCTACACACTGTACCGTTATATGTAGGCCTATATAATTTCCAAAGCTCGCTATCCTGAATTATCTTTAATATAACTTATAGCTATGAAAAACATGTACATATACTTATAGATATATGGGTATAATATAAGGCCTAGGTCCTTGTAAAGAATGTTTTGACTTAATTTCGGTGAATGGAACAAAATCACTTTATAATGGACACAAACGGTACATCCACCAAATAAGCACTTCAGGATTGAAACTTATATATACACGAAATATTCAGCAGAGAGTCAGACAGAGATATACTTAATCACGTGAATAATATGTGCCGATAACCTCACATTTGTTGCACTAAAGGTTTTGTCTTAATGGAGAAGGTGTTGCACTATTAACGAGAGTTAAGATGTTTCGCTATCACTAGGTTATGGTTTTAGAATTTAAGGTTATCGTAATTGTATCAAAGACAATATTCCAATCATAACTTTTTATTTCTATAACTGGTACTTAGTTCTTATATATTAATATCGATCGTGTACTAGATAATCAGCATTACAATGTATTGCAATTATACTTTTAATTAGTAATTATTGAAAAAAATGTTTAACTAATTAGAATATATTTGATCTTAATAAGCCTTCTCTTGCATTTAAAGAGACTATAGGTATAATAGCGCTTATATCCTGGAAATCTTAACCATCTAGATCTAATGATAACAACATTTAAATTTCCTAATGAGAACCAATATATAGGCCTATATCATTCAACTCTAGTAACTAAATAACCAGGTGAATTGCATTTAATATAAATGCAAAAAAATCTGTTCTCTTCTAGAATCATTTTATAATAATATAGCTAACTTATCGTGTTGTTATTTATATTGTCAGACTAGTATAGAGAATCTTGCTTTGGAAACGTCCCACATTTTATGTTAGATTATAAATGCCTGAAATCATATATACCACGGTATAGAACTAAACTATAAGGAATCTATGTTCATTTATATCTATTATTAACAATAAATTTAAGGAATACTACCACTACGATACATATTTATTTATAGGCACTATAAGACTTATACCACACATATGGTACAGTCAGTCTTATATATAACATTGCAATTGTTGCCATGTCGTAAAAGCTAGGTGCACTGCTATTTGACATTTATACCGTGTTTTTATGACTAATTATAAGGTACAATATACAGTACTGTATATAGTTTGTATAGGTTATATAAGTTTATTGAGTCTGAAACAGGTGTGTGAGTATTTAATTTACAGCTATAGGCTATATAACACGTTCGCATGTACGTATATGGCTATGGGACAAATAAGCAACAAGTATAAGTAGCTACTAGCCAGTGGCCACCCTTGGAATTGTCAATGGTTCGAAAAATTTGTATTATTATAATTGACGATTGAGTAGATATAGATGTGTATATAATTTTCAATTGCAATGGGTTATTATTTGAACCTATACCGATAATTATAGAAGGGTACTCTATAGCCAAGCGAATTGCTGTATGCACGTACCAGTAAATCATTCATAATTATTATATAGGCCTTGAAAATTTTGGTCAGATATATATGTTCAGATGCAATTGAATCAATAAATATTAACTTTCAATTCAAATCTATAGACTATTTATTTAATTCTAATATTAACTGATCATCCTTTAACAGTAAATATATCGACTTCGACTATAGACTATGGATGTCACAAAAAGCTAGACCATCCTGAGATTTATGTATGGGATAATATTTTGGTAGGCTCAATTGTTTGCAATTGGTCCGTTGGAGAAAGAAGTATAATTAGATAAATTGCAATTCTCAGGAAAACTTTGGCCCAACGTGTATCGCAGTATAATGAACATATGCATAAAAAATGAAAATTTTCAAGCTCATGTAAGGTAGCATTTAATTATAAAGAGTTTTCCCCCGGCCCCTTAATATTAAACTCGACAAATATTATGGAAATGATTGGGGGCTTCAATTTTTCATTAGCATTTATTATAAGTGTCGATTAGTGGAGCAAGCCTTTGAAAATTAACTATGCAATAATCAACAAATAATTTATTAAAGTTCAGAGAAAAATCGTTGATGTGAGATATATATTGATCAAAAGTCATAGGTTTCTTATTTCATGCTTTAATTGGATGTTATTTAGCAGAGACGCTCAAAATTAATTAGTGAAACGGGGTGGATATATTTAATGATTCTATTCCAGCTCAACAAGTTAAATATAATAAGCGCTTTTTCAAACAAAAGAGATGATGAAAAGAAAGATTTCAGACTCCTGGGAAAACTATCTCAGCTTTTGTTGGAATGAATTTTAAAAGCGCTAATCAATTTCACATTGTTTCACTGATAAACTTTAGACGTATATGATTTCCAAGTTGATACCAACGTATAGGGTAAATTTCGTAACAACCGCGAATATCATAAGGAATCCGCCCCTAAAACATTTCTTAATTTAACAAAATTATTTATCTTTTATATAAAAGGTATTCATCATTTTAAGTGAGATACAGGAGAATCTGGTAGTTCCATCGCTTCTTCGGGACTTTTTCTGGATTGAACGGTGATATACCTGTTTTTTTGAAATCGGCATGTTTTTGGAGGTCAATTTCTGGTTTTGACTTATTGTATAGTTACAGGAAGTCAGCTTGGGCGCGGAGGTTCCGACCAGGCCAACGTAAAATTTCTCCATTATACTTCTTGAACACTCCCTCAAGCTAACATAAAATATTTTAACTTAAGATATTGATTCGTAAAGGTATACAACCATCTGTTATTGTCATGTTTGTTTTTAAAATACGCGCCTCGTTATTCTCATCAATGACACGAAAAAATTGTGGTCTATCTAGGGCGCAGCCAAAAATCTGTCATCTCCTTAAATATTTCTGGAGATACCGTATATGCCTCCCCTAGAACAGCAAGCCTTTGTTTCAATTGGTTGTTGATGTCTTTGGAAACAGCTCCATTAATTTGGCCTCGCAATGAATGTGTACTATCGCTCACTCCATGTAGTTCTTTTCACGGGAAATAGCCGAGCGTGTGGAATAATGTCTTCTATATTTGAAGTCTTTCTTAGTTTCTGGACACTTTTCGGAGTTTTTACCATACTTTGGTGTGGGGTTGGGTATTTCCCCTATACCAGATGCAATCTATGTGTGTATATTACTTTACAAACCACTTATCAATAGTGTTTCCTAGGTTACTTTAAGATTTCTAAATATTTCCGATTCTACTTAGTTAAATTTTTAAGATTAATTACCTCTTACATTGCTAATAAATTCCCAAACTCCCTGTTAATATTTCTCAAAAATAAAGATAAAAACAAATAGAAACTGTATCTACAAACTTCATTTAATTCGTTGGCATCTGATAATTTGTAAACTTGTTTGTCTAATTTGGTCCAGCACAGCTAATAACTGCTACTATAGATGAATATTTCTATATGATCGTACAGTCAAATGCACTCACTTAATTATAGACCGCGGTGAGCTCTAGACATATGCTCTTTAACATGCCATGCTAATTGGTTTTAAGAAAGTGTAGAATAAGACCGATTAATTATGTGCGTTATATGTCATTTACAATGAATATGTAGATTGTTTAATCGTAAATTGAAACCAAATTGAGCACATAGTGTTCACAACGTTCATAATTGGTAGTATGTTACCAGCTAATAAGCTTTTACGTGATTATAAAGGATTATACGAGTTATTTCCTACACCTCGTACATAACCAATTATAATAATTATGACTAATTATTATCTAATAAATGTTATTCTTGTTCTGATTATAAAAACTTATAATCTGATCATGATCATAATCATCAATTGTAAATGTATATCGCGATCCGATATAATCGTATTACTTAATTATATACGGACGGTTATATGCAGGTTGTTTAAAGTAACGTAACTAGAACATGATTTTCATGGTTTAATCTCCTTCTGGAGTTTAATTAATTCTTTAATATTCATTAATAGTAGTAAATTGGGATATACTGAGTTAGTTGAAGCCATATAATTATAAGATCGCTTACCAATGACCAATAGAAGCGCTTATACAATTATGATACGTTTATAAGGGTTGTGTCATTGTTCCTGACAATCAGTAATTCTGGATCGGTTTGAATACAAAACAATTGAATCGATATGGAGACAACTGAATTAATATGGAGATCAAACGATAAATCGAACGGTTAACACAATATTTTGTAGTTTAGTAAGTTTAGTACCATATTTTCTGTACTTATTAACATCTGCAATGATTGGTTAGTATCTACCGTTGTTCATAATTAGTGAGCTGACTACTTGTGTACGAATATTACATCCTATTTTATATGAATAGTACCATATATATGGTGCATACCTAATAGTCATAATCTAACTTTTAGTTACAATAAACAGTAAAATAAACAGATTATTAATATTAATGATAAAGATATCATAAGACAATATTCACACACAAAACTGAAGCTTAAGAAACAAAACTTGAAAATCAATAATATCAAATTAAACAATCAACAAATTAAAGCTGTATGTATATATAGTAAAGAGTTAAAAAGTAAAGTTAACTCAGGTCATAATAGTATTAAGGTGAAAACTTGAAAGAAAAAAAATCCTAAGTAATTCATTAAAGACTTTATCATTACCAAATCAAAACTAAAGTGTAAATTCAAATTTGGAGATAGAATTCCAAACATAAAAATTAGATAATCAAAAATCAACAAAAACAAAAACAAAAACAAAAACCTTTGTACAAGCATATACATCAATTGAACAATGTCCGATATTGTATGGCATCAATACTTTCAATATCTTGCAAGCCTATCCCAAGTTGACTATCAACATGATTAACGGCTTCACCATCATTAACATTGGAATTTGTAGTAGTTCTTTTCAGTCCCGAAACACCTGTAATTGGTAAAGTTGATGAAGTGTTCCGAAATGAATTGATATAAGTTGAACCAGATCTTGGTTCTAATCTATTATTAACTCTATTGTCAATAATATCATTATCATTATTATTAATACAAACATTACCTAAAGTACTTTTTCTCCTTGATGATTCTCTTTCATTTTTCATCTCTTGTAGAACAGCATCATAATTCGGAGGTAATAATACCTTACCTAGACTGTTACTACTTATATCGTTGGAATTTTGTCTGCTTTGACGTTGAAATGATCCATCGAATACTGAATCAATACTCATTCCACGACCTTTATTGTAACTTCCCTCAAAACCTATACCCGGACTTGAATTGAGATTAATATTAATACTAGTTGATGGTGAGTTTGATAAACCAACAGCGGATGTCGATTTTAAGTCACAATTATATATATTCTTACCATTATTAAATCTCGAAGGTGATCCCCTTGTAAGAAGAGAGTTGGAAGAAGTATTATATGATTGTCCATGTTGAGATATAGAAATTGGTTGAATTTGATTAAAGGCTGATGATGCAGATGCGGGCGATGATGTTAATGATACAAAACGTTTCAGGCCCTTTAAATTAAGCTCTGATATATCATTTTCATCTTGGTTATAGTTGTCGTTATTTTTGGCATTAGTTTTATTTGTATTTGTATTTTTATTATTATTATTATTATTAATATCATTATTTTTTGAAAAATCAAAAGTCTTAAGTCGATTCGTTAAATTTGATGCAGGTATACAAGTATTATTTTCAATTAAATTTGATTCATTTAAACTTGATCCATTAAAATTGATGGAAATTGCAGAATCTGAACATGTTAAAACAGGACTATTTGGAGTTTGTGTATCTCCATTTCTATCTGGTAAATCATGTAATGGATCCATTGGATCAACTCCATCAGTTGAACTATTATTATTACTCAACGTACTTATTGGAGTGTTTGGTAGATCAAGAAAACTGTTAATATTTCGAAAGAGGTTCCCATTTCCATTTCCACTCACATTACGATTATTATTTTCGTGACTATTTTGTAACGAGTATAATTCATTATCATCATTAGTTGAATTAGTAACTGATTGTGATAAATTTAATGATTGAACATCATCAAACGCCCCTCTATTTGTAATTGTTTTCCTAAGCAAATGAGATTGAGATTGGGATTGTGGTATAAAAGGTGGAGTACTTAAAGCTTCTTGAAAACTTGGTGGTACATCTTCACCAATACCAAAAGAATTGCCATAGTGATTTAATTGATAAGGATTTGGACTATCCAATGAAAAATCCGATGTATAAGATGAAATTGTATTTGATCTAAATAATGCATCATTTGGATTTGAACTAATTCTAACAAGATTATAATTTGAATTTAAATCATCATTTGTTTGTTGATAATAATTATTATTAAAAGACATTGGTGAATTACAATTAGCAAACGCTGATGGTGAAGAAGGTGTTGGATTTGGAGAATATAAAGGTAGTTCAACATTACCACCTTTACAATATCTTGATAATAAATGAATTGGTGTATCAACAATAACTTCATAATGCCTTACTTTTTTAGAAATTTCTTCAGGAGTGATGCTATTATCCTTTTTTGATATTCGAAAAGAAATTTGTAATCTGTGACTTACTCTTATATATTTACAGTTTGAAGAATCTGGGAATAAACTCATTGGATCATTTTCATTTTCTCTGCTACTTGATCTTCTTTTGAATGGATCTTGAACAGGAGCAGCGAATGGTAGTACAGGAACCGTTGGTGCTAAAACGGGACTAAAATGGTTGAAAGGATTTGAACTCCAGGAACCAAATTCAGAATTATCAAGATCTTGACTGGATTGATTATTATTGTCATTATTAGTTGTATTGATATTGTTGATATTTCTTGGTTCAGCGGCAACAAATGGTAATTTACAAACTAATGTAGTTGGCTCTGAAATAATAATTTCATTTTCTGAATTTTCAAAAGATGATTGTTTATTTAAAAGTAAACTATCATGTTGTTTATCATATTCTAATTCCAAAGGCTTTTTTTTCTTATTTTGAGATTTTTGTATAACATTTGTATGCATTGAAGGACTCATTATATTATAGGCTGTCATTCTTCTTTGTTCTTCATCTCCAGAACCATCTTTCCCATTATTAATCAATTGTAAATTTCTTAATTTCTCTTTGCTAGCTGCTTTTTTATCATAAATAACAACTTTTCTTTCAGCTTGTTTATTAGTATATTTTTTAATTCCATCTTCCCATTCATATCTTAAATCCTTTGAACTATATTCAGCCCTTTCAACGATAATTATTTTAATCCGATGAACAGCAACTCCTTTATCAAGTGGAGTTAATTTCATTCTTAACTCGAAATCGGAACCTAAAGGTATAAACTTTAAAGGGAAAGTTATTTCATATGATAAAGCGTTTGCCCAAACCCTATTAATGTAGATCGGATGATTGATCAATGAATCAGCAATTGATGGCGGTGATCTAACAACCATTATTTGTTTTTTAACATTAATTGATTTCGTTAATGATGATAATCCAAGTTTTGGTGCCAAAGGTCTTGTAATATTAATGTGAAAAAAGTATCCTAATCCAGCATGGGGAGCTAAAATTGATTCTGGCATTGAATGTGGGATCAATATTGGAAAAATAAAGATATAATGACCAGGCTCATAAATCTTTTTAATATTATTGTTATTATTGTCATTTTTATCTTTATCATCCACCATGTGAGATATAGCACGTGAAAGGGATAATGATAAGGGTGAATTTGGGGAAGTGCTATCACTCCAAACATCATCCTCATAATCTAATTGTTCAAGTAATTTTGTTTTTATACCTCCATTGTTAGCCAATACGGTAGGTCCATTGGAGTTAAGTGGTATGTATGCATCAGGTGAAAGATCAGTGGAGTCATGAGCCAAGACATTCCAGGATTCTCTCGCTATAGAGAATTTTTCTTCGTGATCTTGTTTCAAAGGTGGGAATCCATCGGGCCACTGAACACAAGCCACACAATCTAAAGATGTTGTGATAGTTTTCAGGACGGTTTGTTTTTCTATTGTTAATATCATGGCAATATCAAGTGGTGCACAACCTTGTAAAGCAGTAGTGGCAGATGATGGGTCTAGGATTTGGGTGGCCGGATCAGTGTCAGAAGATCCTGATTTTAGATAAATGATAGGATTGGAAATTGCAGTTGACACATGAATACCATTGGAAGAGCTTAAAGTTGTGAAATTAGATAAGGCCCGAGAATTTAGAAACGGAGCTGTTGCTGCTAATATACCACTTGAATTAGTCCCCTCCCTCGAAACTTCTGAAACATGGTCTCTGTCGGAGGTCGCAGTTGTCATGGAGGACCTCCGTATGGAAGAAGTGACTGACTGTGAGTCCGCATCTTTTTTACGGTGCCATATTTTGAACAAGGGCATGATTAGTTCTAGAGATAGTGTGTTTGTGTAAGTACAAAAGAAATATATTGACTGATCCAGCGGCAACACCCAGACACCCGTTTAAGATTAAGTTGAATAATATTTCCTTTTTGCGTGACGCATCACGAAGATCTTACAGGTGTAGCAGCATCACGAAGAGGCCGCAGATCTCAGTTGCAGGAAGCCAGTGACAAGCCATGGAAGCCACAGGCCAATCCCCACCTGTCAGGATGTGCCGATTATCGATCTCCAGGTGTGCCAAAAATAATTTGGATGTTTCAACCCCAGAAGCTGCGCGGAAAGGAATGTTCCGCAGGCGTATAACTGGTGGATCTAGACTTGTAAGTAAAGCAAGTGTGGGCGGCTACAACTCTAGATCGAACTCTACATCTAGGTAGTTGTATATTACTATATATAGCATAGCTATATATAAATATGTTCCTCCGCTTGTAAATCCATTATTATCAAATGGCTTATCAGAGACCCGTCAGAAACCTTTGCACGACAAGGAGAACCGGCCAGATTCGCTCACTGAATAATCTTGAATGGTCTCATGCTCTACTAGGTTATAGAGACCTTCTAGGCTCAAACATGGTAACTGCTACATACACCACTTCCTTATCGAAAAGAGATCTTGTCGGGGCTATACGGTGTGTCATCCTGGAAAATCCATGGTTATTGGCGAATATATTCACACATGATCTCAAAGGTTCCTCACACAATTGCTATTGGAGATATATCAATGAGGTCAATTTAAATGATGTTGTCGAGTTTCGCTATATCAACAATAATACCCGTGTTAAACTTTATTCTTCTCTTGTCTCAAATTTAGTTCATCGAAGCTTTACTTGGAAAGGCTTCAATAAGAGAGATGAATTACTATGGAAAGTCGTTGTTATCAATGATATTGAGCTTTGCTTTATATTCGACAATTCTTTATTGGATGGTAAATCCGGTGATATCGTCCAACTTTCAATTCTCAAAATTCTTAGAAATTTAGAAAATGTTCCTTCTAATCAAAAAGAGTTATATTTAAAAACTATTGGTCGTTCAGATTTACCCGCTTTAATTCCTCATATTAATGATCCACAAATATATCTAAACTATAACTATTCAATACCTTATCTACTAAAAACAATAATATTACCAAAAATAACAGATTTATTAACTCCTAAAAAATTAAAATATTCATTCTTTAATCCTTTAATTCCAAATCTCAAAGATCCTTCTAATGTCCCTGAAAAGATAATATTTGATAATGATAATGATAATGATTCTCTTGATCCTAAGCTTACAATCATAAATTTAAGTACAATTGAAACTAAAAATATTATAAATTCATGTGAAGATCATAATGTTTCAGTAACTGCTTTTTTAAATATTGTTGCAATTAGAGCCGTTAATAAAGTTTTAAAAAAGAGGAGATTAATTTATCAAAGTTTAATAGATTCAAGAAACTGTATATCTCCTTCAAATTCAATATTAAATTTAAATCAAAAATCTTCAAATATTTTACTTGGTAATTTTTTTTCAATTATTAAATGTCATTACGATGAACAAAAATTTAATACAATATCATTTTGGAAACATGTTTTAAAAAATGATAGAGAATTAAAAAGAAAATCATTAAAAAAAAATATTAAAAAAAAATCATTAACTTGTTTAATTTTATCATCATCTATTTATATTTCAAACGTTTATAAATATATAAATAAATTGGTTATTTCAAAAAGAGATGCTATTGTTACTATTGCAAATTTAGATCATGATAATAGAGATTTAGATTTACAATTTAATAAACTTTCAAAATTTAATATTGAAAGAATGTCTTTTATTACTGGTGCTGCACTTGAGACAATATTAATCCAGTCAATAACAACAACTAATACTACTAATACAAATAATTCACCTGTTATGACTTTATATTTTCAAGCTGGAATAAATTCAATAAATTTTCAACAATTAAATGAAATAACAACAGAATTTAAAAAAACAATTACTGATATTACAAACTTAGGGAAACACATAGTCACAGAAGAAAACAAAACGTTAGTTTGAAACTAAATTAAATCAGAGGATTTAATTTTATTTACTTTTTCATTTCAATTGGTTGATTATCATAACTATGAAGTAGTCGCAAAGGATCTAGATCCTAAAATATTAATGAAACAAATTTCATCCTTTTTTCTTTTTCTTTTTTTCAGTTCCATAATTCAATTCAATTAATAATGCATATATGATATTATCTATCCAGCTATAATACCCATCGTATGGTAGTTAGATTTTAAGCAGGCATAAGTATCTTTATTTAACTATAATTCTAATGAACCAACTACATTTGAAATGTAATGATGTTAACGTTTGATGCTAAAATTGTCTATTAATTATATACAGGTATTCGAAGAGATTTGAAAAATAGAGAAATAAAAAAAGAGCATTGTGGTTGATATCGATGAGTTAATATTATTAGATATTGGAATTTTCCCAGCTGGCCCATCTCACGTGAGATGCTGCAGCCCTCCCAATCCAGATAATTTGCATCGCCCTCAACAGATCTAGATCTAGGCCTGGGTATAATTATGTCCTCCAACCGCCCTTGTCCCTCTCACTCCGTGTATACCGAATATCCATCGCTCTGGTATCAAATTTAAATTACGAGTCATGAACATTCTACTTCTATTCTATTTTCCACCATATATCATTTTAAGCGCCGAAATCGATCTTCACAAATATGGACCGATAATTAGTGTTGATGTCTTTGGGATTATGGTATATTTCACTGTAGTATGTTTTTTAAGACATTATAGGCCGTAGAGAAAATTGATTGTTCAAAGTTAGAATCGTAAATAATATCTTTGAAATTTAGATTATATTTAGATTATCTAAGAATATAAATATAGAGTAAAACCTTATTTGTTATAATTAGATGCTAATTTGCGATTGTTCTTTTAAATTTTTTCAAAAATATTATATACGAGTTACAAACGTATTTCTGTCGGGAAGACACACAGTGTATAAGTATATACTACTTTTACCCCTTTGATTAAAACTTTACAAACTCATCATGGTCACTAATGAGGCTCGCAATTGTATGATGAGAGGAGACATGCTTGGAGAGGTTATCTTTTCTAAACACTATTTAAAATTGATCTCGCTTATGTAGATTCTAATTATAACTTTTACCTGGGTAGGGTTGATTTCATGTCAGAAAATTCTTGTTTACAATAATCATATCTCTGCGGCCATGGGTTAGAATTCCATTCTCTTTTGACTATAATTAGGGTCCATACATTCTATGTATAATAACATAATTAATGAAGTTCATTTCCTAAAATCTCAAAATATTTACATTAGCTAGAAGTATGACATACCTCTTCAAATGAAATAAAAAGAATTTAAATTTATAATATATATGTGTGTATGTATATGACAAATAAAGATCAATTTTGGAGAGTATTCACTTCCTCATGCACATGGCCAATTCAACGCTTAGATTCATATAAATTTTAGCAGGTATCTAAAATAAACATCCATAAGCATATGCTTGAATCAAGTAGTCGATTGATAGCCAGTCACCGTGAAAACTTCTGATTTATCAGTTATAATTTTATATTATATAGCAAACTGTTAAAGTGCTATAATTGCAAAATTTTAGAAGAAATTACCATGTCTGTGTTTCTTCAAATAAGTCAACTCTTCCTTTACATTCAGATAAGTGCTTAGTTACTGAGTTTCTGATTGTATCTGAAAAGAAATCAGGTCCACATGTTACAATACCAACAGATCCAGCACTGACTTTAAATTCCTCGTAGATGATTCCATCAAGATTTGGTCTTCCTTTTATTAACTTTATATAAGGAAACTTTGCCCCGACTGTTTCCCAGAGATCTGAGGAACCGGAAGATAATCTTAGATGTTCAATACCTTTGACATCTTTGCTGTCACAGAAATCGAAACCCTTTTCTGAAGTTGAAGAAGAATCATTAAATGAAATATTACTAGATGGTGTCTCATTCCCCCTTGTTACGTAGATATGAGTAGAAATCTTGCTACTATTAAGTCTTTCCAACTCTTTATAAATCCATCCAAAGGTGGTGAAGTGACGAATTACCCAAACAAGTACAATTCGTTGATCTCCAACTTGTCGTTTACTAAGAGCCTCAGCGTTACAAATACCAGTTGGGATTCCATGACCAGCTGTGAATATAAGAGCTGAATCGTATTTCTCAAGAGGAGCTCTCGAACCATATGGGCCTTCAATTAACACATTCAATGAAGCAAAATGATTAGGCTGTTT
>BCKZ01000003.1:289673-431827 GCA_001600815.1 Alloascoidea hylecoeti
ATGTACATCGGTTGCATTAAATGTTGAATCAGAAGAATCAAGTAAGTACTTAGATGAATTCACATAAGCAGAATTTAAATCATCATATGTAATATTAATACCATAAAGAGGACAATTTTTAACCGCAATACCAAAAGCACTCTTGATAAAACTTGATTCTACAACATCTGCATGTTGATAAACACAAGTAGAAAATGAACCAAGTGCTGGAACAGAAGAACAAGTGCATGCCCATTCGGTTGTATTAACATTACAATCAAAAGTAATGCTACTAGAAGCATAATAACAAGCTATTCCTAATATTTCACCTTCACCATAGTTATATGCTCCCAAGACGGGTGCAGAGTTTGTGATGAGTAGTAGAATTGTTAAAAATGTTAAAGGACATTTTTTAATTAAATATTCATATAATTTCATTTTTTGAATGATTTTTTAAAGAAATAATTGCAATATTGATTTGATTTATAGAATATTGCAATTGTGTTATTAACCAGAATAACTTATAATCAGAATTAAAAGTATATAATAAGCAAAATATAGTCACTTGTATCTGTTATTAACCAGAATAACAGCCAAGAATTAAATTTAAAGTTCAAAATAAGGATTATCGTTGAAATTTGAGAAAATCCCAGGTTTATATCTCATAAAATGATATAATAATATGAAACACAGTAATCGTTATATAATCAATTATGCTTTCTAAGCTGATACACAATATTTTCGTTTAGTGGAATGATTAATATTGTATGTATTAATTACATAAATTATAAAGACCAAGAAGTTAAATATGCCTGAATGGGAAATTTTCTTTTGGGCCCTATATAAATTCCTACATAAGATTTGGAATTTGAAACCGTTTGATATCGTTTAAGTTAGTAGTTGCAGTTGCGATATTTTTGCATGGTCTTAGATTTCCAAAATAAGACTTAGATCACTTTTAATATAGCTAAGGTATTCCGCTCCGATACGTATTGTTGAGAATAGCTTGGCGGAAATGGATGACGGATCGGAAACTGGAAGAACTGCTGATGACAAAGATTACATTGCCCTTTGAACTATTACTCTATTATCTATTAAAAGACATCTACATACAACTATAATATGATTTATCAATACTATCACTGTAATTATACATATATATGGCATAGCCTTAACAACAAAATAACCCCAATTTGCTGGACTTAATATTTATAATATAAAATATAAAGTTTATATAAGTTATATAAGCTATTAAATATGAATATATTTAATGCCCCACTACGATCTAGAAGTCAGCACACAAATAGTCTGTAGTTTTAATCTACTAGAGAAATGGGAATCGTTACTTAAGCTTAAGCGCTTGGAACTTTTTAATATTTGTGACAGAATTCGAAGGATATGTAACTTATTTGCATAATGATATATAAGTTATATACCAGAACAATCAAATTGCTACAGAATTCATTATTAATATATAACAAGCAAGAAATTTTAAAACCTATCTACATGTTGATTAGCTAATAAATATAGAGATGAAGCTTAAGATAATTTACTTTGTCACAAATAAAGTACGAGAACAATTCAAACTGTCTTAAAAATTAGTACCTTTAATTATTATAATTATATGTTTTAAATATATCCACCCATAATAATATACAGATTCGTATATGCATATGTGTCGGTGACACTAAACACGGAGAAGTCGAGGGGGGCAATGCATACCTATACTTATTAGTAATTTATTACTATCCGTCTAACACAGATAGTGGGGAATGATTAGCTAATAATAATTAATTTATATTTATTTTAGAAAAACCCCAGGAAAGAACACAAATTTTTATAAAAGAACGAAAAAATAACTCTTATCTTTTCTTCAAATTATTTTGAAGTCAGTTGATTTCCAATTCCTTCGTACTGCCCCTTCTTGACAGAAAATGAATGATATTAGACTTCCATTTCTGCATTTTTATTGTAGCGTATGTGGTTCCATATTATTGCTTAATTGGATTCTACTCTATGTCTATACTCAAAAGAAACTCTACAGTATCAATCGCCTCACAAGGTGAAAGGACTCTAAAATTTAAAGATAGATGATTAATACAGAATGTAGTTCTCGAAAGAAATTAACATTGATTAATATTACTCTTTTTCAAATTCTTGTAATTATAGTTGCGTTCATCAGCATGTATGGCTGTACATGTAAGTCGTAAATACCTCACGATCGAATGAAGTAACATGAAATAAATATGTTTTATGTTCATAACTAATAATAAATACACAAAAAAAAGAAATAAATTCCAAGTTTCTAAATATATAGTCTATTAACGTGCTTCAGTTTTTAAAATAAGCAAAATTTAATCAAATAATCTGTCTTTTTGTGGTGAAAATATCAGTTATCATTTCAACACCTAATCAAAAAAAAAAAAAAAATCACCATGTCTGTATTTCTTCGAATAAATCAACTCTTCCTTTACATTCCGATAGGTGTTTAGCTACTGAATTTCTAATTGTATCTGAAAAGTAATCAGGCCCACATGTTACAATACCAACAGATCCAGCACTAACTTTAAATTCCCCTCTAACCATCTCATCAAGATTTGGCCTTCCTTTTATTAAATTTATATAAGGAAACGTATCTTCCATTGTGTGCCAAATATTTGAGGAATCTGAAGATAAACTTATGTTTTCAAAATCCTTAGTGTCTTTACCAGTACTAGATTTATCACCATGATGGAAACCCTTTTCAGTTGAAGAAGAATCATCATTAAATGAAATATTACTAGATGGTGTCTCATTTTCTCTAGTTACGTAGATATTAGTAGTGATCTTGCTACTATTAAGTCTTTCCAACTCTTTATAAATCCATCCAAAGGATGATAAATGACGAATTACCCAAACAAGTACAATTCGTTGATCTCCAACTTGTCGCTTACTAAGAGCCTCAGCGTTACAAATACCAGTTGGGATTCCACAGCCAGCTGTTAATATAAGAGCTGAATCGTATTTCTCAAGAGGAGCTCTCGAACCATATGGGCCTTCAATTAACACATTCAATGAAGCAAAATGATTAGGCTGTTTCGCCAAATATTCACCAATCTTTTTAGTCATTCCACCTTTCATTTTAAAACAAATAACAATATCCTTATCGTTCTTATCATAAGCAGACATTATGGTGAATGGATGAGATTGCCAAAAACAATTATGTCTCATAATATAAATATAAACAAAAGATCCAGGACTTGGTTTCCAAGAAGAAGGTCTCCTAATTGTAACCTTAACTGTTTCTTCCTTTTCATAAAGTTGGAATGATGCTTTAGTAGTTATTCCAAACCATAATAATCTTGTTACTCTAATCAAATGATCAAAAAGCCAAATTCCTATTGAGACATAAAGATATTCTAACCATCCAAATAAACGGCTATGGTAAAAACAAGCGACCAAAAACAAAGCAGCTAAAACAGCATGCATTATTTTAAAAACTTCATAACGCTTAATACGATATTTGTAAAGAGCTTGAACAACTATTATAATTCCAAGAACCATTGCAGTAATAGCAAATCTAAAACGTTGTGTTTGTGCTAATATTCCAAGAACATTATATTCATTATTTTCCAAAACTATAAATACATAACAAATTGAATGAATTAATGCTTGAGCCGTCATACCACGAGCAATCCATTTATGGAAAACAATAAAAGATTCAAATTTAATTCCAGTTAGCCAAAGTAAAAAGTTATTTCTTCCTGCAAATAAAAATATTAATGGGAGATGAGCAAATGAAAGGATTCCTGTTCTGTCACCTACAAACTTTTGTATCATCAGTGGTTTGGTTGAGAAGTTTACCTTTGGTATAAATTTTGCTGTGATTTTTTCCTCATCAGTTAGTTGAAGAATATCGTAGTTGCATGCAGTAAGAACAATTAGCAGAATCAAATAACCTATCAAGATTATCGTATGTGCTCGAATTGGTACCAACATGATATTCCCTAAAGAGCCAATATGTCTTTTTCTGCCTGTGGCTGGAAGTGTTATATACTTTCGGAAAAGATTAACAGTTTCGTTTTGAGTACTCATCATAAATYGAGGAAATACTTTTCTAAGGAAAGTCAAAATTGATGATACAATTAAAACAAGACCCCAATAAGCTAATATTATTCCACCATAGTAGTCACCTTTATCATATTCATTATAGTAAGTTTTATATACACGAGCATATAAATTTTCTGTCTTATTACTGATTGAAACCGGTGAATAATGTACATCGGTTGCATTAAATGTTGAATCAGAAGAATCAAGTAAGTACTTAGATGAATTCACATAAGCAGAATTTAAATCATCATATGTAATATCAACACCATAAAGAGGACAATTTTGAATTGCAATACCAAAAGCACTCTTGATAAAACTTGATTCTACAACATCTGCATGTTGATAAACACAAGTAGAAAATGAACCAAGTGCTGGAACAGAAGAGCAAGTACATGCCCATCCTGTAGTACTAGCATTACAATCAAAAGTAATGCTACTAGTAGCATGATAACAAGCTATTCCAAGGATTTCACCTTCACCATAGTTAAATACACCTAAGACGGGTGCAGAGTTTGTGATGAGTAGTAGAGCCACCGTTAAAAAAGTTATAGGACATTTTTTAATTAAATATTCATATAATTTCATTTTTAAAAATAATTTTCAAAGAGATAACTCTAATATTGATTTATTGAATGTTGTGTTATTTGCAACAATAACTTTAAAAATGAACGATAGAAGATACAGGTAATCAATTGTTCGTTATTAACCAGAATAACCTAAGATTAGAATTAAAGTAGCGATTGAAAGAAAGAGGTAGCCAATTGTGTATTATTAGCCAGAATAACAACAATGAGCTGATTTAGATATGGCCATGTAAATTGAGAAAATGTCTCGTTTATATATCATAAAAGAGAATATTAATGAGAATGCGATATATCGATATGAAACTCATGATCAGTGATCATATGCCTTCTTATACGACTAACACCTTCCTTCCGAAGTGGAATGATTATGATATCGACATATATTGTTACATGTTATATATATGAAGGTCCCCGTTAAATCTGTCTGAATGGGTAATTTTTCTTCTGAGGCTCTATAAATAAATTATAAGCTTTCTAATTATAAATTTGAGACTCTTAATTATAATGTTTAATATTTTTTGTAACGATCACAATTTCGATGTTGTAAAAGTTTAAAGGTCTTAGATTTCCGGAATAGGACTGTATAATTAATATTATTCCGCTCCGATATTGTAGCATGATATGTTTACGAATACTTTGATCAGCTACACTACAATTTTTAATTTCATAAATACATAACATATGTGCAGTATATAACTATATAGCTAGTGATTGAATAAATATACGTAACACCCCGAATATATTGCCTAACTTTAAAGCAATTAGAATCAATGGAAATAGTATTGCCCAATTGAAGTATTAGGGAATCGTCAAAATTAGCTTGGAAACTTATAATGCATCGTAATTTATTTGTGTCAAAAAAATTTGATGTTACTTCTTTGCATATTCTATTATTTGATAAGCTTACTAATTTAAATATACATAGGTAATAGGTATGTTAGATGTATGGATCCTTATTTTATAATATTATATAGGTCTATATCAATATCTCTACAAGATTTTGTTTAATATTTGGTTGAATAATATCCTGAAATGTGTAAGTAGTATAATATATAGTTATATACTACTATCTTTGGCAACATGGCTAGTGTTTAAATATATCTAGAAATAACCAGACTAGTTATCACTAACCGCTATAGCTATATTTATATACACCAGTAGTTTTTACATTTTCACATGTTAAAGCATCAACTAGTCATACAACAGAGTAGTCAATTGGTCTCAAGGGATTAGCTATCGATATCTATAACGCTTTAATTAAAGACTATCCCTATAGATATCTGCATATACTATATAATAATATATGCAGATAACCAGTTGGAAGCTTAAAACACCTCGTACAAAAATGTCTTATGATTAATATTGAACACATTTACATTATTGATAATATCCTTATAATATTTTCCAAGAAATATAAATAATACAGATGACTATATGACTAAATATATGGAAATTGCTATTAACACACTTACAACAAAATTTCCAGCAAAAAGAACTTGCAATTGTATAAATTGATTACAAATATATTCTCCGGCCTAATACTAAATCGGACATGTGTTCATCATACGATGCATACAAGCGTAAGAACTCACACCATTGTAACTGAAAAAAGATTCTTTAAATTAAACTAGATGAAACAGTCCTTCAAACAGTTCAAAAATTCTAATGCGTGTACTATATCGAACTTTAAATTTGAAGTAATTGGTCTTGGAACTAATGACTATATATTCTTTTATTAAAAACGTTCGCCAAACTGCAAAGTTGTTTTGATGGAATAGTGTGACTGTTCTGTCAAGTTCTAGATACCATTATATATGGACTCGAAGCTTCGATATTAATGTTCTGTTTTGTAGACCTACCAGTAAGAAAGAGTACTACATAATTATATACATACATGTATGTATAATGCCTGTTATCATATTAATTATAAAGAAAAATTATAAACATTAATTGTAGGTATAACTTATACATGTATATGTATAGCTGTTGTATGAGAATAAAAGAAATTTCAAGATACCACAAACGAAAACAAATATTTTTCAAAGCTTAAGTCTTACGAATTTCGAAATTTTTAAGAAATGAATTCTCAGGTTAAATTAAGAATTAAAAGTAATTCATTTAACCTAATTTTATTTTAAATTACTTTTCAGTGTTCACGCGTGTCCTTTACTTACTGTATCGTAAACTCTACCGAAACTGGTACTGGTGAGTCTGTGACCCTTAAGCTTGGTATAAGACCTTAGATATCAATCCTAGTTAAATGTAAAATCTGCAGGTCTCGGTAAAATATACGATCGTGTAATTGCTTTATATGGTAACCGGCAGCACGGCTAGTTACACACTTACCATTTATTTGTTATACCGTATACGCTATAAGTTATATAATTATAGCTAAGTATTCAAATACCTTAATTTATTCTTACTTGTCCTTATCAATATACATGTGCTTATACCTTACGCCTACAAATAAACCTCGTATTTAATATATAATTTTCTTCACTTCTCCATAGACATTGGTGCGAAATCATATATAACAGGATGGTTAGTACCCTTGACAAACGCACAATTCCCCATATCGATCTTCTTAACATCGGTTTCAGGTCGAATATCAAAATCAAATATATCCATTGGTAAACCGATTGTGGTACATGAATTTGGAATATCTACTATACCTGCAACATGGCCCTCAATTGGAGCCGTTGATAATAATAAATAAATCTGATAATCATTGTATCCATAACGTCTCAAATATTCAATAACCCTAATACAAGTCTGTCTGTATGCGACCGTGGTATCTAAAAACTTTTGTTTACCATTCTCATCAACAGAAAATCCTTCAAATGTTAAATATCTACTTGGGCCATAATGATTCTCGACATCACCTGCAATATACATTGGTGACTTAAGTGATAGTTTCTTCATGCCACCTTTAATAACAGAACACGAAATAGTGATGCAACCTGCCATTTCAATAGCTCCACAAAATGAAATTTCACCATCTCCCTGTGAAAAATGTAAATCTCCAAGTGACAGTTTTGCGCCTGGAACATAAACAGGCAAATAAACTTTAGATCCTCTCCCAAGATTCTTAATATCACAATTTCCACCATTCTCCGGTCTCCCAGGAATAGTTCTCGCTCCTTCTTTTGCTATTTTTGCCGACAATTTTTCATCTGCAGATCCAGACCATGCAGATTGTTCAATTGGCAAAAGAGCAGGAATAACATCTTTTTCTTCGGGATCTGAACTAGTAGCAAAGATATTTACAAGTTCAGTTTCTCTCTTCATCCATTCGGCAAGAACTTCGGCGTTTGGAGCAGTACCAATTATTCCAGGATGAATCATACCAGTAAACTTGACATGAGGAAGATGTCTTGATGTTGCATGAATTCCTTCGAAATCGAATACTGCTTTTGCAGCTTCAGGATAAAAACGATCCAAGAATCCACCACCATTTTGCTTGTGAAACACACCACAGTAACCCCACGGTTGTCTTTCTAATGGTTGAACGTCTTTGATTTCAACAACTAGAACATCACCAAGTTCACTATCTTCAATGTTAAACGGGCCAGATAGGTAATGAATTTTTGTCAGATCTGCTTCTTTTATATCATCTGCAAAATCATTGTTTCCAACTTGATTTCCAGTCCAGTCAAGGCATTCTATCTTAACTGTTTCCCCTTGTTTTATAGATTCCGAAAACGGGACATCTGGGTGCCATCTATTATGGACTTGTGGTTGCTCACCACCAGGGATTGTGAGATCAATCTTTGTTGCATAACGAATTGGATGTTTTCCCATGATTATCTATGAGACAATTTATGAAAAGCTATATGGGAGTAATGGTAAACGAAAAGGAGAAGTGGGGAGAGCCTATCGGGATGCTGATAAGATTGAGCCTAATATAGCTAACCACGTGAACGATATCTAAATAATCTTTTTTTGGATATTTTAGTAGGATTATCATCCTTCCTAGCTGAAAATTTAGTCAACGCTATTTTTGGTAGTCGTCTACCACTTTACCTTTCTATTTTGAAATGATCTGTCTTTTTCCCACATGTTGCGATATATATCATTTTGAACATCTTAGTTCGCTCTAAGACGAGTCGGGGGGTTTGGAGGTACATATAGAAAACGAATATTTTAAGCGAAACAAAAATATATAGAACTTATATACTAAAAACAAAGTTCCCTACTCAATTATGATAGTTTTTATTTTGAATATAACATTTATGGGCAAATATCGCTAAATTATGTCTGTCAAAGTTTAATCAAGTTGTCAACTCCAAAATTGAAAGTACCAATATAGTAATAATTACATGCAGATCTGCTGATTACGCGAATAACGTTCGCGGAAACGTGTACGGACGAATTAAATGGGAAAGTAATGCTACGAGAAACTCCCAAATTTAACGTTTCCGGAAATCATACCCCTATTTTCAGGACAGGGTAGTTTCTAGGTATCAAATGTTCAGGAATCATAGCTTTAAGGGTGGGGGTTATGTTGTCTAGAAACTTTTAAGGTGTACATCCTTAAATTATGTATTTTCCCAACGTCCGTGCTCCTTCCCAAATCAGTTTTCCTGTTCAAGTTCTTTGCTACGACTCGTGTCGAAAGGGTGTCCGATTTAGAATTTATCTGCGTTATTTAATTGAGTTAAGAAAAGGTGAGTTATCATCTCCCTGGTCGAAATGTTATATTAGTTTGGACATCTAATTTATATAAGATAGCATATAAGTCTTGTAATCGTATAAAATCATGTAATCAATCGATCAATATCCCTCCATTATTGTAGCTAGGATGAATACTTCATAACAACGGTTAGCATGGGTTAAAAACAATCCAAAAACTAAAACATTTTTTAAACTTTAACACATTTAGTCACTGTCTATGTAAAAGTATATACTCATCTTAAGAGAGTCACTGGAGTATTTGAAAATTTATACACTGTGTTACTGTATTTTAAATACATCACAAGCGTCTAACTTTATTCAATAGCCATAAGGCTTATAGGTGAAATGCGTCGTGAAGATGATTCCATGTTCTCCACACCCTCTTAAATTTAGTGAACCCTCCTTATGCAGTAGTGAACATCATTTCAATAGGTTTAGCTGAACTTGATTTATCCTGGATTGAAAATATATACAACTGTTTTCTTGAATCCAGAAGTTATGTTTTTGAAGGCCAATGCCTAGGTTTCGGCAGATATCAGGTAGTCATAAAAAATCAGCTTTCTGACAAGGGTGACGTAGATTGTTTGAGTTATATGTCCTGAAACCAGCCTTCAAACTAACTACTGTATCAAATAATGGCGCCCATTGAGACACCTTCTTGTTCGCAGTTGGTACTAGGACCTTAACCGATTCACTTAACTATACAAGAATCTTAGGCTTGTTACATCTGTGTTCCAGAGGTTCTTTTGAACCGCCGCTACTCTAACCAGTTGCACCAATATGAAACCTCTTCTCTGTTCAAACCAAAGAGCCTGTAGGCATTCAGAGATTTTGTGTGTATATATTTCAACTCAGGATGTTGATTCTTAAAGACTCCTTACACGAACCATTCATATTCAGGGAATTTTTACAACTTCTACAGTTGTCTGGCTTGCTCAAAATACGTGTTTCGATACACCTATCAACGACACACGGAAGCCTTAACCAATCACTGTCATTTCCTGAATATTTTGTGTGATCTCAGCCTCCTCTAGAACAGTAAGCATTTGTTTCAACTGTTGGTTGAAGGAAACAGTTTCATTTAGTTGGCCTTTCAGTATAGTTTAAGCTCTCTTCGTGATCTTTTGCGAGACATTTTGGAAATATCCGAGTGTGTACAGTGTTTGATGTTGTTGAGTATTTTGAGTTAAAGTTGGGTAATCTAAAAAGTTAAGTTTCACAGGGCGGTAATGCCAAGCATATTTCGAGATGATCTTCTGAACAAATCATACGAAACACACATTTTATAAGCGAAAGTAGCTATTTTAGCCTTATAATTCAAATGATTTATTTAATATACTGTATATACGTTTAATAAAAGGAATTGAATGCAATGAGTAGAAACCCTTCAAGGGACTGATCAGGATAAAAATAAGATTCCTTTTAAAAAAAATGAAGATAAAAAGAAGGAAAATCTGAACTTATAAATAGTACAAATATGTATCAAATGTTATATTTTATGATAAATATAATCTTTAATTAACAACCGTGAATTAAAGAATTTTTCGGCCATGCATAACCAGCTTCATCCCATGTTGTATAATTTGGATTTTTATATGCTTTTGGATGATCGTTAATATATTCATAAGTAGGATAATCAGATGGATCACAAGTCATACTAACTTGATCTGATGGTTGATAAATTCTAACATAATCAATTTTCATAATACTTGGAAAAACTATACCTAACCAATTGATATATGCCCAACTATTTGAAATACCCAAATTTAATACCATCGCCATTGGTTCTTTTGAAATTAGCCTCCAATCAATATTTCCATCCGGATGTAAAGCCATTGAATGTAACGTCATTGTTGGATCATCTCCGACAAACCATTTAATATATCCATCATCTTTATCATTTAAATATTCAATTGAATATTTTTGAAAATAGTTTTCACCGTAATCATAATTTTCATACCAAGAATTATTTAAAGTTGTCACAGCGGAAACAGCCTGTTGAAATGGACCACCAGCATATGTATTCATTGCAGTTGTTGTTTTATTATGTATTTCGACAAAATCATAATCAGGTATATACCAAATATTATAAGGAGCAGTTTGTAATGACTGTGAGGCTGTTCCAACGGGTAAAGTTGTATCAACAGCACCTTCCAAAGCATCAATTTCAGGAGAACCTCTACCTGTTCCAATATTTGGATGATCTTCACCAGAGCATACACAGCTATTCAACCTTTGACCAGGCAAATAGGAAATACCATCAGCACTGGATTGGTTTGCGGTTGCCCCAGCATCACAGGCTTCATAACTATATGGCCAAACACCTTCGGTGCTTGCTTTATACCCAGGTCTACCTAAATTACCCATTGACCAAATACCTGGCCATAGACCAGTTACATTGCCATAATTTGGTAATTGGGCACTAACTTCCATTATTCCCTGAGTAAAACAAAGCTTATTCCAACTTTGAAGCATACCAGATCTATAAAACATATTGTGGTTTTTGTAAGCATCTAAACGAAGTTGTAGAGAACCATTTGCAGTCGTTGAGGCATCTGGGTCATACCATTCCAAATCAACAGTTCCTGAATACCAAATATCAGGTGCAACCCAGAATTGATCATCACCTTCATAGAAAGTTCTACCTTCTGTATTAAATTCATCTGAAAATACCAATTTCCAATCATCACCACTCCTTGCTTCTCTTGTGTAAGCATCTTTTGGTGTATCTGAATCTATTAGATTTGTTCGTATTCCAGATAATAAGGGATACGTATATTCAGTTAATACTTCATAAGACGTGGATCCATGATCATTGGTCACACCCGTGTATGTAATAACAGGATAAACTACAAACAACACTATGGCGCCAAGGATTAGAATCATGAAACTTGCGGCATTAACCCATCCTCTTCGGTCCAACTCTTTAAGAGAGCCGCAGCATCTACCTTCTAATTGAGCATCTAGAATTGGATCTGGGTTGTGTAAATAGTCATCATCTTCTTTTTCATCCATATGTAATGGGAAACTTGAAGCTGGATATCCCCCAAATGGGGAAAAATCTGCATCGACAAAACTAGAATTCGTAGGGTCCAAATTTGAATTAGAAGAATTGAAACTATTTCTATTGGAATTTAAATTGACTTCATTAGTAAATATCGAGGAAGGGCCACGGGCCGGATAAGGGGAAGAAACGGCAAGAAAAGAGGAGGTTGGGTTGAGATAATTAGTAAGGGAGGATTCGTCTTGGTCTAGTGAATAAGTTAAACTGTTTGAGCTCATTGAATTTGCATTCCCAGCTATAGGATTACGACCGTCATAATTGGATCTGGAAGGAGTTGGGTGGCCGTTACCTGTTGAAGGAAGTAGATGGATATATGAATTATCTAGATGAGCACCCATGGTGTTTATATTGCCATACGCATCAGAAGAATCTAAAGAGTGAGCTTCGGAACCAAATGGGTTATTTGTGTGCTCTGGGTTGATACTGTTGATCTCAGAGTTTGGGTCTTGAAGAGAAGAGGTTGTGGACCCTCTCGGGTTTGGATCTAGAGGAGTTAAGTTGCGAGCCATCAAGTTATCCAACCAGGTTCAAACCAGTGACGAGGATAGGTAAAATAGATTAGAAATTAAAAAATCTTCGGGGATTTTTCAAGCTATTTATAAAATTCTATCCCTGCACTGGTTACATCATCAACCATCACATTTTGAAGTTACACAACCTCAGCCGCAACGCGAGCTTAAATTTTAAATAGATATATTATACTATATATTTTAAATGTGCTACACTCTTACAATTTTTACATAACCAATCAGCTATATCGTTAGAATTATAGCCGATTATAAATAAACCAAAACAAAATTAAACAAATAATCATGCGAAGGAACAAAATCATATGTATAGATTAGCATATTTTTTATGCATTATTATAATCACCTTTGAGTTT
Organism: Alloascoidea hylecoeti; assembly: GCA_001600815.1. Taxonomy (NCBI): domain Eukaryota; kingdom Fungi; phylum Ascomycota; class Alloascoideomycetes; order Alloascoideales; family Alloascoideaceae; genus Alloascoidea; species Alloascoidea hylecoeti. The sequence goes on from BCKZ01000003.1 coordinate 302,947, forward strand.
CAAAAGAAGGGTCAAAGTTTAAGAATAAAAATCAAATGCAATGATAAATTGTAAAAAAATAGCGAATGGAACAACTCCAAAACTCAAACAAAAGAGTAAATATCAAACCAAATTTTAGAACTGAGTATACCAAAAGGATCAGCCCGAGTTATAATTGATCATAAACAAAATAAGAAATTTAATCCAAACAAATTATAAGCTGAAAATTAGCCAATAATAAGATTAAAATGAGAACTTTAAAATAAATTATACCAGATATTTACCACCAAGAAGTGCTAGATGGATTCCCATATCCACCAGCTCCAGACCCTGCGAAACCCTGACCACCATAACCGCCATTATTTCTGTTACTATACATGTTAGAGTTAGAATATCCCGATCCTCCATACCCATTACCACCACTACCACCACTACCACCTCTTCTAAAATCCCTATTTCCATTAGATCTTCCACGTCCGCCGCGTCCTCCATAACTAGCTTCACGGGAGACTTTAACCAAAAAATCAGGAACCTCTTGATTAGCTTCCTTTAAAAGATCAATTAAATCCTTCGCGATATTTTTATTTCCTCTATTAAAAAAAGCAATTGCCAGACCAGTATTACCAGCACGTCCAGTCCTACCAATTCTATGGACATAATCATCAATATCTGTAGGTAAATCATAATTAATAACTTGTTTAACATGTGGAATATCAAGACCTCTTGCCGCAACAGCAGTTGCAACCAAAATTGGTGCCTGACCATTTCTAAACATTTCTAGTGCCCTTTCACGTTCTGGTTGCGACCTATCTCCATGAATTGAATTAGCAGGGAATTCTTTCATAATTAAAAAATCACATAATGTATCAGCCATTCTCTTAGTTTCAACAAATATTAACGATAAAGATTTACTATCAACAGCATATAGAACATCAAGCAGATATGATTTTTTATCATTATCTTCAACATATTCAATTTTCTGAGTTATGTTCTCACTTGTTGATCCCACTCTACCAACAGATAAGAAAATATATTCTTTCAAGAAGTCGCGTGCCAACATCTGAATATCTTTTGGGAAGGTTGCAGAAAACATTAGAGTTTGCCTATTTTCAACACCAGGCATATCCATTTCTTGCACAATCTTGCGGATCTGTGGTTCAAATCCCATATCTAGCATCCTATCAGCTTCATCCAAAACTAAATATTGAATGTTTTTTAATGAAATTCTTCCACGTTCAATCAAATCATTTAACCGACCCGGTGTGGCAACTAGGAAGTCACAACCACGTTCAATTTGACGGATTTGAGATCCAATATCTGATCCTCCATAAACAACACAAGGTTTAACCCATGATCTATATGAGAACTTTTTGGCCTCGTCAAAAGTCTGGATAACTAATTCTCTTGTTGGTGCTAAAACTAGTGCAGCTGGATATGCTTTCCTTCTATAATAAGAAGGCCTATAACTATTAGAATTTTCCTCTTCTATTATGTCACGGGGTCCATTTTGGTATAATTGGGATAAAATAGGGAATAAAAAGCCACCAGTTTTACCAGAACCTGTTTGAGCACATGCCATTAGGTCTCTACCTGCTTCAACAATCGGAATAGAATATTTTTGAACTGGTGTTGGTTTAGTATATCTTGCTAAAAGAATATTTTCTAATAGAAGAGGTTCAATAGGAGGACTAGTGAATTCAGTTATTAATTCTGGGACATCTTTTCCTGATGCCTCAACTGGAATATCATCGTAATTATCAAAATTTATACCGGATGATTGGAAAGTTGTATCATCAGGAGTTCCGAATAAATCCAATTCTAAAGAAGGATTTCTATTACTTGGAACATGCTTACCATCAATAAATTTACCTTGTCCATGACTAGGGCTATTATCGAAATTTCTTTTTGGTTTATTATACGAACGTTTATATCCGTCATAACCTCCACTTCTTCTAGGTCTATAACTACCACCACCACCACCATTATAACCACTGCCATAAAAAGGCTGATTAAAGGAAGGGCCCGATGAAATTGATCCTCCACTAGCCATCATATTCCTTTGGTGAGGGGGTATATAAGAGCGTTTCATCACCTCAGCTGGTTGTCCATTGTTATAATTATAATTATAAAGAGAATCTGAAGGATTCGGGGTTTGAGCATCTGTTGAAATGCTCAAGTTGAGATCATTGTTGTTATCACCCATAAATAAATAAAAGTTTTCAAAAGTATGTGTCAGTGATAAACTTCAGTTGAAGTATAAGAAAAATATAGAAAGAAGGAGTGAAGAAGAGTTTAATAGCTGTAAAGAATATTAATATATTAATATATTAATTTGATCGTGATCATGATCATGTATATATACATATTCAGCGCATGATGTTCGGATATAATAGAAAGATGTAAGTAAGACAGTTAATGGTTAGAATTGTGGGTTCAATGGAAATGGGATATACCTAGCCCATATGTTCATCTGTTAGTTGTGAACCTGTCTATTTTGCTAAGTAGCAGTAGCTTAATCAAGTCATATAAATATAAGTATAATAATCATATATCTGAGTCTATCAATTAAAATGTTTCTAAATCATAAATTTTATGATAATTTCATTGTCATCGGGTCCTTAAAAAATCTAAGATTAAGATCTTCTTGTTAGATTTACATAATCTCAAGTACTTTCAGCTATTCAGTAATAAACTTTAATTAAAAGATTTTCTTGCAATGCTGCCATTGTTTAATAATTAGGGTCTAGATCTTATTTTTAAATATACACTGATAAATTTCAATTTTGTAATCATTACAGTTTTTACACTATGAGTTCGCCCAAATGAAGGTGCATTTTAGTCATTTTAGGGGATGTATATTCGGCATACTGGAGATTAAAATAAACGCTGCATAATTGCGAATCTATATTTGCGCAGATGTCGAATTGGGTGACCAAATGTTAGTCACTTTATTGACAAAAATATTTCATGTCCAGTAACTATATAGTCGCAGTGGAAAAAATGTCTTTTTTCTTTGTAATAATGATCATATGATAAAGACTCTCAATAAACTTTAAATTTGATAGCTGGTTACTACATATAATAGTTCTATACAGAAGTTCAACATATTATATATTAACTGAACAAGTAAGTAGAAGTTTTCCACCTACACCTTCAGTGAAATATCAAATATACAAAAATCTAAAACACTCTCAAATGGAGGGTTGATAATAACAACTTGATATTATTGTAGCGATGTTTATTTTCAATCTTCAATAAGTTATACTAAATGTTTTAAATATTTTTTTCTTAATTTCTCAGTGAAATCATAGATAACAACATCACATTCTACAGTACAAGCAGCTAGCATTTTCGAATCAGCACCAATTGAAAAAGGAGGATGTAAATTTGTTTGTGTCTTTTCTAAAATTTCAAACTCTTTAAATAATTTTAGATCACTTAAATTCCAAATCTTAATAATAGAATCATTATTAACAGAAATGATTTTATTATTAACTATGAATAATCTATGTGGTCCTCCGTCCGATAAAACATTTGTTGTATTTGTTTGTAAATCCAGAACTGCTATTCTGTCGTAGTCACTAACAAATAAATATTCATCATTTGCTGTAAAGGAATGTATAATAACAAATGGAAATTGAAATTCTTGCATCATTTGACCAGTTTCAATATTCCAAGATCTTACTTTGTTATACCCTCTACTATATATAATACCATTATGAATGCAAATACCATTTATCCAATATTCTATTTCTATACGGTGTTGAAAATCAAACTGTAGTCGATGTTCCAAATTGTTAAGACCTGATTTCCAAACCCCAATATAAGCAGTCCCACAACATACAATATAATCATTGTATAATTCCACGCCATTTAAGATTAAATAGTTTGTTTGTGTTGGTACTGTAAGACGATCTATTGGTTTAAAATCTGGTAATTCCCAAATTATGCAAGAACCATCTTCTGAACCAAAAACCAAATATTTATCATTAATATCCATAAATATAATACTATCAAAATGAAATATATCATCATTTTTTTCTATTAATTCCAACAATGACGTTTTTGTAAAAGTATCTTTTGTATCAACGTTTGGTTTACCTAATACTCTTAGACAATGAAAAGTTTCATTATCCCAAATTCTTATTGTACAATCTCGTGAGCCAGTTAGAATCCAGTTTCTAAAAAACACAACACAGTGTATTTCGGCAGAATGACCACTTAATTTATGCTTTGTAAATTTATCATTTTTCCAATTTAATTCTAAAAGATGTCGTTCTTTATATAGTTCAAACCATGAATCAGTTTCTGAATCATCATTATAGTACTTCCAAGATTTTTGATCTTGAAATTTTGATCTCCATATAACGTCATTATCAAGTATTCGTTTCCATGATTTAGATACTTTTCTACAATTAAGTAAAGTTGTCGGTGGCAAATCTAAGAAAATTATTTCAGATATTTCATTAGGGAGGTCGGAAACAAAATCGGTTGTAGTCCCAGGATTTTTGTGTAAGGACATACTGTAATTGTTTAAATGGTTGTTTATGGTGCTCGTGGTTGTTAATAATATTATGGCTTTTTTCAACAGCAAATGGGTAGAAAGGAAAGAAGGAAAGAAAAGGATTCCTATTTCTATATGAAACTAGATAATTATAATTATATAATTGAGTAAAAAAATCTATCTAGCGCGCGCGGCTATATTAGTGAAAAATTGAAAATATATTATATTAAACGTTTACTATACAGAGGAAAATTAATATAGGCATATAGAAAGCCAAAGCTTAAGTTATAACATGAACCAATTTTAAACTGATTTACTGGAAAATTCTTCATCTTCAACATCTTCCACAGAAGGTTGTCTACTAAGATTTTTAGCAGAATCATTACCTGAAACGGACATAGTATCTTCAGCTGAAGGTTCGGATTCAGTACTATTGGAAATGCCATTAACAATGTCCCAATTATCTTCTGGATCATCTAAATCTTTTTCTGAATTTGAATTATTATTGTTACCTTCTTGAGTTATTTTTGTTTGGTAAATATCATCATCATCATCATCATTATCTTCTGAGGTTGAATTTGTCATTTCTGCATATTCTAACTCTTCAACTTGTCTTTGATCAACGATATTGGCATCTTGATTCTGTTGTATGAGAGAAGCTGGTTCTGTATCGACTACAGGCCCTGATTCAAGAATAATACGCCGTTTCTGCTTCTTAACTTCTTTTGCTTTTGGAAAATCTATTACCAACAATCCATTGTTAAATTTAGCAGTAACTCCTTCGTCATCAACCTTGACATCTTTTGGAACTCTAACAACTCTTTTAAATTTACCATATGATCTTTCTGAAATTTTTAAAATTGCATTTGGATCAGAAGATGATCTTGGAAGAACACCGTATACTGTTAAAGATTGTAAAGAAGGTTCATAATCAATATTTATATCATTTTGAGATACACCTGCTAAAGAAATATAAATAGTATATGATGATTCTGTTTCATAAGCATCCAATGGGGGAGAAACGGTTTTGATGTTGTAACTTTTAACTTTCTTTGATTTAACATTACTAACATCAACTTTAGGCCCAGTAGATGTCTTTTGAGCATGCCTGTGGTTTGGCTTTGTGAAATTGGGCTTTGCAATTGTTGCAAAAGCTTTCCTTTCTCTAGAGTTGTTAACCTTACATCGAGGAACATTAACATTGTCAAATAAGAAATTAAGTGTACGTGGGGAGAATGATTGATCATCTGTATCATTATTAGAACCCTGGCCAAATAATCCAGACAAGATGGACCCTAAATTTTCTTCGGATAATTGTTGTTTCTGTTGAGATGAGCATTGTCTGAATCCGGCAGCAGAGGATAAAAATTCATCAAAAGGGATTTGAAATGTGGTCATTTTTAAATAGATGGTATTTAATTTAGATTTATAAATTAGGAGATTGTTTTTAGAGTATTTATAATTAAGAAATTATTTAATCAAAAACGGAATGGAGGACAAATCAGCTTCATTTTATAAGCTAAAATTGTGGCAAAAGTGTTCAGTAATTATAACGCTATCAATAAACAAGTTAGAAGGTGCTTCCAGATAATGCTAGAACATCACTACAATTTTAAAGTCGTGGAACCTTCTAGCGTATCGTCATGCAACCGCAGGGCTGATTTAGGCGTTCCCGTTTGTTTTCGTGCATACTTACGGATTTTACCCGAAACCAATAATTTATATGCGATATTTTCATGTCGGAATATTACCGCTGATTGAATGCCTTCACTTTTATTGATTAGATGCTTGATTCTGTCTCCTTTAAAATTTTGTGCGGCCCAGTTTTGCCATTAATATTAAAAGTATGCGATTCTTATTCTACGTATATAAGTGGCGTTAAGATTAATTAATATTGTATATCTGCATGTATTATTTATCCAGATTTGACAGTTACTTGGCTATCCAAAGGTTTTATACTTATCCTATCTGTTTCTTTTCACGGGGTATAATATACGGTATAATAAATCATTGCATATAAGTATAATCTAAAATTATTATAAGACATCGGGAACTTATCATGATCAATGTTCTCTGATCAGACAGTGATAAGGATATCTTCATTTTATACTTATATATATAGTCAAAAGAATACCAGAATTTTAACAACAAAAATTATTAAACTGGGTCCATGTTCGGTCATCTTCATCAGAATGCCTATAACTAATATTTTCAATAGGTTCAAAGCCACCAGACTTATAGATGGCCATGTTGAATCAATAGATGGCATTCCAAATGATTACTTGAATAACTCAACTTCAAAAAAGAATGAAATTGACAACAAAACTCTTGGTCCCGAAGTAATTCAAAACGTTTCAGATGATGAGGAAGCTAATATAGACAAATCAGCAGTTCCTATTTATGATGCAAATACTATTATTGACGAATCCTGTGATGATGCACCATATCCAGAGGTAAGAGCCGTAGTTAGCCCATTTGACGATCCTTCCATGCCCGTTAATACTTTCCGTGCCTGGTTTCTTGGAATTATTTCTACAATTATTGGATCGGGCGTAAACCAGTTTTTCAGTATGAGATATCCAAGTGTTACAATTACATCATTAGTCTGTCAATTAGTATCATATCCAATTGGACAAGCTTTTGCATCAATTTTTCCAATGTGGACTTTCAATTTTGGACGTTTGGGTAAATTTCAATTAAATCCAGATCGAAAATTCAATGTTAAGGAACATACTTTAATCACAATTATGGCTAATATATCTTTCACCTCCGCTTGGGCTACAGATATTATCCAAGCACAGGTAAAATTTTATAATAGACCTGCTCCAACTGGATTACAGGTATTAATGGTTATCACCTGCCAATTATTTGGTTTAGGTGTTGCTGGTCTAGTTGATGATATTTTGGTAAAACCCTCTTCTATGATTTGGCCAAGTACATTGGCTAATGTAGCATTATTTGATTCTATTCATTCAAAAGAAAATGCTCAAGTAGACGGTTGGAAAATCACCAGAATTAGATTTTTTCTTTATGTATTTATTGGATCATTTATTTACTACTGGCTTCCCGGTTATATTTTCACAGCATTATCAACATTTGCTTTTATTTGCTGGGCTGCTCCTGGAAATATAGTAGTAAATCAAATATTTGGGATGCAACAAGGTCTTGGGTTATCATTAGTAACTTTTGATTGGGCACAAATTGCTTATAATCTATCACCAATTTTAACCCCTGTTTGGGCACAATTAAATGTCGTTGCTGGATGGATAATCTTTTTTGTTATTCTTCCTCCAATACTTTATTACAAAAATAGTTTTTATTCGGCGTATCTTCCAATGTCATCTTCAACTGTATATGATCATTATGGTAATGAATATAATGGTTCAAGAATCATTGATGCTAATGGAAAATTTATCCTGGAAAAGTATAAAGAATATTCTCCTGTATTTCTTTCCGTAACATATGCCATTAGTTATGGATGTTCTTTTGCTGTTTTGACTGCTGGTCCTGTTTATGTATATTTACAATACGGTACGGAAATTTGGAGTGCAATTAAAGGTTCCGGGAAAAAAGATATTCATGTTCGATTAATGGAAAGATATAAAGAAGTTCCGAAATGGTGGTATATTTTGTTAACTTTACTTGTCTACGTTGTTACTATTGTTATAATGGAAAAATATCATACTCAGTGGCCTGTCTGGGGTATAACTTTAGCGTTAGTAATGGTTCTTATTTTCATTTTACCAATTGGTATTATTTATGCAATCACAAATACAAATACTAACTGTATGACTGTTCTTGGTCAAATAATTTCTGGTTATGCCCTTCCTGGATTGCCAATTGTAGCCCTTACATTTAAATTTTATGCGTATACTGGCATTTCACAAGCAATGGCTTTTAGTCAAGATATGAAGTTAGGTTATTATATGAAAATCCCCAAAAGAAGTTTATTTTGGGCTCAGTTCATTTCTTGTGTTCTTGGTGCACTGGTTCAAGTTGGTGTTTTAATCTGGATGTTTGGAAATATTAGTGATTTATGTGATACTGATCAGTCTGATGGGTTTACCTGTCCCCAAGGACGTACCAATTTTGCAGCTTCGGTTGTTTGGGGTGCTGTTGGACCATCGCGAACATATGGAGTTGGTCAAATCTATTCTGGATTCTTACATTTATTTTGGATAGGTGCTTTACTACCTATTATAACATACTTTCTGGCAAAAAGGTACCCAAACAATATTATTTTGAAGAATTTGAATTGGGTTGTTTTATTTGGTGGTACAGGTAATTATCCACCAGCAACTGGTATCAATTATGCTTCATGGGCTTGCTTTGGTTTATTTTTTAATTACTTTGTAAAAAGAAAATGGGGCGCTTGGTGGTCTAAATATGTTTTTGTAATGAGTTGTGCTTTAGATGTGGGTGTTGCTCTGGCTGGTATCATAATATTTTTTGCCCTTAGTTATCCAGGTGTTACCATAAGCTGGTGGGGCAATAATGTTAATAGTAACACAGCTGATGGTTTAGGGACACCTTATAAATCTTTACCTGAGACTGGGTACTTCGGTCCAGATAGTTGGAGCTAATTAGCTTACCTTTCATCAACCCTATAACTTGCTAATAAGTATAATAATATTGTAAAGACCTGGTATATAATACTTTAAAATTTTACTTAGATATTTACTTAATTCAGCTTCATAATGATGTGGACTTTTCTTTCAATTTACACACGCATATATAATTAATTTAAATGAACCTAGTTTTCAACACTAGAAACATATTTTTGATACAACTCTGGATACCAGATCCTACTTACATCTTTATGACTAACAACTCTATTCCTTAGATGTGCTTCGCCTAAACAAGCATATTGTGGTTGAATAAATTCACTACCAACATCAACCTGTCTCTTTTTTGTGTCAACAGGATCGGGTATTTTATCAACAATGTATTTCAATTGTGTTCGAATATCTTCGTGTGTTAAATCAAGTCTCACAGAGTTAAAATATGCTATGGAGTACCTGCTTTCATTAGACTCTGGGGAAACGACTTGGTGGGTTGTTGCACCACACCTTCCACCCGTCAATGCTTCAAATCCTTGAGCAATATTGACTGCAAATGAATCTTTAATTGGTTTCACCGGTATCCAACTGCCATTACAATCTAGTGCTTCCAATCCACCGACATCATCTTGAAGAACAAAAGTAAATAGTCCGGAACTATCTTTATGGGGTCCTACACCTTGAGATGCTTGACCTGAATGTAAAACTTTATTATTATTGTTATTAACTGGAGGATACCTAATCAGCTTTAAACGATTAATCTCACCACTAAATTCACCAATAGACTTGGATGGCAAATTCAAGCATTCAGCAACAAGAACTAAAAATCTATCAGATAATTCATCCATTGCATCTAAATATTCTTCAACAATGCTTTTAAAACCAGGCAATACATCATCTGGGGGATATAAACTTGGTCCTGTCAATCTTTTCCACTGTGATTGTGAGGGATCCCAATCACTATCTTTTTTCCAATTTCCAAAATCATATTGTTCTCTAATATCTACATTTTTGGCAGTGGTTTCTGAACCCACCTGTGTATAGCCTAAGAAATGTGGACTATTTACCATATTAATTTTTTCCTTCTCCTCTTGCGGTATTGTGAATGCCTTTGGTGAAAATTCTTGTAAACGTCTTGCAATATCTTCTACTCCATGATTAATAATATAAAGGAATCCAATTTTGAATAATGCATCTCTCAGATGTTCCAATAGTTTTGGTTTCGTTGCTGGATCTTTAGCTAGTGATAAATCAATAATATTAATTTCTGTTGGCCTAGGTGTGGGGGAGTCTGAAGATAAGGTATTGATGATAGATTTCTGCTCTGAATTTATTGCGATTGGCATCCTTGCAATTAAGTTTTATCTTTAATTTCTTAATGAATATTCGAAAGAAAAAGATATCGATGAACCTGTGAATCTTTAAATATTAATAATTGTAATTTTTAACTGCTGATCTTATATGGTGAATTATAGTTTAAGCATGTTATAATTAATCGTGATAATGTCGGAAGCCGCTAATAGCCGATCGCAAATTCAAACCGTTCAACACAAAGACGACTCTTCTGAAAAACATGGATATGGAAGAGTTTCGGCACGTAAAAGGACTTTTCTGGATGATCATGAGAAGAACCAAACGAACAGAACATACGGTCTGGAATTTGAAAAGATGGTCGTACTTCACTTCATACAGTGGTTGTGGATCCTAATAATCCATCACTCGTAGATATAACTGTTTATGATGTTAAGACCGCTAACAGTAAACACATTATAATTAATATATCATCTTATAAGTTATGACTTATAGACTAATATAATCTCTAGAATTTACGGAACGTGATGCACTATTTTAACAAATTAAGTTAGTCAGTAGTTATAATATTTTGCCATTTTTATTTAGAGTAATGACCCAAAGTGTGTGAGCATTTATGCTAAAGATTTTTTTACATGGCCGAAATTAAGTAGAATGACCCTATGTCCATTTCTCATGCTTGGGATCACCCTGCCTTTGAGTGCTAAGATGTTTGGATGTTAGGAAGTACTTGCTGCAGTAAAGTGAAGACTTTATTCTAATGCATATGCGGATGATTCTTTAATTCTGCTCCTAATAATCAAATATTGGATGTGAAACCAAGTCAGGATTAAATAGAAATTTCCAATAAAATATTTCGGACTATCCGAGACTTTCTTAGGTATAGGCCCCTACATGACAATCGCAAAATCTCCAACAGGTTGAATTCGAATTAAAGTTTCATAGTAATTTTCAAGTTTAGGCATCTGTATCTTTTAGTGAAAGTTTAATTCTTTTTTTTAGTGACTTCCTTCACATATTTACAGAACTAGATGCCCACCAAGGAAAAGACATCTATTTGATCTGGATCTATTCCCCCTGCGAAAACGTGCTAACAATCGATATCTAATTGAAGGAATGGTCAATCAACAATTACAAGTAGGAGTTTTCCAAAAATTTCTAACCAAAGTAAGTAATAGCGGAACAAACTTCCGTATACAGTCAAACGATAACTATAAATTTATGCAGCTGCAACTTAAAAAGCCTTCCCAAATAATTGCAGCTCCATTACCCTTATCTACGAAATGGCACGGGCCATTATGCCGAAACCTGTAATAAATTAGCAAAGATTATTATGATGTTCAATGTTCATGAAGATCGTTACAAATGGAATATATATAAAGATGCTGTATATCCTGATGCTTGATTTCCTTTGATTTAAATCTATAGTTGAATATTTATTTGAAAATAGTCCCAGGACTTGTTTAAACTTAATGAATTAGTTAATTAGACTTATAACTGTTTTAATATTTTATTTTTCTTTGAGTTGCTTTGTGATGACAAAAAATACACCTAAATCTTCTCCTATAACTATATCCAGCTATAATACTTGTTTAAATATCAAGCAACCAAGGAAAACTCAAAGGGCTCCAAAATCTTGTACATTTTGTGCTAAGCGGAAAATAAGATGTAGTAAGACAATACCTTGCAATAGTTGTATCAAAAGAGGAACACCTCATCTATGTACCAGAGAAGTGGTTTTGGTGAAAGGTATTATCAAAAATGCCAATAATGAAAGAAGAATCGAACAACCAAATTTTAAACAACATCAAATGAAAAGAACTAGATCTAGAAGGCCTAGGGTTGTTAGGGAGAATTCTTTTAAATCACAATCAAGTTACTCATCGCAGAATCATACTACTACTAGTTCTAATGCTACAAGTCCAAACCTAAGTCCAACTGAATCAGATTTCGAGATGTCCAATATTTTTTGCAACTGGGATTCAAATATAAAGGATAAACAAAAATACAAATCATTTGATGATCAAATAACGGATACTATTGTTAAAAAAGAACAATTTCAACAATCAATTACAGGCATCAATCTTGATATTATGTCGTCAATATCATTAGATAATTCCAACATTAATACTTGTTCAAGTTATAGTGAAATACAATCAAATATCAACAACAATTTTATAATATCAAAATCCGAATCTATGCTAACTTCAAGTTCAACATCAACATCATCATTTAATAGTAGTGATGATTCTTTAATTAATAATGATGCGAAATTTGCTTATTTGCAGGTCCCAAACTCTCCGAAATCTTTCAATCGTTTATTTCCTTCATTTTTGAACGATATAATTATAAGTTCAGATCATAATATTAATTACATGTAATTGTAATAATAATCATGTTAACATCAAAAGATTCAGATGAATAATAATAAGAACAATTATTATAGAGAATCACAACAATTGCAATATCGTTCAAATTTACATGCACATGATCGATATATGTATCAATAGATTTCTACTCTTGATGGTAGTAAGCATGAGATAGATGAAAAACAAAGAAAAAGATTCTTTAAACTTATTTCTGCTATATTACCTGGATTTAATAGCAGATCTAGAGATCAGATTTGTATGGATACTGATTTTAATATAATTTAAAGCGCGCGCTAATGGTAGATAGTAGATAGTAGATAGGGATATAGAAAGTATTAATGTTTATGAATATAATAATGACCGGCTTCATTTTTTGTTATTTTGATATTTTAATTGAAATTTTTCACAGCGTTAGACTTTATCAGCAGCACTAGTAGATAATAAAATTAGGAGTATTGTTCAAGGTTCATTCAAACAATTTAAATTTGTTTAGATCAACTTAAAGTCAAGATCTTGAAGTCAAGATCTTGAAGTGATTCAGTCTGATCGATTGATATTCGAGCATGCAGAAATGTCGCTATTGATTTCCTTATCCGAACTTTTTCCTGATTTTATCGCATCTATAGTAATCTCATGATGAAAGAACAGCATCTTACGATTAATTCATGTAAATAATATTTTCAAATCAGTCATATTGATATCAATAGATTATAACGGAATTAGTATTATAATTGATAGCCAATTTAGCCACACATATGCATCAATAAGGCCGACGGCACTCATATTATTATACAATTGCAACGCCGTGCGGGAAATGGAGGAACAATCAATATCATCCATCCCAATTAAATTTAGTATGCAATTAATTATTGATAAGTTGTGCAATGATAATGAACTTGACGTGGGTAAATTTGGCCTTCTAAATCCCACATCAATACACCCAAATACCTGCTAAGTGATCCAGGTTTCATAAATATACCATGTTCTATTCTAATGATATAATGATATCGATTATACTAATTAATATTTATATTCATTGTGAAACTAGTGGGGGGATATTAATCATAACTCGCAAATGAAAAATTAAATTTACTGTCCCTCCTTAATTAACATAGGATTACAACTACTCAATATTTTCATAAACAAGGAAAGAAGTGATAAATCATAAAACTTTTTAAATTCCCTATATAACATTAACTAACCATTCTTATATAATTGCAAAACGTTAACCATAGACATTGAAGACTAAAAAAAAATCATTAATTAAAGATTTGTCCCTAAAATATCGTCTATCTCAAAAATTTCATTAAGATCAAGAAATCCAAATTTTAAAATCCATTTGGATAAAAAACAATTTTTCTTGCTTTATGTTGATCAAACATATCATAGGCCTTCGGAGCATCAGTTAAAGGTAATCTATAATCAATAAAATCTTTAAATTGATCAGCAACCTTTGTAAAAACTTCTAAAGCTGGTGGGAATAATGACCATGATGGACAACGACCAAATTGTAATTTCGCATTCTTTAAATAACAATCTAATCCATTAAATGGTAAAGCCCCATGTTGATAACCAATTGAAGAAATAAATCCACAAGCTCTAATAACTTTAAATGCCATTCCAATTGCGTCTTCACTACCAACAACTTCAAAAACAACATCTGCACCTCTACCACCAGTACCCTCCTTTACAATCTTTTCAACATCATCTTTTGTAAAATCTAATGGAATTGCACCGAATTGTTTAGCCTGTTCTAATCTTGATGGTACAGAATCAACGGCGTAAATTGTCTTAATACCCAATTGTTTTGCAGAAGCGATGGCACAAAGACCAACTGGACCACAACCGAAGAGTACAGCTACCGCTTCATTAATTTCTTCTTGTGAAGCATTATTTGTATAATTTGAAACACCAAAGTAACCAGTTGTAAAGATATCAGCCATTAAAACTAAAACAGAATCATCAACCTCTGCAGGCTTTTTAAATACAGTACCATCGGCGAGTGGAACTCTTGCGTATTCTGCTTGACCACCATCTAATTTTGGAGTACCAAACACAAGAGCATCTTTACATTGTGAAGAGAATCCTCTTGAACAGAACCAACATTTACCACATTGACAAGTAAAACAAGAGACAACTTCATCACCGACCTTAACTGTCTCCACAGCATCTCCTGCAGCAACAACGGTACCAGTAAATTCATGGCCCATAATATGGCCTACACCAGTAGCTAAATTACCTCTATAAGTATGCAATTCAGATCCACATAGACCGGTGCATTTAACTTTAATGATGATATCTCTTGGATCTTGAATCTGGGGAACGGGTTTATCTTCAATGACGATGTTATGTGGGCCTCTGAAAACAGCGGCTTTCATTGTTTCTGGTAAAGACATTTTTATGTTATACAATTCTTGAAAATTCTTGGAAATGTAATGGTAATTGGGAAACGAAGGATTATGAAGCGACTTAAATAGTACGGATCAATAATAAGGAAGGTGTGGGTTCGGGATTAATTCAACCCACGCTCCTACTTTTACCGCGGCTATTCTCTGATCTAGAGACCCCCGCTAGTAAATGCTTACAACACAATACAGAAAAAATGCGCCCCCACATATTAATCTTCAATTCATTACTTAGATTTTTTTTTATTTAAATTTAAATTTAATCCCAATTTTCAGTCGGCTTTTCAGCTTGTGGTGTCAATCTGAAAGCATGTCTTCTTTGTCCCGTACCCCAATCTAACAAGGCACTATGAGATGCTCTTCTATTATCCCAAACAACAACAGAACCTGGTTCCCATTTAGCCCGTACTTGGAAATCATGACTTTTATTTAAAACATCATATAAGAAATTTAAAATTGCATCTGATTCTTCAACTTTTAATCCAACGATATTTCTTGTAAATTGTGGATTAACGTATATTGATTTCTTCTTGGTAACTGGATGTTGTCTAATAACTGGATGAATGTTACTAACTGGTTCTCTTCTAACAACTCCACCTCTTTGTCTTGAGGCTTCTGCTTGTTCATAAGCTGAATGAACAGCCGTTAATCCCGCTAATTTTTCTTGGAACAATGGTGATAATCTTTCGTAAGCTTCCTGTGTATCAACAAAAATTGTATCCCCACCAGTTGGTGGTCCTTCTAACATGGCTAAAAAGGTTGTACCAGGTGGTTGTTTTTCAAAAGAAACATCTGAATGGTATGCAACTGAAGAAATATGGGTAGCAAAATAATTTTCAAAAACCTTATCATCTTTTTGCCTATAGACTAGGTGAATTTCCGGAAATCCATTTGGTGAACCAGAAGTTGGATGAACATGACCATGACCAAAATATTCACCATAAGCAGCAGCTTCTTGAATAGGCAAATCTTTAAAATCTTGATCTCTGAAAACAACAACACCTCTTTGTGCAACATATAAAGCTAATTCATCTTTACCTTTTGATGATAATGAAGATAATTGAATACCTCTAACTTCAGTGCCAAATTTAGGAGTTAAATCATTTTTATAAGCAGCCGCATTTCTTGGAAATAAATTTGGTAATGTGGGGTCAGCTTTTAATCCAACATCTTTAAATTCAAATTCTTCAAGTGGTGGATATTTTTCATTTGTATCCCAATATGGTAAATATTGAGGATATTTTGAAAGTTGATGTTCTGTTTTGGTAACAGTTAATTTACCATCTTCAACGTTTGCAGTATTATCTTTTTCTTTCCAATCATTTCTGAAAGATGAAGCATCAATGGCTTGGATTCTAAAAGCAACACTTGCACTGGCCATTATTATTTACTAATTGTGAGAATATAATGAATGTTTTGATAAGAATGAGATAAAGGAAAATAGGGTGAATATATAGGCTTCTTGACCGTTGAAATGACACCATATCACATGGATTGGCCAAATCCTACAATTAGACTTTTCTGTGATATCAACGTTTGAAAATTTAGAGTAGTGGAAGATCTAATTATTAATTTGCTAGATTAACCAACGGATTGGATGAATTATCGGGGGTTTGTCATGATGAATCATTGATGATCTATACGATACGCCATATGTACATTACACACTATAATAGTCTACGAATATATGATGATTTCTGTTGAAAAGCCCGGAACTTTAGAAATAGTGTCGTATATTAAATAGCTGTCGCGGGATTAATTGCTGATATTGACATACGCCCAGACACAGGGCTGATAGCGCCCATATAAGCCACAAATCCCCGATTGCGTGCTCAGGTGAGTTGATGTTGCGATTTAACTTTGAGATTGCGTGCTAGATTTGTATGCAGCGTTGCAAGATTTTCCCTGCATCAGTCCTTCTTCCGATGTTCATCAACATATTTTTATAAGTTTATGGTATCGAGATTAGCTGAAAATTTTCAATGGCTTATAAATATTCATAATATATCAATTAAAACCAATGTTGGGTCACATATACATAAGACAATTCCATTTCGTTGTACTATAAAAAGAGAGAGATGGAATAGTCCTTGTTTCATTTTTCAGTTCTAGGGTAATTGTGATGTCTGATCATTCGGATTCTATTGACAAGAAAAACTCAGTTGTGAATACTCAAAGTATTCCCAGCGATAGTGAAAATGAAGGCGCTGAATCAACTCAGAACAAACAACATGATAATTTTATTTCAAAAGATGGTCAATTAATTATAACAGAAGATATCGCAAAATTAGATAATGTTTTTAAAGATCCGAATGTTTATTCTTATTATAAAAATCTTTATGATGGTTGTAATTACGAATGTAGACATTTATTAGACCCTGATTTTGAATGGGATAAAAAAGAAGAAAAAAAAGTTGTTCGAAAATTAGAATATTATGTTACTTTTTGGGCATGTATGATGTTTATGGCTTTACAAGTTGACAGAGGAAATTTATCTCAAGCATTATCTGATAATATGTTAGATGATCTTAATATGATTACAAATGAATATAATTATGGTAATACTATATTTTTTGCAACTTTTTTAAGTGCTGAATTACCTTCACAATTAATTTCAAAAAAAATTGGTCCTGATAGATGGATTCCAATGCAAATTACTCTATGGTCAATTGTTGCTACTTGTCAATGTGCTATAACTGGTAAAAAATCTTTTTATGCTACAAGAGCTTTACTTGGTTTATTAGAAGGTGGTTTTATTCCTGATATTGTTTTATGGTTATCATATTTTTATACAAGTGATGAATTACCTGTCAGATTAAGTATTTTTTGGAGTTGTCAATTTTTAACTACAATTTTTACTTCATTATTAGCATTTGCAATTTTAAGAATGAGAGATGTTGCTGGATTAGAAGGATGGAGATGGCTTTTCCTTTTAGAAGGTTTATTTACATTAATTATTGGAATTTTTTCATTTTTTAAAATGCCTCCTTCAGCTGTTCAAACTAAAACAAAATGGAGACCAAAAGGTTGGTTTACTGATAAAGAAGAAAAAATTGTTGTTAATAGAGTTTTAAGAGATGATCCCTCAAAAGGTGATATGAATAATAGGCAACCCATTACACCACTTGAATTATGGCATTCATTAACAGATTATGATTTATGGCCATTATATATAATTGGTTTAATTGCTTATATTCCAAGTAAACCTTTAACGAATTATTTAACTTTGGTTTTAAAACAATTAGGTTTTAGTACTTTTGATACAAATTTATTAACAATTCCTTATAATATACTTCATATTATATTATTGATATTTGTTACTAAATTATCAGTTGTACTAAATGAAAGATCTTTAACCTCTATATTTCAACCATTATGGATTTTCCCAACAATGGCTGCATTAAGATGGTGGCCAGGTTCAATGGTTAAAGTATGGCCAACATATATTATTGCCACATTATTACTTGGTGCTCCTTATATTCATGCAATTCTTGTTAGTTGGTGTTCAAAAAATTCAAATACCGTAAGAGCAAGAACAGTTTCTGCTTCATTATATAATATGATGGTTCAATTAAGTTCAATTATTTCTTCAAATATTTATCGTACTGATGATAAACCATTATATCATAGAGGTAATACACAATTATTTATAATAAATATTGTTGTTATTGTTCTTTTAGTTTTAACTAAAATTTATTATATATGGAGAAATAAAACAAGAGATATTAAATGGAATAATATGAGTCAAAAAGAAAAAGAAGATTATTTAAAAAATACAACTGATAAAGGAAATAAAAGGTTAGATTTTAGATTTTCTCATTAGAAACAACAACTTTCTTTATATGCTTATGTATATGTTTAATTTATTTATATATTTATAACATTTAAATCTATAGTTATTTATGGTTTAAAACATACACGAGCTTCATTCCTCCATGTAGAATT
Source organism: Alloascoidea hylecoeti (assembly GCA_001600815.1). NCBI lineage: Eukaryota > Fungi > Ascomycota > Alloascoideomycetes > Alloascoideales > Alloascoideaceae > Alloascoidea > Alloascoidea hylecoeti. Next base: position 322,019 of record BCKZ01000003.1, read on the forward strand.
CCAAACATTTTCAATATCTTTTAATGGAACTACATCAACATTAAAATCAAAATAACCATCAACAATAAGTTTAAGTAATTCTTTTGAATATCCATTAATTTCTTCATCTGTAAATGGTCCAATTCCACTCCCACAAATGTATAAATTTTGGGATCTTAATGCAGCAGCAGGAAGATTAACAGTTGCTCCGCCCATTTGACCAATTTGTATCCAAAATAATCTATGATAAGATTTTGAACGAGTTTTAATTAAACTACCAAGTACTAATTTCATAGCATCGCCCCAAACATAATCAAGTACAATATCAACATCAGAATCTAATTTTTTCAAGGTGTTAATGATATCGACTTCAGTTGAGTTTTTAATATTAATTTTAACATCAATTGGTAATTTATTCAATATTTCTTCATTACGACCAAATCCAATGATCTTTTTAGCACCAAAATGACGTGCCACTTGAATTGCCAATTGACCACTAGCACCGGTAACCCCTAGAATAGCTACTGTGAAATTTGGAGGTAAAGCATCTAACGAATTAACCCTGCCTGCTAAAGCAAGATAAGCGGATATTGCCGGATTAGCCAATGCAGCGATCTTTGTATATTTTTCAATGGTTAATCCCATTGGAAGAGGAGCCAAATCTTGTTTATTAACATTCACGTATTCTGAGTAAGGACCATTGGGAGAATTGAATGTATTGAAATATACATATGAACCATCTTCTAATTGACCTACACCATCAACACCAGGGATCAGGGGTAATTTTTGGCTGGCAGAATAATGTTTGCCTGATGCTCTTCCTTTAACAAGATGGTGCAGACCGGATGCAATAACTTTAATTTGGATTTGTTCTGGAGTAGGGTCTTCTAGCTCAAAAGTATCATAAACTGGAGTAGCACCGGTTGTTTTAACAACAGCAGCTTTGATTGTTCTTGTCATTCTTCCAATAATCAGTTGACAGAACTACAAATCCATTGTACTTGGAGTAACAAAGGACCTTTATACCCATTCGGACATAACGCTCTATAGTGAGTGTGGCAAAACCCGGGTGCTCCCGGGGGTGCTCCCGGGTGCTGGTTTTGCCACACGTAACACGTGGGCCGCAGTTAAAGTGTGGAGCAATGAAAGGTCTACAAGTATACATCCCAACCCAGGCTTTCATATCGACAATGTCAGAACCTCCCTCGTCTCCAGGTGCCGTCAGCCCATCTTCCTCAAGCCCCACAGATTATTGGAAGGTGGCTCTTAGTTCAGGAGAAACTCCAATTCCTGCCTGGTTACTGTCGGGGTCTTGTAAGTATCAATTGCATACCTTACTGTTCGACAAATGACAATCGCAATTAATATAGAAATATGTAATAGTGGTTGGCTTAGCCGCAAAGACACCAACTCCAGCGAATAATGTCTTAAAAATACGGCCTTCTAAATACGGTGCTTTTGGCTTCGCTGCTGCTTTTGGATTGGGAGGTAAATTTGATAATTTAATAAATTAATAATGTCAACTAGCTAATAATAACTGTTCAATTGTTGATTCTAGGATTCATTATATTTGATGGTGACAAAGTAAACGGTGCAGGATTCAATTGTGCTTGGTCGATTCTTTATTTAATGGCAGCTAGGAAAGGTACCTTTAAACAACTTCATACTATCTATAGACCCGGGATATTTGGACTTGCTTTATTTAATTCCTTGGTTTATGGAAATAAATTCTTCCTTATTAATGACTCAGCATAAATATATAAGATCTTATACATACTTAAACATATACATCAATATAAAAAACAATCGAAATATAAATCAATATTGAAAAATAATAAATTAATATTATTGAAGACAAGCATTTATTTTTAAAAAAAACCACTTAAATCAACAACCAAGCAATAGACCCAATGATAAGACATCCAATAATTGCTGTAATAATACCAGCACCTGCAAAATCTTTTGTATGCAATTTTAATTTCTTATCAATATATTTTCCTAAATCACCTTGATCATTCAAACCAGCAGAATCATTACTTCTAGAAGCATTAGAATGTGCTTCCGTTAATGGACCTGGTCTTTGACCAACTAATAAGTTTTGAACAACTTCTAAAGCACTTATTTCTTCAGGTAATCCCCATTTTCCATCATAATATCCAAGATTCCAATTAACACTACATGTATGACCATCTATTCCACCACTACATCCTTTTCCAGCTGCAACTGCTGAAGGTTGTAACCAATCCATGATAAAATTATAGTGTTCTGGCATCATAACGGCTGTAACACCTAACATTCTTGAAAAGATTGCTTTAAAAGTCATTTGATCATTATTACATCCATTTGTTGTAGTTTCACATGCTGCTTCATACATGATGCTATTATTAAAAAAAACTGCTGAACTTTCAAGTAAAGAAGAAGCTCTATCGTGCCATGTTTGATTACCAGTTGCATTATATAAAACAGCTGCTCCTGCTAACATTAATCCTTGATTATATGTCCATTGTAATTTCGTAATATTACCACAAGCACGAACATTAAAACCATCATAAATAAACATCCATTTATCGTCAACAACACTAATTAAATGAGTATCTGACATCCAATTCCAAATTTTATCACACCAATCATAATAAGTTTGATTAGATGTATATCTTGCCAATCTTGCACCTAAATGAAATAAACCACCATTTGCAACTGAATTTTTATAATCATAACCATTATTAAATTGAAAAATTTGCCATCTTAATCCACCACCACAAGTTTCATTATCCCAACGGGATGACATGGTATGAAATACAGCTTGTGCTAATGGTGTCCATTGTGGTTGGCCAGCAGGAGGATTTGGAAATGCTTTTTCTGCGGCTGCAATACAAGCAATCCCCCAAAATACTTGATCATCATTACCTTCTGAAGTTGAAAAATTTGCAGGCATGTAATCCCAATATTGACCAACTTGATATAATAAAGCCTGTGATGTTATATTAACATAAGTATCATTATTCATATAATACCAATAATCAATCATACTACCCCAGGCAACTCCGGCATGCCACCAATAATAAGGAAATACAAATGTTCCTATTGATTGACCATAATCTAAACCACTATAATAATCAAGAGCACCATCAGCAAATAATGAAGCAGCATGATGTATAGAATCAAAATTAGTTGGATCGATATCAACTGATAATACAGGATCTACCAGTCGTGATATCACCAAAGGCCCGAGAATGGATAAGAAGGAAAACTTCATTTAAATTTCGTTGCTTTTTAATATTTTTTATAAAATTATATGATTTATTCTTATTATAAACTTGATGTATTTTTTTAGTCTAAGTTATAATAATAATAATCAATAAAGACATGCAATGTACCGAATTTAGATAACGTTGAAAAGACGAGAAAAAAAAATATTTTTCTTAATAGATTTTGTAATAAGAAGGAGTGGGAAATATTTAATTTTGACCCCGACATACTGTGCCTCCACGGCCGAATGCGAGAAGCCAACTCTAGCTATATATAGAAATAAGATTCTTCTAAAATTTAAAATAAACATTTTATAGTTTCAAAATTCACATGTATATTCAATTTGATAGGAATCTTTATGATAGTTTTTATTATCTTTTATTATTAAAAGAATAAATCATATTGGATGATCTCTTATAATGAGCAAAAAGCATCAATATGAAGTTATTATGAACAATACTGATAATGCGCGTTGGTATTGTTAAAGATACGAGACACGTGTCTCAATTTACGATCACAATGGGTCTTTCTTAGGTAAGTTTCTCTTTAATTTCATCCATATGATAATTCAATAAATGTTTTCAATTGAAATAATATATGGTCAATTTTGGGCTCATAAAAATAAATATTTATATGTTTACAATTATTTTTCTACTGTGTAACACGACAATAAGGGACATTTATAATTATAAGATGATGCATAAGCGGTACAAGGAAAAGTACTAACCTAGAACTAATGCTAGTCTAGAGTTACCGAAGACTTAAATTCCATAAACAAGTAGCTAATAATAGTTATTAGTTATAGATAAATGTAACGTGATCGCGATATATAACATCTTGTCCAACTCTCTGATTGACTATTTCTGATTGAAAATTTTCGGGGTATAACAGTCTACTGCGATGCAGACAATGGCAGTCGTGATAATACAAAATGTATTTCGGATCAGGCGGGGTATTTTAATCTGATTAGTTGACTAATGAATTTTGAGTAGTGAATGTTGGAATAGGTGCTCCCCGTAGTCCCCGTAGTCCCCGCATCCTATTGGAGCAATACTAATAGGTGAAAGAGGCGGACAATTGCAAACTGGATAATCATAGAGTGAACGATGTCAAAGTAGTAAATCCTTTGGAAGATAATCAAAAATAAATTAATGATTGCAAGCTAATACACGTTTGTCCTTTAATTTTTCTAATTCTATAATGCTTTAGAACCTAACCTGTAAAGAGAAATATGGGCTCGAATAACAAAAAGTAGCATATACCCATCTTGATCTATATACACAATTATGTTAAAATAAATAACTATATCAGATTTAACTCCAATCTATATATTTTGCCATTGAATCACCTATCCACGATATTATTTTAGAATACTCTCCAGAACTCACTGCATTGGCTCCTTCTTGAATTCGTTGTTCCATTGTTTCATCATCATTCAATCTAGTTCGTTTTATGTATCGCTTAACAATTGGCCAAAAATATTCAATAGCATTTAAATCAGAACTTTGTCGTGGTAAATATACACAATTGAACTTATTTGATTCAATAACTGCCTCTATATTACGTTGATTTTCGATTGGTACGTTTTCTTGATCCAATATTATATAACAACCAGTATATTGTTTATCAGATTTTAATTTATCAATTAATGAATGAATGAAATTGAGATAATGGGAAGTTGTACCACTTGGAGAATTATCAATTATAACAGATCCATCAGTTAATCTTCGTCTCTTTGTTGAAGAAGGAGCGGGCCTTTTATATTTCACTTCAAATTGTAATGGACCATTCCCACTGATCGCACCTAAAACTGTTGTTGATGTTGTTTTTAAAATAGGTGCTTTTCCTGGAGAATCATTCACTGATTTAGCCCATCGGAAGGATCTCATTAAACTAACAATATATGTAGCTTCACCAACAAAGATACAATTTTTGGATAAATCTAATACCTCAATCCATTCTTTAACCCATTCATATCTCTCGTCAGTGATTTCCGGATTATTAAATTTAATAGCTTTTTCTTCAGAATTCGGCAGTTTCAATGATAAATAACAATATTCTTTGACAAATTTACTAATACCAGATTTTGAAACATTTAAATCACTATAAGCACTAGTTAATGTACCAAATAATTCATTAATTGTAATTGAAGTATCATTATCAATTTCATTAACTAAAAACTTCTCCTGATCATCTGTTAACTTTGGTATACTAGGATGACGACCAGCTTTTGTTTTTTCTTTAGTAAATGCAAAATCAGGTTGTTTTTCATCTTCTTTTAACCATCTTCTAACTGTTGATAATGGAATTCCAATTTTTAACGCAGCATCTCTTGCAGTCATTGCTCTATTATGAACTAAGAAGAAAATATCAGATTTATCTTCTGGTTTATACCGTCGATATATTCCTTTATCTGACAATCTTAAATTTGTTTCTGATTCATCAATATCACCATCACCAACTTCTACTTCTTTGTTTGATTCATTGAGCAAAGAATTGTCGATGGGGGGTTCATCTGGGTTGGTGTTGGAAATATCAGGATTGCCTGGAGAAGTTTGAAAGATATTTTGCCGGAGTGGATCTGGAACAGCGATAGCATCGTGAGATCTTTTAGCCATTATTTATCGTAAATATTGAATAGAAGAATTTAAGACAGGTATGAAATATATTTCAACTATGTGTATATTCTTTAAACACAAATTTAATATGTTTTATAGGTGTTTAAATTGGTGGTTAAAGTTGGTCACAAAAAGAATATTTTGGTACCTTTTAACCGGGAAGTATGGATTAGCTGGAGCAAAGTAATCGACACACCACCGAAAGGTCTTTATTGGCCCCATAGGAAAAAAAGGGGTGTCATGTGACATAAAATAAAATGAAAAAATAAAAGAAATCAACCCTAAACATCCCTTTTCTCCTTCAAAATTATCAATTTTCCGATATAAATTTACTTATATAATCCTCTCAATTCAATATATCATATATATAATTTTCAGAAACGTCTTACAGAAATTTGTCGAGGAATCCACATTTTAAGAAAAATGTATGGATGTTTAGCCAACTCATCTTTGTTTTCAACTGAAATATCATTAAAATGTTTTACATACATATGATCCTCTCATCTCAATATTTCTTATTTCCAATTTTAATAGACAGTTCATGGAGGAATTTAGAGATATTCATGTTTTAACATAATATTTTCATGTAAGGGATTTACCCGTGAGAATATGCCAAACTTCCGAAGTTGATCTAGGGTATACTGTCTTATTCAACACAATCCGCCTAAAGTTGCTTACGTCTAATCAAATTTGGTATTCAGTTCAACCTCCCATTAGTCTGTTCCATCTATATCTTTATCATCGTTGCGTAGAGATTTAGTGTAGGTACTAGATACGTATATGCATACTACAGTACTAGATTATAAGAGAGCCATATATTATTTTGCGGAAGGTTAAATCAAACCACCGTACGATATAGAGGTATTTAATTAACTGACAATGGATATATGATAGATTATAATGAAGAGCAGATCTACATATTGATTGTTTATGGTTCTATTGGAAGAAGACATCACAGTTCAATCTGTGATCCTAAATTTCATTCAAAAAATTGAGTTTTTAATTGTAAACGTCGATCACTATATTATATGATGAGGGAAACAAAAATATTGAAAGATTTTGAGCATAATCTTGATCATGAGCCATTCCAGATTCTACTATTAGCGGTATAATAATTGTAATAAATACCTACATGTAAGCTTATATATCGACCACTAGTATTTGCTATTCACCCATATGTAGATTAATAATTCGGCCACATGATGTAACAACATTCGACCTGTCACCTCACTTAATTTAGTCCATTCAGCTAAAATAAACATGTATGTCCACCAAAACATGGTCTCCGTTTTTCAAAAGGGTGTTAAGAGAAATCTTAGCCTAGTATTTACAGTCTTCGTTTATTTTGATACAGATCCTTTACTTCCGTTATGCACGAGAATCACAATTGAAATGATGTATTTTGTATAGGCATGACAGGCACCATAAGTTTTACGGTAGTAGATGTAGCACTGTTATATCAAAGGTTATAATTATTAAGATATCATGCTTTAGAAAAAAATAAGTCAACGGTGATCTGTTTCATTTCACTTATAAAAGTACAACTAGAAAGCTTAAGAAGTATCAAATACTTCAAAATAATGTGAACCTCTCTCTAAATCTAGAGACAACAGAACTGTGATTGTTTCTATTTTTGTTTAGCTCTTTGTCCAAATGACACTGTAATAGCCAAAGAGAATATATATTTGCAATCTGATCAAGGAATTAGAACTAAAGAAACACAGAACGATCTCCACTGAGTTGTCTCTGGAGAAGGTTCATTTGAAACTTCTTTCTAGATTTGAAGCTTACAACCCAAATGAAACAAATAACCAATGACTCATTCTTTTCTAATGACTCATTCTTATCTAATGTATCATATCTTAATAATATAAACAGGTACTGTACTGTAAAACTTATTGTACCTACTATATAATATCTCAGCACACCATTCTTTTGATTCCTGGTAAACCTTTGTCATCGCTTAGTCCTTATCGTCTATCTGAAGATTAACAAATAGCTTTAAAAAATAAAATGCAACGCTCCGCTATCGATTAACTGAACTAGTCAGCTTCCAAAACGTCAATCTTTGTGTAGAACATCTTATTTTCTACCTTTCTTCCTTAGGCCAGTTATCAGCATGGTATCTAATATGGATGGCAAAAGGTTCGGTGATGATCTACAGATGGGGTAATGTATTTTTTTTAACTTTACAGGTCAGTTGGGAGGAAATCTTAGTCACGGACGAAGTCTTACATAAGTAAGACAACAGTGTGGAGACTCAACCCTGCTGGATAAATCCAGGACCCCGGGCAATACCCACTAAAACCCCCCAGATGTTTTCACCATAAGCACTCTAGTGATGGCTTCCCAGCCAAATGAAAAACGTCTAATAGTCTATTTGGGTGTGCTAATTCCCAAATCTTTTTGTCGTGCATCAGAATCGAACCTGGCAAGAACGATTAAGAGTGGTTGCTAATCAGTATGCACCTAGATTATGTAAGAAACTATATTAGTATTACATAAGACAATATAAATATATTACATAATCTCGGCCGTGTGGTCTAGTGGTATGATACTCGCTTTGGGTGCGAGTGGCCCTGGGTTCAATTCCCAGCTCGGCCCGTTATTTTTTAAAAGTGGCTTAATTTTTGTTGTAAAGTTAAAAAGCATCATGTTTTCAATAATCAAACAAAAACGACAAATTTCTTACACTTCTTAGGTTAAGATATAAGTTTGGATGACTTGATATGCCCAACGTACAAAGATACTAAAATAATTCAAAATCTAAGCCTAATTTTAGAGATTTTATGGGTAAACAGAAGATTCAACTCGTGATCTCAAAATAGACTCAGATGCTATTGTTCATTTAGCAAATATTTAACGACGGAATCTAATTCTTAGATATAAATAAATACAAACCAGACATTGTTGTACCATCAAGGTATAACACTTTTAAATAATTCTATACGTACATTTTAACCTTTTTATAGATCTTTATAATTTATAATAAAATGATAAAGTAAAAAAAAAAAAAATTCACTTCTAACTTTAATCATAATGAAAGAAAAGAATTAATATTAAGAGCGGTAACAGTATTTTTGGTTAGAAAATATTACCAACAGGAGAATAGTATATCAGGATTACAGTGGGCCAAAATGATTGATATCTATTATTAGTATTGATAGAGTAAAAGGAATGGAGGCAATAATACTATAGAAAGTAACATTACTCAAAAAAGAGTGAACCTATAACATTTATAATAGGAATTTTTGCCTAGTATTAGGTCTTTTTATTTTCACAAATTTTTTGGTTGTTATGAAGATAGTATTTAGAGATATAGTAAGTTTAATATAGAGCCTTAATGGCCACTTGAAGAAAAAAAAATAATGGCTGAATTCAAAGTTATTAAGTTTGGAGCTAATAAAAGAAAATCAACAATATTTTATTCAATGGCTAATAAACATCCTCCTTTAAAATCACCTTTAAAACATTTTGAAAAAATATTAGAGGATGGATTCTATCATCTAGGTATTTCGATTCTAAGCGCGATCTGTTTATCAAAGATGTTAAAAAATCAAATAGAACATTTATTAGAGATTTATCATTAAGTGAAAGAGTTATGGCAATTAATTACCATGCCCATTTCTGGCCACTAAAGAATTCAGAAATACAGGACATTCAAAACGAAATTAAAAAAAGAATTCTTAATACTAAACTCTCAATAAGCACAGAAATATTAGAAACTCCACAATCACTAGGAGGCTTTGGTCTTTTAAATATAAAATAACACTTCGAAGGGGTGTATGCATCTTGGATCATTAATTTATTAATTGAAGAAAATACAATTGCAATGATTCACCATAGAGCGACTTTACAAGGCTTATGTAAAAATGAAGTTGATAACCATAAACATTTTGAAAAAAGACAATTTCTTCAATACCATTGGTATCATCCAGTCTGTAAATGTAAAACAGACAATTATCAGACAATTATCAAATTACCAATGTATCCTAGAAGATCACAAGCTAAGTCAAAACAATAAAAGATGGAACGTATACTTGAAAGCCTTCAATGACTCAACCATTTATGAAAATGACGGTATATGGGGAAAATGGGTCAACTACCAGATCTTGATAAGATTATAGAATTACCAGTTCCAGAAGAAATATTAACTCATATAAAAACAAAAAAGAATGGAAAGATAGAAGAAAGATGCCTTCAAAGGGCATCAAAAAAAATACTACTCAAATAACAATAAACCAATTATCCCAAAAATGGTCTGATAACATTATTAAACATAGAACTGAATTCGAATGGAAAAACTGGTGGGGAATCCTTCCAAAAATCAACAATAAAAATCGATTTCCAACATAAACTAAGTTTAAGAAATTATACCCATCACTGGACTCAAGTATTCACTATTGAAGATGAAAATAATCCAAGTTTCAAGGAAAATAGAAGAATAAACCAATGCTTATTATGTTGGAAATCAAGTGTAATAATATTTGAACATTTTATGGGAAAAGATTATCAACTAATTGAAATGGTTTGTGATTCCACAAGAAACACAAATGAATTAATTCAAATCAACAATATAGGAGAAGCAATTAGAAACTTGAGAAACAGAAGAAGATTCAGAACAACAATCAACAGACAAAGAACTTTTAACTGCGGTGAAAGCTGACATTAGAAGAATCAATATTCAGTACTTGTGATCATACAAATTTATGACATATTCTTAAATAGTTATTTCAATCAACAAAATTAACTTGAAGAGGCGCGTTTCGGAGCACAAAATACACACATATAAAGTTCTTCCAGGAAACATAAGAATTTGTTCGTTATCAGATATGAAACAAATATAAATTTAAATAAAGAAACTAATCTCAATTACAATATATAATTATATATTTAAATAGTTTATAATAAAATATTTCTTGATCCACTATTATATAACAACCAGTATATTGTTTATCATATTTTAATTTTCCGATTAATTAATAAATGAAATTGAGATAATGGGAAGTTATACATATACCACTTGGAGAATTATCAATTATAACAGATTCATCAGTTAAACTTCGACTCTTTGTTGTAGTAGAAGTAGGTCTCTTATATTTCACTTCAAATTGTAATGGACCATTTCCACTGATCACGCCTAGAATTGTTGTTGATTTTTCTGGAGATATATTACCTGTTTTAGCCCATCAGATCTCATTAAGCTAACATATAAGTAGCTTCACCAACAAGGATACAATTGGTTGATGGGTCTAATACACCACCCTATTATTTAATCCGTTCAGTTATTTCCTTGGAGATCTGAGGAATAGATATATTTAATTCGCTAGAAGAATGTTTAGTTAATTCCAATGCCAAACAACAATATTCCTCAACAAGTTTTTTAATACCTCATTTTGAAACTTTTAAATCATTATATAAATGATTTAATTTTATTAGATAATTCATTAATTAAAATTTTGTTTTTGATTATTATTTAATTTTGGTATATCACCACCATTTTATCTTTCTTTTGTAAATGCAAAATCAGTCTGATTTTTGTCTTCTTTTAACCATATTCTAACTGTTGACAATGGACTTCCAATTTTTAAAGCAGCATTTCTGGGTGTCATTGCTCTATTATTTTATCTGTTGCTTCTTTAGATGATGGGCTTAAGCTTGTTTTTGATTCATTATTAACTTCATCAACAGATTCTGTGCCTACTACCACTAGTTTGTTTCCTTCATTGAGTAATGCATTATCAATTGGAGGTTCTTCTGTGATTAATATAGAGCTTTTGGCCATTATTTACTCTAAAAATTGAATTTTTTTAAAATAGAATATATCTATATATCCGTGTTTTATAAATATGATTAAATGAGCACCAAAACAAAACTAAATATTTAAAATTTGGTAGGTTTTAAAATATTGATGAAATAGATACCCACAAGTGACGTTATCATAAGCTAGCCAAAAGATAAGTTGTAAATAGTTAACAATATTAATACTTCATGGACTAAAATTGAAATGACTGACTGAGGTATAATTGACATAATGCTTGCGATTAGTTATTTTTAGGTAAACCAAAAAGTACACAATTGTCAAGTATGAGGTTGTAATTAATTGGTGCGTTTTCATCGATAATATTCACCGATTTGATATATGTCAGTTTCGGTAACCAACTTTATAATTATTCAAAATATTAATTAATAATATATAATATGTGTATTAGTATTTTTTATTAGCGTATTGGGAGTTTAAAAAGAACCATGAATTTGGCATACTGGGATGTTAAACATTGGCATAAAAGAAAACTAATCTGCAAATTAAAAGCCGTGACAGCACGCAAACCTACCGCCCCATAATTACCATATTTTCTTTGTGTCTTCTTTCTTTTCTTCTTCAAATTTGGATCATTAATGACGGAAAACACGGTTGTTCCTATTTCTGAGGCCTCAAGGACCTCAGGAATCATCAATCTTTCTAAAACTATTATTGGTAAGCATAAACAATGAAGATCTTTTTCAAACGTCGATAATCAAGTGGGGTATACTAATAATATCTTTAAAAATTTAATATTTTAAAGGTGCTGGTATGCTTGCTATGCCATTTGCAATCAGAGCTGATGGTATTTTCTTTGGAACAATTATAATTACATTTGCAGGATTAACAGCATTTTATGGATTATATCTTCAATCAAGGGTAATTAAATTTATACCATTAGGTGAAGCAAGTTTTTTTTCAATTTGTCAAATTACTTATCCATCATTATCTGTTATATTTGATATATCAATTGCAATTAAATGTTTTGGAGTTGGAGTTAGTTATTTAATAATTATTGGTGATTTAATGCCACAAATTATAAATTCTTTACCATTTAAACAATTAATTGAAATTGATTTTTTACAAAATAGAATATTTTGGATTAGTTTTTCATTAATTTTTATTTTATCACCATTATGTTATTTAAGAAATTTAGATTCTTTAAGATATACAAGTTTTGTTGCATTAATTGCAATTGGTTATCTTGTTATTATGATTATATCACATTTTTTAATTAATGATACTGTTCCATTAAGAGGAAATATTAATTATTTTAAAATTTATAATTTATCACAATTATTAACTACATTTCCAATTATTGTTTTTGCTTATACTGGTCATCAAAATATGTTTTCAATTATAAATGAATTAAAAGATAAATCATCATCAAATATTGAAAAAATTATAAAAACATCAATGAGTATATCTGGATTTTTATATTTATTAGTTGGTATATTAGGTTATTTATCATTTGGTGATAATGTTGGAGAAAATGTAATTGCAATGTATGAAAAATCAATTTCTTCAACAATTGGTAGATGTTCATTTATTTTATTGGTTTTATTATCTTATCCATTAATGTGTCATCCATGTCGATTATCAGTTAATAATATTATTTATTGGATTCAAATTAAAATTGAATCAAAATTAGAAAAGAAAAAAATTCCAAATGGTTCTATTAATCATCATGATAATGAAAATGTAACAGAAATAACACAATTATTACCATTACAATCAACACCAATAACAACAATTAAACCACCATTAGATAAAATTAGATTTATAACATTAACAACATTATTATTATTATCATCATATTTAACAGCAATCTCAGTAACTTCTTTAAAATTAGTATTATCATTAATTGGTGCAACAGGATCAACAGCAATTTCATTTATATTACCAGGATTATTTGGATATAAATTAATTGGTAGTAAAGAAGATTTAAGAATTGATGGAATTAATTATAATGGTAAAATTCCAATTAGAAAATTAATTATTAAATATACATCATTAGGTTTAACAATTTGGGGATGTCTTGTTAGTATTATTTGTTTAGTTGCAACTATTATTGGATAAGTTTTAGATTTTATAAGATAGTAATAATTGATGATGATCGAAATGAAATGAAATAAAATAAACAAATATAAATTAAAAAAATTAAAAAAAAATTTTGATATATAATTAGCTACTATAATATTAGCAAATAATGTAAGATTTTAATAAAAGATATGAATAACTCTAAATCTATATCTCTTTTTCAAATTTATATAAACCATAATATAAAATATATTAGCATAATAGAAGAGAATATAATCAATTAATTGATTAATTAATTATTTGTAGAAAGATCAGAATTTGATAATTCATCTTCATTATCATTATCAGTACTTGAGCTTAATAATGATTCTTTTTCTTCTTTTTCTTTTTCTTCTTCTTCTTCTTCTTCTTCTTCATCATCACTTCTAACATCATCAGCATTAACACCTCTAACAACTTTTATGAAAACTTTGGCAATCATAAACATCCAAACCAGCATAATAACTTGTAACCCGGATAATAAAGCAACAAAAGAATTCATAATTGTATCAGTTGAACATCTTATTTCCCAAGTATCTTTTAAAATATTTGAACAATCAGCATTCATTATATTTGAAGCATGTTTATAAATAAACCAAACTAAATAATTATAAACTCCATGTCTTAATATAACCCAAGATATTAAAAACCAAATAAAAGTTAAATTACAAATAATTTCCGAACCAATATATTTTAAACATTTTGCAAATGATAACCAAATATCAACAAAATCCATTATAATCAATATAACATGACCAATTTTAATAAAATAATAATAATAGGATAAAGAAACCAATAAAATTGTAATAAAATGATGTAATAACATTTGAAGATGATCTTTTCTTTTTTGTTCAATATTTAATGTATAAACTTGTTGAACCCATGAAGATAATTGAATTAAATAATAGGATTTTAGAGATGGATTAATTTTATAAAATGGCCAATCATTAAAAATATTGTTTAAATTAAAGAAATAATTTGATTTATAATAAATTGAAAAACCAATAGAAAACATTATAAAATAATATATTGTACTCCAACCTTGTTCAGCGAATCTTTCAACAGGTACCTGTATAATATTATGATGTTGTTTATAAATATGGCGTGTTTCAGAAAAAATTTGAGAATCAGTATTTCTCTTGTTTATGGATGTAGCAGTTGGTTTTAAAATGTTTTGCATAACAAAAGCCCTTATGAAAGTAAGAACCCACATCCAAGTGAACACAAAATAGACATCGTTCAGCCCAATTGCGTACAAGTTTTCGATTTCATTTGGGAGTTTATACTGAAGATGCAAAAAAAGGGTTGTATAAGGCTTTAGGGGTGATATTTGGTGGCATGTGAACAACAGGAGTAATACCGATAGGGAGACCTCTGGCAAGACGGAGGTTAGCAAAGAAGAGGGTGATGGGGCAAACAAATAAACATACCGATTTGCCTCAGCTCCAGGAACTCCAGCCAGGCTTTCCAGGGAGTGGTGGAGGTGACTGGGTGCAGGCTTAGAGGGTGCAGCGAAGGGTGCAGCTTCTCCTCGTCGTTCCCAAGACGCTGCCTTCTGTGGGGCGCTGAGGGGACGTTCCGTTGTCGTAGCACGCTTCCCATTTTTTTGGCAGAAGATGGAAGGAACAAAGGAATAATCGGGGTCGAAAGAGTAAATATAAATGCAGCACTAAAACATAAATAAATATTATGGCTTGATCCTGTCACGTTGCACATCGGTCTCACCCAAAACAGTCCGTAGCCGCACGCACGGGGCCACCCTCGCACGGGGCCACCCTCGCACGGGGCCACCCTCGCCCTCGCACGGGGCCACCCTCGCCACCCATCGATCACCTCTGGAACGACTTCGCCAGCAACTTCTTGCACCGCACTTCGTCGTAGCTATCCCAAACCTCATATATCGATATCATCTCCTGTATCGTATCGATCATCAACTCCAAATCAACATTGCTCGTTGCTAAAAACTTCATGAACCTGCTGGACCTATCTTCGTACGGTGTTCCACCGACCACGGACGATCTTCTTCCGCCCACCGCTCCGGTTCCCCCGGTTCCTCCGGCTCCTGGTGGGGGTCCGAGTTTCCCTGTCTGGCCATTGGCTCCTGACGACCCTGGACCTGTACTGTTCGCGCCGCCTACGCCCGTTATGGCCGACGAGCCCCCCGAAGGTGACGACAAAACCAACGTAATGTAAACCGCTGAAAATGCAATTATATGAGGTGGTACTATTAATGGTAGGTCAGAAACGTATGAATCGTTAATTATAGACCAACAACTTTGCATTTCTTCCTCATCCTTTAAAAATCCCCCTCCCTCCATTTCTTTTAATTGTATTAATGTTTTGTATGGATGATGAACAATTAAATAACAATCCATTTCTTCAATAAGATAAAATTCACATTCTGCTATTTTTGTTGCATCATAACTAATTTGCTCAGGCCATAATGATTTAGCTTCTGATACCAATGTTCTAACATGTAATGGTGATTCTTCAACTTTACATGCAATATATAGTGCTGATGTAACCAATAAATAAACATTTATTTCGTTTATTGATACTGATATATAAAATCTTAAACAATATGTTTCTGCTGTTGCTATAATTTTTTGTCTTAATGATAATCTTCTACCTAATTGTGATATTAATGAATGTAAAAAAATTCGAAAATGCGGTAATTCAAGTCCTGGTATGGTAACAAGTTGACTTCTTTTATTTGCTAATTCATCTTTTGAAAATTGCCATATTCTTCGTTGTGATGATGTCCAATAATCAGCACTCATATTTCATATTTTTATTTTCTTATCTTTGGTTGACGTTGTTGGTTTTGTGTATTATGACGTGTGTACGGATGTATCAGTCCGTCTTTAAAAATTAAGATTTTATCAAGACTATATAAAGACATGATTCTCTAATCTTTTTTTTTTCCCTTTTCTTTTCTCTACAAAACACTTCCAAATAATTCTTCTTTATCATACATAATGGCCAATACTATCGTTTCAAACAGAAATACTCTTTTATTCTTATTTGTTGTCCTTGTTACACAATTAACAGCCGTTTCTGCTGCAAACTCAACTTCTTCAAAAAGTTCTGGTGAATCTGTCTCATTATCTTTTTCAAGTGGTTTAATTGGTGCCTTCTTAGCTTCAGTTGTTGCTCTATTGGTATAATTTTACTCAATTTCAATTACAATTGATCCATAAATCAAATGTATAAATTAAACTGTTGTTTTTTCTGTACTGAAGTATTAATATTTCATGCTTTTGTATTTCTATATATTTTCTTATAGATTAATTATTAACTAATAAACTTGCTTTTCATAAATAAATAATATCGTGTTTACTTATTTTTTTTTTTTTTTTTTTTTAAGAATATAAAAGGATTTGAGTTAGTAAATCAGATAGCAATTATAAAATAGAAAGATTATGTTATATTTATGCATAGTTCCATTATTCTACATGATTTAATAATTATGCATATGTTTGCAGTATATTTAATCATCTGATCTGTTATAAACTTTCTTAAACTAGTAAAATATTTTGAGTAATTTTCTTTTGTAGATGATTTGAAAAAAAGTTTCATAAAATCTAAAGTATGTTTATCAACATCAACCAGAGTACGGAGTACATATATATTTATATTGTCTTACAAATCTTGATGCCATCATTGTTAAATATTTTCTATATCGAACTATTATACCCCAAGTTTCCAATGGATCTAATAAATGTTATAGCAATTCTTGCCTCAGTTTCATCAAGATTTTTAATTTTCGTAAGATAATTTTCACCCAAAATTGTCAATTGTAATTAATAGGATATTGGCTATTACATTGACTTTAATTAATTCACTGATTTTAAACTTTTAGGTTTTTAATTTTATATTATAGAAAAAAATGGATAAACCAAAGCTCTATCTCTTTAAAAAGAGGAATTGCATGCTGGACAAACTTAAGAAGATTATCCGCGCTACAGCATCAAAAGATGTCCAAATATTTACCTTCATTATGGCCGAACTTAAATGGAAATGCTGTATATTTTGAAATTTCTTACGTCCTAGCTTGGTGAGCAAATATCTAGATACCTTATAACTAACGTATTTATATATCGCATACTGATAACAGATACTTTCTATATAATATTAATGGTAGTATTTATTTTGAAGATTAGAAAAGATAGAGCTGATGAATTGAGGCTTCAAGTAAACATAAAGTTTGAACAATAAACAATTATACTTTTTTTATGATGCCTCCATTTAAGGAGTAATTTCAAGTCCTCCACTAACTATATAAATAACAATAACAATTGAAAGATTTAAGTTCCTCGAAGCTCTTGATTGCAATTGATTAACTTAAATTTACATGGTCATCTTTAGCTATAAACATATCAAGTTTAAGAAGCGTGTCATGTTTCTAGCTACTCCCTCCAGATCCTCATTTATATTGATATTAATCTTGAATGAAATGACGTTATCATATATCAGGCAATGCCACCATGAAATTGATTCTGTACCGGTAGCTATTTTGGTTGATTGTTTAATAATCTGATAGTGAGCTATAAGTACAAATAAAGTTCAGAAATAATAAATAAAATGAAAACTTTAGTAGATTTTAGATATCGTTAATATATTTCGTATATCTTCTAAGGTAGATCTAGATCCCTAAAAGAAACTATTGTTTATAACCCATTAGATTTTTATAATAATAAACCAATAAACTGGTGATAAATAATATTTTTAAAATTACTTTACAAATAATCTATAATTAAATTTCCCCATAAATGTACATATTTCGTCAAAAGAAATCTGTCAATCTCCAAAAATAGAGATTTCAAAACATCTTATAAATTAAAAAGAAAAAAAAAATCAAAATACTCTTAATTATAATTAAAACTTGGTTTATGTTGTATTTCAAATATTTCTTCACACATGTTTGAGCATTTAAATTTTCAGGATGATTTTTTCATTAAATTTTGTTAACTTACGGATTTTCACAGTACTACAAATTTCCTCAGTATGCTTCTGATATACGTATGTTTACGTAACTAGGAATAATTACGAACCAAATTACCAGCTGATTTAACTTACAAAGCTCCTAAAATTTATATTTTTTATTTTGTTTGTTTCCACTAGATCAAAGTTAATCATCTTGTGGCCATGAACCAAATTACCAGTAGAATAAACCTACATATTTCCTAAGATTCTGTTCACTTGTTTTGATGCCCCAATCAGATCAAAGTTAAGAAAAAGTTATCAATACTGTACTAAATTATGATTGTCGACGAACCTCGATTGTCAAATACAGCCAATTTTTTTTTTTTTTTGTTGTTGTTTGTATTTATGCTCGAAATCACTAGCGAAGTTTAATTCCCACCTATATGATATGGCGGCACACATTTAATTCTCAGTATATAAAAACAAAGTGTATGATGATGATGAATCGTCAGTCTTCCAATAAATGGAGAATGTAATTACCGTATATGGTACAGCACATATACATAATTACTGTATATGGGTCTCCAAGGATGAGGATTTACCATATATGGAATGGATATATCACATTGCATATACACAAAAACTGGGAATAACTTCCTCTAAGATCTTATTTTCAAAAATTAACTATTAATGATTACCTTCATCATCTGAATATAAATCAATATTATTATTAATGATCCGATGCTTTGTAAACTTCAATGTTGTAAAATCTAAAACCTCACGCTCTACTTGTTTTATTCTTTTCTGTTTGACATCTGCTAGCATTTGTGTTATCTAAATAACTGATATACCATGCTTCGAAAACACAGCTGCAGCATGTTTCATTAATTGGCGGTCGCTTTGCACCCGACTCGCCTGTTGATTTAACTTGCTACAAATCCACCATCTGGTATAAGTTTTCGTATAACTATAACATTGCGGCTCGAAATAACCAATCACCGAACGTAAACTTAGGTCTCATTTCCATACAAACACGATTTTCACATACTTAAAATGTTAAAGGCTAAATGTCTAAACAGGGAGTTAGGGTTGATCTTTTGAAAATTTAGCTTTAGTTTAGCTGAATTCAGGGCAAGTCTTTCTTGATTACACAACTAATTATAAACACCTTTTTTTTTTCGCTCTCCTTAAATTATTTAGTTTTTAAGTTTACAATTATTTGCTATCCTTGAGATCGCTTTAGGATAGCCAATCGGCCCCTATTGTTAAATAATACAATCTTAAATTAACACAGTATTACCAATCGGTATACTTGATATCTTCTAACACATGTAATATAACTTTTACTTTGCTCTTACTTTTACATTTAAAATATTACAATTACTAGACGTCAAAGCTTCATGAGTACGGTGTGTCGTATCTCCTAATTAGGTATTTATGCATCGAATACGTGCATAAATACAGGATATTACAGCATATATGTGGTGTGAATTAATGAAGGTTCCATATTTGTATAGAGTACCCAGCTAATATAATCAAGAACGATAAAAATTCTATTTTCCATATAATTATTCATATGCATTGGCGTCTTTAAAAAGTCATTTGTTGGAGATTAGTGCCCCGGATTTCAAAATGTCGAGGAAACAAAGTCCATCTGAACTGACAATTTGGATGTCCGCTACCATAGGAACAATGCGTTATCCATTTATTTTTGGTATTTCGTTACGAATTGATCTGGATGACCTTATAAAAACCTTAATTATATATATAATTAGTATTTAATTATACAGCCGTTCCACTAAATTGCGTCCATTCGATGTAATAAAACTTTGGCTATGATGATTACAAATCCCCATAACTAATTTTCGCCCGCATTTTTACCGGTTATGAGCCGTTAATATGCAGGGATATGTCACAGTTTCGGGTGCTCAACCCGGCCGAAATTTTGTTTATGGAGATGGTGGACAATTAATAATTCGAATGGCCAAAATTAAGTGAAGTGACCGTATTTCCTCCTATACAGGATGATGGCATGCACATTGAATATTCAAATTAAAATTATCTTAATGAATCGAATTTTAATTTTGTAAACCACTTGAAAGTTGAAATTCTAATTGCATCGCACTATTTCATATTCAATCAAATTTCCTAATGCAGCAGTCCGGTTAGACAGACCAATAACAAGTCAAATTATGATAATTATAATCAGAAGGCAATCGTTTCACCCATGTTATATTAAATGAAATGGCGCTTACCACCCACTAATTGTAAGAGCGGCTACCAATGTGTTCATATATAAGGTCTATAGAAATAATATATCGTTTGCCTTTCATTCTATATTTGTTTTCCAACTTGAGGACAGCGATATTAATATATCATTTTTCAACGTCTTGAGTTTTTTTTTAATTTCAAAATGAGTGAAGATCTACAGTTACAAAATGTCATAAGATCCCCAAACTCACTTGAATGGAGTCATGTTGTTTTGTCCGATCGCAATATTAGCTGTTCAGTCTGTGTAAGTTCAAGATATGAAAAACCACTATTGAAAACAGACTTATTTAGAGCATTGAGAAAAGTAATTCTCACTCAACCCTGGCTTTTAGCCAACTTATTTTACAAATCTGTAAAAGATTCTGATCCTTCTCAGATTAAATGGGCTTTAATTGATGAACTTGATTTGACAGATATTGTTGAGTTTAAAACTACAACTAAATCTGCCGAAGATGATTCAAAAAGTCCTTTGACTTCCTTCGAAGTATTACAAATGAGTGCAACACGCTTTGCAGAAACTAACAAAAGAGATAAACCTCTATGGAAAATTATTGTTTATAATAATATTGAAGTTTGCCTTCTTTTCTCACACGCTATAATGGATGGAATGTCTGCTATGAAGATTCAAAGACTACTGTTACACAACTTAAGATTATTGGATACCGAAAATGCCAATCTCAGTACAATAGAAAACAACTATACTAAAATAACACCCGCAGATTTCCATGGAAAATTTCAGTTTCCTCCTGACTCGAATAATTTAATAACTTATAAACCCTCATTATCATTTTTGTTATTTATGTTGTTGATACATTTTCTTCCTCAATTCTTACTACCTAAATCACAGAAACAGCTGGGAATAGTTCCTCCACTGTTGAAAATTTCCTCGGAAGAAAAAGAGCTTCCTATTCCCGAAAAAGTTACTTGTCCGTCTCCTCAAGTTGCAATTATCAATTTATCTTCGGCTGAAACTGCTAAAATAATGAAGGAATGTAAACTTCATAATGTAACGGTTACATCTTTTTTGAGTATCATAATGGCAGAAGCTGTTTCTCATTTTTCAGGACAAAGACATATGCAAATATTTATGGCCGCTAATTCAAGAAAGTGTATTTCAGATTTGGCTCCTGAATTAAATGGGACAAACCCCGACGATGTATTAGGAGCTGGTTATAGTGCACTTATGGCAAGCATTTATAATAAGGATCATCCAAAAACTCTCTCTGGACAAATAACAAAATTCAATGAAACTCTTAAAGTAATGAAAACTCCAGAAAATTTAAAAACTAGATCCATGAACTGTTTTTCTCGTTTTGATGGTATGTATAAATATACAGAAGGTTTGTTCACTTCTGATAGTCAAACCTCATTATGTGTATCAAATCTTGGCTACCAAAGAACAGAATGTATTCCAAATTCCAGATTCAATGTAGAAAGAATGACATTTTTTAATGGAAGTCCAGGAAATCCACTTCACTATAATATTATAACAACAAACTCAGTTGATGACCTGCCTCTAATGACCATATCAGTTATGGTTGGGGATAATCTTTTGCGTGCTTCAAACCAGACTTGTATCACCAGCTTAATAGAAGACATTAAAAGAATGGTAAAAACCCCTGATCTTATTATGAATGGGAGAAAGGATTAAACCCTAAAATGAGAGACGTGCAAATCTGAGCTCGATATAACTATAATAATTATATTAATAGGACTAATAATAACTATCGGGATGGCATTATGTTGATATATAAGAAGGAAGAAGAAATGGATACTATATGTTTAGATTGTTTCATTTTATCTATAGCTGGATTTTACCTTCGATTGCGATTAATAATTTGAATTTTACTCTTCAGATTTTTTCCCTTAGCTATATACAGTAGGCTTTATTTCTTTATAATTACTTAACTTCAATGTATATTAATTGTTATCTTAGAATTATAGTTTTACTATGCTTAGGCGGTAAAAATGCACATGTGGTTATTTCCGCCATTTATTTCTCTTGAGCCGCTATATTTTTTCAAGATTCAATTGTAAGTCCTCCGTCCTCGATCTTAATCCAAATAACCATAATTTCAAGCATAGCAAATAATATGGCGGTATAATTCAAAGTATGTTTTATAAGTCAAGTTCATCGGTAGTGAGAAGATTGATGATAAGCTCCGAAAAGTTTGTTATGTTAACTTGATATTGCCAGGGCGAAATCTAGTTCTTGCAATTGGGTGTTTTTATCCAGAAAATAAAGCACTTTTTGTAGATGAATATTGACGTGGACTTTAATATTCGAAGTGAAATAAGCTAACTTGTCTGAATCTTTACCCTCTTCTTCGCTATGATCGCTGTCAGCAACCGCAAGCTCATCGAATATATTATTATAAATATGCACAAAAAAATAATATTACTTCTTTTCAGTAATTTAAATTCAAACTTATTCCCTCTGCCTTCTACCTACTTACATTATACCAAAACTTAATCCAGAAATGGTATTATCGTTGACAGACCTTCCAGACGAAATCATAAGTTTAATATATTTCTATCTTCCTCTACTTGACAGCTATAACTTCAGTCGGATCTGCAAGAGCGTATTCTACAAGAATTATCATAATAATGAAGGTCGGATTCCTAATTTCGATATGCTGTTGATGTATCGATCGGTAGAAAATAGTGAACTAACCAGTTATGAATTAAGGACAAAATGTCGCAAAATTAGAGAAAACTTATCGAAAGAAAAAGAGATTATTAATATCACTGATTTCAATCTTTTCAAATGTCCAGATTTTCATAAGATTAATACTCCAGCGAGCGCAAGTTTAGACAAAATTATCTATGAGCATCCATTCAGAAGAGACTCTAATTTATTATCTCTTGTCGGAGCCGGAACCTTTGACCTTAATCTTGTAAATTGGAATTTTGAAATCGAAAATAAAGATTATGATGTTGCTTCCAGAAATGATGCGGAAACGTCAACACTTGTTCAATTGATATCTTGTAGCAGCGAGGTGAGTTTGGTGAAAGGTCGGAATATGTTTACAATAAAGAAACCTAAGACACTTCTTACTAAATTACTCAAAAATACCACCAGATTTTCTCATACGTTAGATCAATACGATTGGAAAAATATCTCACTAGTTGAAAGAATCGAAAAACATTGGAACATGAACATAGATTTCGACAAGTGTGAGGTCACCGATTATTTAATTTATAGGAGTAATAATGGAACTGTTGAAGAAAATGAGAACTTGAGTGAAGAAGGAGAAGACGAAGTTGTTATCTACGACGGAACTATTGCAGTACCTATTACTACTAGCTATAGTGATCGCAACGTTGACAATGAATCATACAATTTTCAAGATGATTATAGTAATGTGGAACTTGGAGATAGCCTCAATGAAATTATGGAACCCGAAGGAGTTGAGTTAGAAATAAGTACACTAAAATATTCGAAATTTATTTCTGCTACGTTTGAATCTTACATAGTTTTATTTACTAGTGTTGGGCCCAAGTCAAATATTATTTCTTGTTATACTTCCAATGATCACAATGAATCTGAATCTGATTCTGAATCTGATTCTGAATTAGAAAAAGAATCAAAATTAATCTGGGAGAACAAGTTTATTGATAATCAACAGCTGGAAGTATTTGGATTTACTCCAAACATTAAAGTCTCCGGCCATTTTGTCTTTGTGTCTTTTGAAGATAACGACCCACCCGAAACAATTGGTTATTATGTTTTCTCATTAGAAACAGGTAAGCTTTTAGGATCATTCAAACTCAAACCCGATAATATTGAGTATACTTTTGATAGAAGTGAAATTAATATACTTGGAACTCATATATTCCTCGATAGATTTTTCTACCAAGATGCTGGAATGGTAGACTACCCATCATACTACCAGTTGCTTGCTATGCCTATTGAATCATTCATAAGTCAATTGGATACAAAATGTATTGATAGCGAAATTGTTATTACTACCACCTTCGAAACCCCATCATACACACCTTATAATAGTCATATGACATCATCGACCAAGACGAAAACTAAATACAGGACAGATAATTTCGAAGCTCTGGGTTGGAAAATAATATTTCAGACACCTCCAAGTAGAGATTTATGTCCAATATTAGAATATGAAGAAATAAATTTTCTTGATATTATTCCTTATTTCTGGGGAAGTATAATAGCTCTTTTGATTCTCTATGAAGTGTATGATCCTCGTTATCCCGAAGATGAATTAGTTTTTTTGTTTTTATATGATACTGTGACGGGTGAACGTAAATATATCGAATTTGGATATTGGAATCGAAGCATTCATGGAAAAAACATTTTGGTTGATGACAGGATGAATTTTGTGATGTTAGGCGATGGTTTTGTAGAAGTTCCATTGAACATAGAAGATAATATCGATATGGATATTGACAACATAATAAATGATCGTAGAATTCATATAGCATAAACGTTATTTTTATATTTCATCTACTTATTTTTATATTTAAACTATCCCTATTTATGTAGTCATTGGAAGAAGAGGTATATAGACAGCCTTCTACATTATTTGGAATCCTCTTGGATGATACTGTGGGACTGTAAGACAAATTTTTCATTTTTCTTAAATATGGTTGATCGGTGGAGCCTTCCTTTCCAGGAGATTCTACCAACCACAAAAAAAGGATTTCACTACAATATATCAGAAGGCAAGCGCCAAAGTTATAGCTCTTGAATTTTTATATTTTATTTTATATAATAATTTACCTAAATAATATAAATCCACTGATTTTGGAAAAAAAGCATACGAAGCGTGGTTGGAAAAATCGAAAATATAAGATCTGTAAGATATTTGATGATGATTACTACATTTGGAGAAATATCTTCAAGGGATGCAGGAAACTCTATTATCTACATCACAATGTTCGAGGATCCCATAAACCCCATTCGAAGTGGAATTCAGACTTCTAAAGAGGAAAAGTGCACTAACTACACAATTCTCCCGAGATAACTATCCGTTGGGAGATTGGAGCTAGTGAACTTAATACGCGACGGGACTCAGTGCATCGCCGAGCAAACGAGGCCGAGCAGGACCAATTGGCGAGCAACGAACCGAGCAAGGATAGCATATAAGAGCATCACCTTAATTTCCCGTTTAGGAAGCCGCACGTGTTCGTGCATATCTATTCCATTTTTGGGAGAAAATGATTGTTTTTTTCCACCTCCAATTGCATTCTTTTCAGATCTTTAGGGTATACATGGCTCATGAGGGTGAGATGGATGGTGGGGGCTTTTGGGGGGTGTTTGTGATGCATTGTGTGGATTATGTGAGGTTTATGTAATACACATTTGAAGAGGAAAAAAAGGTGTCAGTTCGTTGGTGCCCTAATTCTAATTATAGTAGACCGTTATGACCATCTTTGTGAAAAATTGGAGAATATATTGAAATTTGTTCTTCGCGAGCTCGAGTCGAACATCCAAAAAATTCAAAACAGGAGTAAAAAGAACAATTTTTTTTGACGAGCCAAGAAGGCGAGTATTGACAACTCTCTGAAACGAGCTTGTCGTCCTGGTCTAGGAGAATTTTGAGCGCTCGCCTCTAGTTCGGCATATATTTTTTCTGTCTTTTTTGCTCGTGTTTTTACTAGAAAGGTAACATATAGATCGCCTGGATTGTTTATGAGCTCTACGACTCGCCTAAACGTTCGTCAGCCAAGAAATGTTTTGGGCTCACCTAGTAATCGTCAAAATCCGCTTCGATGCTGGCAATCAGAAATTTAGCATTGTTCGCCTCGATGTTCGCCAAAATGTGTGTGTTCGGTGTTCGTGTCTCGGCGATGCCCAGTGTTACAACATAAAATCTTTAACAGCGGGTAAAAGAATTTAGTGCATATGTTAAGTTTAATGCGCGGCGCAGGTCGATAATTATTGGTAGTAAAATTAGTCTCTGAGACAAAATTCGGTGTGGGCGCTTTCTAATAATAATTCGCATCATAATTTGTTTCACGCCAAATACTTAATATAAAGCTTTAGAGTATACGGCCGTCAAAATAAATTAAATATTTATAATTTTACAGATATAGCACAATAAAATAGTTAAATAATTACATCAGAAGTAGTCCCGGCCTACCCACGAGAATACTCTTGGAAACTGATAGTATTCAAGGTTTCTTGAATTGGTTTTCCCTTTGTTGAATTATCATTCAGTCTGCTTCATTTAACTCTAAACAATAGCCTAAAAATCTTATATACCAAGTTGTAGCAGAGGATCATTAAAAGAGTGTTTGACTTAAGCTCTTGCTTTTTCAATGGATTTGCTTACCCACGAGCATATTTTAGAATACTCTTGAGAACTGACAGCGTTTGCTCCTTGTTGAATTCGATGTTCCATTGTTTCATCATCGTCCAATCTGGTTCGTTTTATGTAACCTTGAACAATTGGCCAAAAATCTTCAATAGCATTCAAATCTGAACTTTTTCGCGGTAAATACAAGTATTTGAAGTTTTTAGATTCAATAATTGCTTCTACATTACGTTGATTTTGAAGTGGAACATTCTCCAATAAAATATAACAGCCATCATATTGACTATCCGATTTCAATTTTTCAACTAAAGAATGAATGAAATTAAGATAATGAGAAGCAGAACCACCATCAACTACAATAGACCCATCTGTTAATTTTCGTCTTTTCAGGGAAGGAGCAGGTCTCTTATATTTCACTTCGAAGTGTAATGAGCCTTTCCCACTGATTGCACCCAGAACTGTTGTCGTTGTTGTTTTAATCGTAGGTGGGAGTTTTTTTCCTGTTTTATTCCGTAGGAAGGATTTCATTAAACTAACAGTGAAAGTAGCTTCACCAACAAAGATACAATTGTTTAATGGATTTAATACTTCAGGCAATTGACTGACCCATTGAGATCGTTCCTTGATAATTTGATGATTAGATACAGTTTTATCTTCAGGACAATTTTTTGAGAGTTTTAATGCCAAATAACAATTTTCCTTAACAAATTTTCCAATACCTGCTTTAGAA
Source organism: Alloascoidea hylecoeti (assembly GCA_001600815.1). NCBI lineage: Eukaryota > Fungi > Ascomycota > Alloascoideomycetes > Alloascoideales > Alloascoideaceae > Alloascoidea > Alloascoidea hylecoeti. The sequence continues at coordinate 349,961 of BCKZ01000003.1, forward strand.
ACTTTAACACCATTATACGCATTTGTAAACTTATCAAATAATTCAATAATTGTAATTGAAGTATCATTATCAACTTCATTAACTAGAAATCTTGTTTGCTCATCAGTTAATTTTGGTATATCTGGACAAGGACCACACTTTGCTTTTTCCTTTGTGAAAGAATAATCAGGCAGTTGCTCATCTTTTTTTAACCATCCTTTGACAGTAGATAATGGGATTCCAATTTTTAAAGCAGCATCACTAGGTGACATTGCCTTATTATGAACCAAGAAAAAGACATTAGATTTATCTTCTTGTGTATAACGACGATATTTTGCTCTATCTGACAATCTTCTCTTGCTGCTTAGACTTGTTTCTGATTCTTCGATACTTCTATCAACTTCTGCGTTCTCTTCAGGAACTAGTGGATCTTCCAGATCGTTTGATGTTTCCGGTACATTTTTGGTGGAGGGAGCGAGTTTTTCAGAGATATGTTGCTCCTGCTCAACAAGACCATCAGTAGAACGAGTCTTTCTAGCCATTATTTTATCTTCAGAATTAAGTAGAAAAAGAGCAGTATGAATGAAATTCGTTACAATTATATATTTATGTACCTAAATTCGTGTTTTTTGTGTAGGTATTTGATTTAAATTTGTAGTTCGTCACGAACAAAACGGGAGATTTGGTGAATTTTAACCAGAAGGATAGATGGATGGAAGAAAAGTAATTCACACGTTTCTTCAATTTCTATTGGATATATTAATTCACGTGATGTAGATAATTAATGACACCTGAAGTGAGAGATGATTGGTTGCTTGCAGATACCAATTTAATGGTCGCCCACCTGAATTAGATCTCCAAATTTAACTGGATCAAATTAGATATTGTAATTAGAAAAAAGAAAAATATTAAATAAATATCATCGGCCTGATTGTGATCATGATATTAATCTGAAGTACAGTGTTTTCTCCTAGTCTTCCTGCGTAATTTTCGGGCAGTTAACGAAAACTTTGGTTAATTAGCACTAAAAGTAGCAACCAGCTTTAGTTTATAATTTCATAACTTAAATATCATAGCTCTTTGAGAATTTAATGATTAAGTATACGTATAAAATGAAGTTGGAAATCATTTAAAAATTAATTAGCGTCACTTAGGTAACACTTGGAATATTGGTACGGCTTCGTAAATATTATTGGTTAACCTTTAGGCCCAGAACTTGGCGCTTGTGTTGAGAATTATCTTTCCCAAAGGCGTTAAATTTATATTAAAGTTAAACCAAAAAGAGGTGAATTCTTTACGAAACAATTTAACTCGTATATTTTGGAAATTTCTCATAATCAGAATATTCGCTACCAATTCACTGGTAAATTTCTGCAATAATCGCTTTATAATGCCATGTACTAATTTTAGCTTCGCATTCATATTAAATAATTCCAACCAAATTTCTGGTCTAAAGACTGGCCATTAAATTACCCCACGAATCACCATCCTTATTATCTGGGAAACGCCAACTATAACGTTAAAAATTAGCCAAAAATTAGCCAATTGACTAATACTTATATAGTTTGTTAATCACCAAATCTTTCGCTAACATCAATGAGAATTATGTTACGTAAAAAGAAATCATGTATTAGTATGAGAACAACAACAGCATATAACCGTTATATTAAATATCTACATAAAACACAATAATAAGAAGAGAAAAAGTGATTAATTATAACTAAGCTTTTGCCATGGATTTACTTACCCATGAGCAAATTTTGGAATATTCTTGAGAACTAACTCTATTTGCTCCTTCTTGAATTCGTTGTTCCATCGTCTCATTATCCTCTAATCTAGTTCGTTTAATATGACTCCTAACAATTGGCCAAAAATCTTCAATAGCATTAAAATCGGAACTTTGTTGTGGTAAAAATAAACAATTGAATTTATTTGATTCAATAACTGCTTCTATATTACGTTGATTTTCAAGAGGAACATTCTCCAACAAAATATAAGAACCTTCATATTGACCATCAGCTTTTAATTTTTCAATTAATGATTGAACGAAATTGAGATAATGGGATGCAGAACCCCCATCAACTACAATAGACCCATCTGTTAATCTTCTTCTCTTAGTTGAAGAAGGAGCAGGTCTTTTATATTTCACTTCAAAGTTTAATGGGCCTTTCCCACTAATTGCACCTATAACTGTTGTTGTTGTAGTTTTAAAAGCAGGTAATTTTCCTGGTGATTCATTCCCTGTTTTAGCCCATCGGATGGATCTCATTAAACTAACTGTAAAAGTAGCTTCACCAACAAAGACACAATTGTTTATTGGGTTTAATACTGCAGGCAATTCACTAACCCATTTAGATCTTTGTTTAGAAACTTGAGGAGAAATTTTTTCTCCAGAATGAGGTTTTAATAATTGTAATGCCAAATAACAATATTCTTTAACAAACTTACTAACACCTGATTTTGAAACTTTTAAATCATTATATGAATTAGTTAATTTATCAGTTAATTCAGTAATTGTAATTGAAATATCATTATCAATTTCATTAATTAAAAATTTTGTTTGTTCATCAGTTAATTTTGGAATATCTGGACGTCGACCACTTCTGGATTTTTCCTTCGTAAAAGCATAATCGGTTTCTACTTCATCTTCTTTTAGCCATCCTCTAACCGTAGATAATGGGATACCAGTTTTCAAAGAAGCATCACTGGCGGTCATTGCCCTATTATGTACCAAGAAATAAACATCAGATTTATCTTCTGGTGTATAACGACGATATGATACTCTCCCTGATGATTTTAATGGGGTTAGACTTATATTTGTGTCTAGTGTTATGTCTTTTCCGCCATTGACTTCAGCTTCCACTTGCTCGTTTCCATCACTGATTGCTGGATCCTCCATCGGGGCACTATCTTGTGCGTCAATGAAAGTATCGCCATTTTCCGGGGATGGGGAGATTCTTGGAGGGAGAATTTGATCCTGTTCAGCGACACGAGGTTTCGTAGTACGAGTTCTTTTGGCCATTATTTACCGTAAAAATTGAATAGAATAATTTAACGGGTGTCCCTTGTGATTATATATATATATTCGAGTTTGATATATATAAATATTTCTGTAGTTGCTTGAAATTTTAGTTCGTCGCAAATAAAACAGGAAGTTTTCGTAGTTTTCAACTGGGAGTTATCGACGAGTGGGAGAAAGTTTAAAGTAAAAAGGGGAAGTAAATTGACATACTCCTGAGATTTTCCATTGGCTTCAGGAAAGATAATAATTGGCACGTGACAGAATATATTAGATTGCTACCAAATGAAAGATGATTGGCCAGTAGGAGATAGCGATTAAATGACTTCTGCATGTAGCCAAGCATATGTTCTGCAGAAGAAGCATATTTGGTCTAAATGGGGATTATAATCTGCACAATAACCGGTTTCTATTGGAAGAAAATAAATATATTAGTTAATGATATGCAGGCTGCTTAATTAGTGAGATATTCGACTTATTTCATAATATTGTAGAGTGATTGTTCGGCAGAAGCATGAAAATCATTCGGTAAAAGCCGGATCGGCAATCTGCCATTTTTCCACAATGCCGCTGATTATTGTTTGTAAAATGCACCAAATCCTTTCCATCACCGTACCGAACATTTATATTATATTTAGCTCTGAATAATTATAACACCACTTGTACCCCTATCTAGCTACTGGTTTCAATATATTTTTTTCCTTTTCCGTAAAATATTTGTATAATTAATCTGGCGATAAAAACTATTTATTGGTATATTTATTCTTTAAAAGGGCTTCGTATTCTGTTTACAATTGTTTACCTGTAAGAATGAAACGTGAATATTACGATTAATATCAATTATCGATAAGCAAGGATTTCATTCGATATACAAATTTTTAAAGCTATTTTAATTGATCATGATTCACGAAACACGTACCATACATTTTTAGCTATTATAGTATTTCCACTTTAGATTCGGTACTTAGGTGTGCTTCAGCACTATAGGTGAATATGAAAAGTTTGGTAGCAAAGGGAGGAATATTTTGGTACTTATCTCAGTTTATATTTTGTAACTTTTTTGAGTTACAATCGGTGAGAAATTCCTTAGCTTTTACACCTACTGAATGCTTCCCTCCAAGGTACGGTTACCGAATTAACAGTGGAATCAACATATAACAATTACAGCTCTACAAGTATAATTTATAATTAAGTGATCCTACGTATATTAAAAGTTATAGTAAATATTCTAAAGTCAATGATGTCAGTCATTTATTTATAATTAACATATATGAAATAGAAGTTACACCACGTATACTTATAAACATCAAAGGTTTCAAGTTTTAGCTTAATTAATCTGAGTCGTTTAATTGGGTACGCTTGCAGCAATATTCTAGAATACTACGATCTAGTTCTATCTATTCAAAAAATCTAAGAATAAAAAATCATGATCGACAATCGTTATGATATTCCTGAATATTATTATACAAGCTTAAACATTAGCTATGCACGTGAAATGCTATAAATCAATTTGCCAGTTATCAAATCCGATTACATATGTGATTATGAGCTAAATCTCTGTATGAAACTAGATATCACAATAAAGCTTATTTATAATATTAATATTTAAAATATAGATTATAGTTATTATATTTACTTTATAACCTAAAAACTAATTATATTATATGTAATAAGAAATTATATTGATATCATAAAATCATTAATTAAATTAAAACGAGTATTTGACACTCTTACCGATTAGAAAAACAAAAACAATACCAACGTAATTATTATTTAAGACACGAAGAATTAATAAGTCTGAAACCAAAAAATTATCAATCAAGCAAAAACAAAATCATGTGCTCTAAACTTGTTGTTCTGGTGTATCAGCAACAACAGCTGTTTCACCGGAAGCACGACCTTCATCTTCTGGGAATGGAGCAGTCTTTTCTTCTGAAGGCTTAACAGATCTCTTCTTTAATCCTAATCTATCGAAAGAAACATTGGAGGATGTAAATAAGAAAATTGCTGGGTAAATAATGAATAGGAAGAAATCCAAGACACCATAAAAGATCTGTTCAGAATCTGGTTGAATAACATTACCACCTTCAGAGAGACCAAAACTAATTGGATAAATAAACCAGAAAAAGACAACAAGTGAGGCGTTAATAGTAAAGTACTTTCTAACATCACTACCAACATCGGAAGCAGACCTTCTTGTAAATGTAAATAAATTAAAAGCAGTCAAGAGATAAGAAGCAACAGCGAAAGAGAAGTAACCCCATTTGTATGTTGACTTAATAAGAGAAGCAATCAATAAACCAACAATGTAAACTTCAGTCGTAATGATATTAAGAATAATATGAGGCCAATCTAATCTTGCAAGTAATGATAAATTTGTAATAATGAATGGCCATGATAAAAACCAACCAACATATCTTGCGTAAAAGATTTGTCTAACACCTGGAGTTTCACCTGTAATGGAGTCATTAACTGTAACATGATTGAATTCTGCTTGAATACCTGTCCAACCTAAATTAGAAGCAAGAGTAAAGTAAGTAAATGCTAAAATAGCGGTAAGACCCAGAGTATTGTAATGGAAAGTTCTCTCAACTGGTTGACGAATGTATGTCAAAACAAGGTAAATCAATGTTGCTAAAGCAAATAACGAAAACAAAGTCCATAACCAATCGGAACCATGTTCTGTGATGTGAAAATCAATATCCGTTGTAGGATTAATTTTGACGGCTTCATTGCCAGCACGCTTTAAAAGTTCCTGAATAGCTACCATTGAAGTTCAATGTAATATTAAGATTGAGTAAGTGATATTAGTACTAATTGAAGTATGAAATAAAGGATTCATGGGGAATCGAGGACTAATTTATACATTTTTGTTGTACTCAAATTAACTTCTCATCTCGTTAAGGAGAAAATTAAATTTGTTCCTAATCTAGAATCATAATTGATGATCAAAAAGTAAAAGTATTTCCAAGAAACCAATAGAAATTTCGAGTCTACCTGGGGGTTGAGAGTGATCTCGATGGTTCTAGATTTCAAATACCAAATTGCTCCACACTAAATATGATGAAAATGTTTATGACCTTTCGGAATATGCGGGAGATCCAAATGCAGTAGTAAAGGTCATCGTCACATTATGCAACAAATCTTAAATAGCCGTGCTCGAATATAATTCAGCAATTTGTAATATTTTGTATTATTTTGTATGTGAAGTGATGCTCTAAATGAGAATAATTATTCAATTGGAGACGTTAATTAATACGGCTTAAACGGCTTATGCTCTTAAATCTTTATGATTACAACCGATAAGTGCCGAGTTATTTAGTTACTTAGTAATATATATCGTTCCCTCATGACTTCATTATACGAGGACAAGGTATATTAGTTATTATTATGCCATAATTTGTATAAATCTATAATATCCCCTGCATACCAATTGGAAGCAATATGAACATAAAACACTATAGCGCCAATTACTATTACGGGTACAACATCTCATTTAATTGACATCAACAATTAATTTTACAAATCGGTGTTCCAACACCGGTTCCGAAGTCAGTTAGCGTGTTTTCCTTTCTGTATTATTTGAGATCCCACCGGCGCAAGCGGAATAAAAAGAATTGCAACTGTGGATACATCATCACAAAAATAAATGGCTCTATATTTTAAACTTCAAAAGTAGGATAATATTCAGGGATAATTGCATAAGCTTAACCTTATGTAGATATGAATTGTGTATGTCGGAATTTGCGTAATTTCGAACCTTACTGACGACGATATTGATATTGCGATAATCTGGCTGAAATTTTATAATTATAGGCCAGGAGTTTAATAATACTACCTGATTTTATTTTTCAAATATAGTTGTAATAATGGATAATATTCAGGTGATACAATTGTGATTTAATCAAGATCATTGATCTTCATGACCAATATTATTATATAAACTTAACTTATATTAATATATTTGATAAACGTGTATACGCGTTTATATACCGGTATAATTCTATTCTAAATCAAAAACATTTCTAGATGAGCTAATTATATTAGTAAATTTGTAAATTTGAGATTGCAATTGATTCACAATCTTGACCAATATTAATATTAATATTAGCTATCTATTTGGTACAACTTGAATTCGGGATCAGGAAAACTATTTCTACTTTTAGTTGTGATTTTAGGGAGTCTAGGGACATATAAATAATGCATATTGAGTACAATTAGATCTAACGCATCAACTGTTATAAAATTTTAGCACTATCTATCAGGAAGTGCCTGTATATATTCAGATTCCCTATCTATAGGTATGGAACTATCATGCATACATTTTAAGACATTTAAATTTAAAGAGATTAATATTATATAGTTGAATCGATATTAATTTAATCACAATATTGAAAAATACTTTCATGATCATGATCAATCATATATAATTAGTAAACCAACATATTAGTAATATCAATATTAATTTAAAACCGGTACCCAGGCTTAAATCTACTCTAGAATGTCCGATAGTTGAACTTACATTGGTTAATTACAACAAATATGATTACACCTCGAGCTCACTATGCAACTAATTTAATAAACAATGTTTTAGATTAGATTTAAAAAAATGGAACTAATAATAACTTAAAGCTTTCATTCTTAATGCTTATAATTAGTTTGTCCAGGAGTTATTAGGTAAATATTAATATGCAAATGTATTGTTAATATTAACTTATATAAGCTTATAATGATAATAACTACCCACAATCACACAGCTGCAGAGGAATTATACCAATTATAGTCAACATGTACACACATACTACGTTATAAACATTATATACACGTATATAAAAAGTAATATGCCACATGTCAAATAACAAATTTAAATGCTATATAGCAATTCTTATTGATTATACACACTATTACACAGCTGCAGCTGATCATATAACTGAACTGAAGGTTGATGAGTTCTATTTTGAAGAATCCTAGTTGAAAAAAACTGATAGATACAAATTTAAGGTACTGCTGCATTATTAGACTTGAAATTGAGACTAACATATTGCAACTGAGTTAATTAGTACTGAAAATTTGCAAATTGCACAATAAATCTAACCAAGTAAATTTTATCAAACCTAATAAATTATAATCAATTTCGGGGTTTCCCCTTAGAATCAATTAATTATAATTAATATTATATGACTTATTAAGCGCTAGTAACGCAATTGCAATCGATGATTCGATATCAGTTCACATGTGTAACCAATCTTCATGATTAGTAATTGCAATTATTAACCACACATTTATGTGTAGCTATTATTGTGTATAAGGCAATTACATGCTATCTTGAAAGTTCTAGTCGAGGGGGAGTTACAAGGTACGTAATTCCTTGAAGGTTTATTGATTGATTGTGAGTTGCAATTTTTTTCAATATTAATTCCAGATATTTGATCATGATGTTATTGGAATCGATCATGCATATGGAGCGATGTAAGAAATGAAAAATATATTCATGGAATAATTCCTAATTAAGAAGTTCATTATAAACGAGATTTGTACTGTAATTATAATGTATTAAACGCGTACCTGATCATGTGGAGGCGGTTCCGGGGGCATACAAACAAAGTGAGAATCTGATCATAGTAAGGTAACTACCAGGTTTGGATTAATACATATACAAAATTACCATATGTGGGATGGGCAAGAATGCTAAATTACTGTGAAAGGTAATTAATCAACTGCATTGCACCAAGAAACTGAGAGTAACTTTTTCAATACTCCAGAAATTAGCTTTCGATTATAAATTACATCATCTGAATGTAAATTATTATTATCATTAATGCTGCGATCCCTAGTAAATTTCATTGTTGAAAACCTAAAACTTCACCACTTCAATAAAGACACGAATTTCATATCGTTTGATTCCACCCGGCTGCCAGTTCAATCGATTTGCTACCAAACTATCCCCAAGTCTAGCATTGTGATTAAAGATAACTGATCACTTGAAATAACCTGTCACTTCCATAGGAACACGATTTTCATAATATATTATTATTTATTTATTTAATAGACCTAGAAAGCAAATCACGACAATAACAGAAGTTTCAAAATACGGTAATTGAGCACTATATGAGTGACAGATGGTTCCATCTTTAAGACTTGACATCCTCGAGAATATTTGATTTCTGATGAGAAGGTTGCTCATCAGATCTACTGCATATGTTTAATTTGAGCTCTATCGGCGCTAGTTCAAAGATGTGCCAGAGTTATGCAAGCAATTCACTGGAAAACTTGAATTGGTGATGTGATGGAGTTAATTCAGGTGTGAGGGTATCGTTAATAATCTATCTATTCTAAAAATTGGTGAAATAATGGCTCTATTCAACCCGCAGAACAACACCAAATACTTGTAAAATTTATAAAAAAAATTTATTAGGTTCTCCTGACTCTCACCTACAATAAGATAAGTACCTTTTATAAATCATGAATAACTTTGTTAAATTTGAAAAAAAAAGTTCTATGATGCAAGTGTACTCGCGGTTGTTAAGCAACTTAATCTATAAGTTATTAGTATAGCGATATCTGTATCTACATAAATTTAAATACTTATACTATATACAGAATAATTAGGAAGAGAGCTTTTATTAGTGGTATATATATCTATATATAGTATCATTAATATAAATGTTTTACGCTTCTAGTTAATATTAGTAGTAAAATAGATTTCAATTGGTTGATTGAAGTATTTGTGATGTTGGCAATTGGGGCAATGCCAAAATAAAATAAAAATTTGAATACTATATAACAGGGACAAAATCTAGTTTCATATTTTCAGATTATACAATGGCTCCCACACTACAATTCTATGAAACTCTTGTTAAGAGAGGTAAGTTATATGGTATTATCTATGATAAGCAGGAAGTTAATGATATTAGATCATCACCATCATAATACATGGGATACGTACTGTGAACATCATCATCATTGGAGATGTTCATCTGCTTGGCATAGATGGTAAGTAATCATCATATTAATGTAAAGATAACCATATAAATGTTAACCATGAATATAAAAGGGGACGATGGGTTTTAATGACAGTTATATTATTCATTGCTTTAGTACTATTACTAAGTATATTTCTGATCAACCGCAGAAGAAGACAAAGAGGGTTGGAGCCACTAAGGGGGACAGCATGGGGTAAGAAGAGAAAAGAATATCAGCCAGCTGAGCCAGCTGAGTCAGCTAAGTATCACACCAGCGGACCCAATGTTAAGTACACCCCAGTACAGGGTAATTATCCGCTGGCACATGGAAAAACTAATTTATGAAACAATAAATTAATTTCTCAGTTCCCCTGCTCACCTACTTCGAATTCATTTGTTCCACGATTGTAATGATCATCGATATAAATATACTTTGTTTCAGGTAGTTTCTTCTCAATTGCCATTATATTTATTTTGCTGTGTTTGATTACTTGCCAATGCTGACATGTCTTATCAAATACTTTGTAAACTTATATCTCTACATGCCCCAATATTTAATCCAAGACATGCACTAGGCCTCTGATCAGTACATGCATTTTTGATAATTGGAACATATATTTACCTCTGTAGCTAGTGTTAAATATATAAATTTTGAATAGTGGTGAGCGCTAAACAAATGAATTGGTCGTACGAGAGCAAATTGCGGAGGCTCAGCCAACACAATGGAATATTAGAATACTAGAAATGAGCCAGCATACAATGGGTATGCAGAATTATATGTCATGATCAAGTCTATTTAACTTGTATATTGTATATGGCTAGATTACGAAAAAAAAACGGATGTAGTAATGCATGTAATTCTCATGATGATAATTACCCGGTAGGGGATTTACTCACTAGGACCTATACTTAGAAGAAAAGAATCTATTCTTCTGCTATTAATTTGATATTTAGATCACAATCAATAGGTCTAATGGCTCAAAGCTTATGGAATGGAATTTTGCACCAATTGTTTAGTGTTCAACACCATCCAATTAATAATTCAGGTATGTGGAAAGGCATTATGGATTAATAGCGTCACGTGAAGTATCAAGGGCATTTTTAGATCTAACACGGTTGATGGTCTTCCATAAATATACAAAAATGTCAGAAGCTAAAGTATGGTCTTTTAACACTTTAATATTAAATCTTTAATCTTTTATTATTATTATTACTCCAATACATTATATTGACTTTAATTTTCTTTGTTGTGGTAGAAAGAAGTTGAACAATTAAGAGGATTACGTGCTGTTTTAGAAGTCGTTCAACAGTTTTCATCCAAATTATATGAAGATTTAGAATCCGCGGCTAATAATCATAAAATCATTTCAAGTAAGTTAATTTTTTATTACTAGTACTATAATAACCTTTAAATGAATCATATCTTTTGTGAAGCTAATTGTTTATTTTTAATAACAATAGAAAATGCATTGGAATTGCAAAGTGTTGTCGAAACAGCTAAACGGGTTGATTTAGATAATTAAGGTTAACGATTGTTTTTTATGATAATATTTATATATTACAATCCAGTATATGAACCTGAAAACTATAGAAATACACGATATAAATTTAAAGGCAATGTGATATGACCGGATATGACCCTCCAAAATAAATCAAAATTTCTTAAAACACCTAAAACTATAACCAGATTTATCTTAAGGTTCTGCTTTATGGATATGTATCCATCTAGTTTTGCCTTGTGTGCTTAATCATCTTCATTCATCCCCCCCTTTTATTTAACTTTTCGACTACAACCTCCTTACCACGTCAATGGAGGATTCTGTACTAGCTGAGTATATTTTATTTCTTTTACCGGTCTTCTCATACTTTTTCTATCACTCTTAATGAATTGTTGACCTTTGTTGTAGCGTTGAGGAAAAGGAATACTCCTCTAATACGAAACTAGTACTTCATTTACAGCTCATTATATTTAAATGGTAATTGATGATGTCCCTCATACCAAGTAGCAACAAGTTTATAGTAGTCAATTGCGAGAAGAACCCTCACCTACTACACAAGCTGAGTTGTTTATTTCTATGGGCTAAGTATTAATATTAGATGAATTTATCGGTTTACAAATAATCAAAAGATAAGATGAACAATACTATTAAAACATCAAAACATCACAAAAAAGCAAAAATCTCACTCTTATTTCTTCCAGTTCAATCTAAGTTTTTGGTTTGATAAACAATCCGGAGCTTCAATTGATTTCCTAAATATAGCTATAATGTTTAATGTAGAGGGTCCTTTTAAATTTTCTGTTGGAATATCCATTTTTGCAATTGCAACTGAATTGTAAAGTGAGTCATGGTGTCAATGCCTATATAGTAAAGAAATTTTTTGACTTAGCTCACCAATTTCAAGTCTAGAGGGAAATTTCAAAGAAGAGTCATCATATTATATTATGATGATCATAAGGTTAATTCCGCACAAAATAAGGTTATTAAAGAACAAGAAAACGAAAAAGAATGTTTTTGTTCAAATTTATGGCTTAATCTTTAAGTTTTAATTCCTCATGAACATTTGAAATTACATTTATTTCTAGTTATAGGGAGTATGGAGTTCATTAGGTACACTTGACTGTGAATGTTTTTAAAAAAACAATTATAAAGAGTTGAGTAAAGCTAGATAAACTTATAATTTTATCAAGATTAGAAAATTTGTGTCCATTTTATTAAGGGTCATGTCGTAGATATTTTCATTCCGAAATAAGAATAATTTAAGAATTTCGCAAGAAAATGGAATTATCGCAAGAAAATGTATCTAGATCTAGACCTAGCGAGTAACTTTGAATTCTATATAAATAACAATTGTACCACTTCGTGATGGATAATATATTCGAACACGTTGATGAAGATGATCAAGGAAAACATCTTCTCCTAGAGTTAACGACAAATACTCTGCTTCTAAGTGAATTTGCTTGTTTAAATACAGAGTATTTAAATTTATCTCTTCCCTTATGAGAATATGGTTTCGTTAATTTATGAAGCTCACACAGTAGATTTTTGTCAAGATCCAATCGGTATATATGCAAGATTAAAGCGATATTCCACTTCAGGTATGATCTCTTTCAAATTCATATGCATATTCAAAAGTCTAACTAAAAGACTATTGATATCTTGTAAGCATATGAAAGAAATAATGGAATTTCAAAGTTGTGTCTTAAAAGCTATTTTTGCAGCTGAATATTTATCTTAAAAAATTATAAATAATCCATTTAAAGTGATTTCGTATTTATGATCTGGAATTAAGATAAAGCAAAATTCATATACATGTATGTAATGGTTCGCTATCTAATTCTGTTTCGTTTCTCTTTAATAAGCGCGCGTAAATAAACACTTGCGACCAAAAACGATTCGTTCATATTTTTTTTTTACACGGTAAATCGCTGTGTAATCTATTTTCTGTTAAATAAGATAATAGCTCATATCCATAGTCAATTACATCAATGACATTTTATTTTATATTTTGGTTGACAATCCGTGTATATAACGGATAATACTTGTAATATTTTCCGAAATTTAGCAGTCAACATGGCCTAAATTAAGTGTATTGACAGTAATATACGACTTAAATTTAATCACAAAAATAATCTTGAAATAGACCGTATGTGTATAAAACCTTGGACTCAAACTACTCGATTACAAGCAAAAAATTGAAATTGCAAGTGTATCCCATGTCAATATTTCAAATCATAACGTTACCATTCCCATTAACATGATAAAGCAAATATAAAAACAATAACAAATAGTAGCAGTAAGAATATAAATAAACAACAAAGATAAAGAAAAAAAAACAAAAAAACAATCATAAACGAGTAATGGAAATCTCCATCTCAAACAAATGTATAAAAATAACATAATAATTTCAACACTGATTTCAATTTCATGATCACTTTCACAAGACAATTTCTATAATTAATCTTATATTTTATAGGGTATTAACTTGTCGAACTTGTCGAACTTGTAGAATTAAATAAAAATCTCCACATTCGATTATACCAAAGATCATGTTGTTCATGAATAACATTAATAGCAACACCATTTTCCAAATCTTCATCTCTTAACAATAAAGGAGTTGTATCATTAATTATAGAACCACTACCATTAAAATCTTCGTTATTAATATCATTTCTTCTAACTCCAAGAATATTATTACATCGTGATTTTTTGGAATCAAAAGCGGTAACATCTCTTTTACATAAAGGACAAGTTTTTTTCTCTTGAATTAACCATTTTTTAATACATTTCGCATGATAAAAATGATTACATGGTAATTTAATTAATTCTGATGTACCATTGATATAATTATCTAAACAAATTATACAATGATTTATTGTACCATTTGAAATTGATCCATGATTAAAAATTGAGTCATTAACTTGTTCTTTTGAATAGATTATAATTGGTAAATTATTAACAAATTTAATTGGAGCTCTCATTTTATAATTTTCATATTGTTGATGCCAAATAACAATTAAATAAATTAATCCTAAACCAACTAGTGGTAAGATTAATAAAAAAATAAAAGTATTCCATATAACTGAATCATAATATTCATCATTTCCATTTTCATCATTTAAATCGGGTATTAAATTAATTTCTTTAATTTCATTTAAAATTAATATATTATATGAAGTTTGAGATATAAAGATTGATGGGATATGAATTTCATTTGGGATAAGTGATGATAATGGTGAATACATTGTAATTAAAGATGGAGAAATTTCATTATTTGCAATAATTATAGCTTTATAACCTTGTGATTGCAAATATAAAACTTTTTGATAAAATGTACAACCACCGCGTTTAACTAAAGCAATATATTTTGAATTATCATTTATAATTGTTGAATTGATTTCAAGATTTGAAGTATGTAAATGTGCATTAGGACAGGCTAAATCATCGATCTTTTTTAAAACTCCATTAAAAGCATGGCATTCAGAATCAGGATCATTGTTAATTTGGAATAAATCCCATGGATATTTATTCCCACTTTCTTGTAAATCATTTCTATATTTTCTGGAATCTATTTTATCAAGCCTGCAATCACCTTCACTTTTAGGCACGGGAGTGCCAAACATGGCTTGTCTTCCAAGTATTGCAAATGGTTCATCTGGATTGATTGGCCTGATTAGTATTGAAGTTGGCAGTATGGAGCTGAATGGCGAATCTCCGTTTCGATTATTGTAGATTGAGAATAGGGATAAAAACAGGAGGATGGGCAGGAAGAAGGAGCCTGTGTTCATGTTTGTGTCTGCTGCTACGTACAAGGAAAGTCGAGGGTGGCAGATAAGACTCTGCATGCGCCCACCACGTGATTTCCGCATCACGTGCCTAGGATCGCCTTGAATCGACCCTCGTCACCTGACCCGCTCAGGTGACCTCTGAGGGCGTCTACAGCACGTGGCCACTTTTAATTTCAGTTCTAGTTAAGGCGACGTTGTTGCATTTCCAGCCTGCCTGGCATTATCCAATTCACTGTAATTTCGCATATAAGCTGGCATTTCCCCCTTCTCCTTCTTTTTTTTCCTTCTTTTCTTCCACAAACACCTTTTTCCCTTTGTCCGTGCATCAATTGATCTTCACGACCTTACTAAAATGCTCGGTGCCCCTTCCAGAAAACACCCAAGAACTCAAAGCTCCTATGTATGTCTTCTTGTCTTGTTCGTTACTCTACTTCTGTCCATAAACTAACCTTAACTTTAAACTACAAAACAGGCCTTTGAAAGTACTTCTACTAGCATCGCTGCTTCTCAAATGAGAAACTCTTTAAATAGACTAGCGGATGCAATTGAATCTCCATTATTAAAAATGAAATTTGAAAATGAAATGGACAGCTTTTTTCAATTGTTCAGAAGATATCTTCATGACAAGGCCAGTGGTAATGCTGTTAAATGGCAAAATATTCAACCACCAAATCCCGAACAAGTGGTTGATTATAAGTCTTTAGAACAAGGTGAAGAAGTTGGAAAAGAATTCCTTAGTAAATTGGCCGTTTTGAAATTAAATGGTGGTCTCGGTACATCAATGGGATGTGTTGGTCCAAAATCAGTTATTGAGGTACGTGACGGTAACACGTTTTTAGATTTGTCAGTTCGACAGGTTGAATATTTAAATAAAAAATATGATGTTGATGTACCTTTCATTTTAATGAATAGTTTTAATACTGATGATGATACTCAATTATTAATTAAAAAATATGAAAGTCATCGTGTTAGAATTATTACTTTTAATCAATCTCGTTATCCAAGAATTTTTAAAGATTCTTTATTACCTGTTCCAAAAGATTATAATGCAAAAGTTGATTCTTGGTATCCTCCTGGTCATGGTGATTTATTTGAATCTATAAAGGCTTCTGGTGTTTTAGAAAGATTAATACAAGATGGTAAAGAAATTTTATTTGTTTCAAATATTGATAATTTAGGGGCTGTTGTTGATTTATCAATTTTAAATCATATGATTAAATCTGAATCTGAATATATTATGGAATTAACAAATAAAACAAGAGCTGATGTTAAAGGTGGTACAATTATTGATTATGATGGTTCTGTTAGATTATTAGAAATTGCTCAAGTTCAAAAAGATCATATTGAAGAATTTAAATCAATTAAAAAATTCCGCTATTTTAATACAAATAATTTATGGATTAATTTAAAAGCAATTAAAAAATTAGTTGAAAGTGATGAATTAGCTTTAGAAATTATTCCAAATGTTAAAACCATTTCAGTTGGTTCATCAGATGTTTCTGTTCTACAATTGGAAACTGCTGTTGGTGCAGCAATTAAATATTTTAAAGGATGTCATGGTGTTAATGTACCAAGATCTCGTTTCTTACCTGTTAAAACATGTTCTGATTTATTATTAGTTAAATCAGATTTATATGATATAATTCATGGTTCTTTACAAATTGATCCTGGTAGATTTGGTCCACAACCTTTAATTAAATTAGGTTCTCATTATAAAAAAGTCTCAGATTTTCAAAAAAGAATCCCTCATATACCAAAAATCTTAGAATTAGATCATTTAACAATTACTGGTAATGTTACATTAGGTAGAGATATTCAATTAAAAGGTACAGTTATTATTGTCTGCACTGATGGTCAAAAAATTGATATCCCAAATGGTAGTGTTTTGGAAAATGTTGTTATTACTGGTTCTTTGTCTATTTTGGAACATTAAAGAGATTCTCATTTAAAAGAGAGAAACAAGCTTTAAATAAGATTTTTAGGTGAATTAAACATTATTGGAATAAATAGATATCAAACTAGTATAGAGATGTGATTGATGTGAAGTATAAATTGAAAAGCATAGATTAGCTGGTACATATAATGAACATAAAAGAATAAATAATTAATTATTAGCACATAACTTATAAATTTTAAAGAATACTTAATGTAGATAATTGTACCGGTGTAATTCATTCCACTTCATTAAGTTCAAAATATCGTTGAATGGCACATGGGCGGCTAATTAGTTAAATAGTAGACGAAATTAAGTGGATTGTGGTTAATGAAATTCGGACTCGGTAAAATCTATTCGGAATAATTAATCATTTGAATATTCTCCTTGAAATTGTTTGAATTACAGATATTGATGTCGTAAGTCTTTTACGAATGACACGATTCAATTGATGGAAATTTAAATTTCTCCATACAACAATTTTGCGCCTTAAGCTTACCTATTAGGCTATAGCTAGCTACGTGAGGATTATTGGGAAAGCTAATTAAGTTTTCATCATAATAATTCTATCATAATTATTATTAATTGGAACACACGTTCTTTTATACATTCTTATTCGAATTCATCCTTTTTTCCTTTCTCCTTTTGTTAATTTAGCCGTTTATCTATACCAATCACCTATAGATCTACATTTATAAGTTTATATGTTTGAGGTTATAGACACTAAGGATACTAAGGAGTGAGGACGGTATCAATTAGAATGTGAAAATGATGAACTACAATGTTATTACGATTGTTATGATCAGTCTTAGATTTCCGTTTTTGGAGAGCTTAGTAAATTTAAAGATAATTTACCACTATCCTTTCAATTATAGTTAGTACTTTATTTTGACTTGGGACGTCAATTGCAAGATTACAACCAATTGCAACATCTAAAATGTCAAATAATTACAATTGCAAATCAAACTTCTCAGAAAGTTGAAAATCATAATATTTTTCTGTAATTAGGATTAGAATGGGTGACAGAATGAATAGTTTGTTTCCTATCTAAGACCCAATAAGATCTTATAATACGTTAACGCTAACCTTTCGTATATGATAATTCACTAACAATTGCGAATACACATTGTCGTAATGATTGTACCATGACCATATAAGAAACACAAAAACTAAAACATTTTTTAAATTTTAACAATATTACTTATTGGTTTATATAAGTTGTATTCATTATTAGAAAGTCACAAGAGAATTTTGTAGTTATTTTTCATTGGTTTTAGAGGTTTTTGGTGACCCACAAGGGCGAGAGACGTCCTAAAGATGCATAATTCACCCTTTCCACAATTTCTTCAATCTTGAAAAGCCCCCTCACACCTTAAATTAACTCTAGAAGATGGCGAATTCAAGATTTCCAGTGGATTACGTGTTTGTGTATCTTTATGAACGATAGGACTCAAACATATGCAGCATACATATATAATACATGTACTTTGAGCTCACGTTCGAATCCTATCGAAGAATACCAAGTTGTAGCACACCAAGTGGCTTAAATTAAGTGGAAATACAGTATATTCTTACATTAATTATGTAACATTTCTTTTATAAGGAGAATAAAATCAAAAATGATAGATATGTTTATATTTAAATTGCCAATTCATTTGCAAACAAAAATGCTATTTATATTATAACTTATAAGTATTACTCATAAAATTCAATTATGTTGATACTTTTTTTGATTCTTTTTTTTCTAATACCAAAATATTAGTTGTAATACAAATCAAAAAAATGCAATATGCATATGCTCTATATCATAATAGATATATTCCTTCTCTTCTCATTATCGGTAAATGATAGTTTTACTTAAGCGCCTATTTTCTTCTTTTTTTTATGAAAGATACAATTAATGATTAACCAATTAATGCTTCATGTTTTAACTGTAGAATTAAATCATCAATTTTCCTAAAATTAGAGTCATTTAAAGCAAACTTTTTATGTTTTTTACTATTAATGTGTGTTTCAAAATCTTTATATTGTTCATGACAATTTTCACAAAACCCACTTCTATCTTCTTTTTGTTTTGCTTTTGATACTGGAGTACCAGATTTTGGTTTGATTTGTTGTTTCTTTTTGATTGTTTTTGAAGTTTTCCTTCTTTCAAATACTTTACGTTTTAAGTTATTAACTTCTTTTGAGGGAACTTGAGCTACAGTAGCAGCTAATCCATTACCTTTCACATTGTTATTGCCATTGTCTGCAGAATAATTTAGAGATTTCCCATTCGAAGTGAAGTTAGAAGCATTAACACCCGACGCAGCAATTGAATAAAACTTTTGATTGTTAAAAACTTGTTGTGAAGCTGTATTTGTGGCTGAAGGTTTGGAAACAAAAGCGCTTTCTCTTGAAGTTTCACCGCTTGTTGTGACTGGAGTGACTGTTGCAGTTATCATTTCTTTACTTCTTAGTTCAACAGCAGTTGTAGGACAATATTGATCAGCATCAATAATTTCTTCTTCTTGTCGCTGTTGTTGTGGTTGTTTTTGTTCATCATTCGTAGGTTCGATTACAACTACTTTTTTGGTAATAGCTTCTGTTTGTGTTTTTCGAATCGAGCGGAAAGTATCACAAAGAAAAGGGCAGCGACCATTAGTTGAAGCTCTAAATTGAGGCCAATCACCGCATTCTGGTTCATCAACCTTTTCATATTCACGTGTCATTATAGGTCTATATTCGTTATAGACATCATAAATTAATATATAAGGGCCTTTAAAGTAATGAAAATCATCTCTTCTGGCGTTTGGATCCCGATCATTTGGACCATAAAGTTTTTCTTCTTTTAATAAATGAGATAATTTCTCATTTTCTTTTAAGTGTTGATGTTGTATTTGTAATTGTTGTTGTTGTTGTTGATCATTTGGTGAAACTAAAGGATTACTTAATAAATTTCCTAAGAATCTGAAGAGCTTTTCATAAGTCCAAACTTTTCTGTTCATACTTAATGCTTTATACATGATATCATTAGAATTAAGATTTTCCATTGGTTTGATTTGACGGCCTGTAACAACAAGAGTAATGTGTGAATCAAAAAATGGTTCAATCACCTAAAACGTAAAAAGAAAAAAAAAACATTCTGATTAATAACTGATATGAAACATCAATATTTAATGTAATACTTACAGCACCTAAAGAGATTAGATATTCTTTTGCTCTATCTTTTTTATGTTCAGATTCAAAAGAATCAAAATAAACAACTGAATTGGCCATTATAACCCTCCATTGCCTTTGCCATCTTCTTAAATCACGATATTTCTTTTCCCTTGTTAAGGTTTCAGTTTCTTCAGCTGTTGCATCAATTTGAGCTTTTAATCGTTCTTTTGTACTTTCAGTAGTATTTTTTTTGCGATTTTTTTTCACATTTATATTTGTTGTTGTTGATGCAGTAACATTGGATTTATGTTGTTTACTCACGGAAACCGTGGAAGTATTATTATTGATCGCGTTTACTTTTGAAGGTTTTAAGATCGATTTTGCAGGATTTCCTCTAAGCCTTCTTATTAATTGAGAATTGTTGACATTTGCAGAGGTTTCTCTTAAAGGGATTCGGGAGTTTTTGGAAACTTTTGGAACACACCATGACGATGCAGAAGTGGTGGTCCCAGCGGTTGAAGTGTTAACATCAACTTCAACACCAACAGAGTTATTAACTGTAGCTTCCGCCATGATTTGGGGAAATCAGGATGATTTATGTGATTTTTTGTAAAATGATGGTGTTTATGTATTTTTTTATATGATGATGTTGATAAGATTCAAGTCGTGACGGGAAGTAAATGAACACAACAAGTATAAAAATTTGAAATCTGATAAAAAAAAAATAAGACAAAACTCCTCCCAGTAAGGCAATATTCCTTTTCTGACAAGAATTAAAAAGATTTTTATTTCTTAAATCGAAGTGGAAAGATTTTTA
Organism: Alloascoidea hylecoeti; assembly: GCA_001600815.1. NCBI lineage: Eukaryota > Fungi > Ascomycota > Alloascoideomycetes > Alloascoideales > Alloascoideaceae > Alloascoidea > Alloascoidea hylecoeti. The sequence continues at coordinate 371,099 of BCKZ01000003.1, forward strand.
ACAGAAGGGCCCAGGTGTGTAATTCTTTTTAAGACGATGGATGGTTGGCAACCAAAATCTAATATGGAAGTTACCCGGGGTTCCTAACCTCCTTCATCACTGTGATCCTACAAATATAGAGAGTGTAATTGAAACAATGCTAAAGGCTCGAAATATTTCAGCCGCCTTGTCAAATTCATTCATCTCTCCGTTATCCAATGGAAATTATCCAACAACGACCCCGATATATGCTTCAGCTCTAATAACAACTTCTGGTCTTCCTATTGTGTCTTCCTTATCTGAAAATCCATTATCACCAAGTATTTCACCGAAACTTAAGATATATTCTTTGTTTGCAGCTTCCGCATGGTCAGAATATACGAAAGCACTATTGTTTTCTTCTGTACAGCCTGATATAACTGATGAACATCGAATTGAAAATGGGAATAGGAATGGAAATGGAAATGGAAATGCGGATGATATAGATAGTAATAGTAATATTGATTTAAACTGGTTATCAATTGATGTTGATTCTATTAACATTATAGTTCATTCTATTCCAACTACAGATTCTCTATTATTGGTACTAATATCTGAAAGGGATTGTCCTAGTGGTCTTACACATATTGCAGCAAGTAATGTTGTTGGAGTATTATCTGATGGTTTAAAAAATTATACAATGGCTGATGATGAATAACGATAAGTATGATTTATGCCTCAATTTAGTATTAAATATCATAACTATTAATTGAAACTGCAACATACTTATGATAAGAAAAGAAAGAATTAATTAATTATTATATATTTTTTCATGATTGTTAGTATACCTTAATATAATGTGAATAAATAGAAATAATAATAATAATGTTTATGTGTTAGTGAATTAATTTGTTTTAATATATAGGCCTATATGATAGGAAAAAAAATGCAGAAAAGGAGAAATCAATTGGAATACAATAATAACATAAGTTCAAAATAATAATGGTCACATTATGAACTTTTTCAAAAAAAGACAAATAAATAATATGATTAAATGATTAAATGATTAAAGGACCTAGAGAAAGTTCAAGAGAATACGGATTTAAATGTGTGCCGTAGATTAGACTGATTAATTAAGTTAATTTGTTATTATCATTATGATAAAATGGGCTTCTCATTTTTATGTTATACTCTTCTAAAGTGATTTTTGTGGAATGATTATTAAAAAGTTCTGATAGTATTAATACTAGTTAAGAGGAAAAAAAATGAAATACTTCATTTACTTGACATGTTAAAGTCTTCTTCTTCTTCTTCTTCTTCTTCTTCCTCCTCCTCCTCCTCCTCATCATCATCATCATCATCATCATCATCATCATCATCATCAAATTGATCCATTAAACTTTCTTCCATAGTATCGCTTTCACACCAAAAGTCATCAGAAACTTCATCATATGTTTTAATTTTTTCAGAAAAGGCAGCTTTTGAAGATGGCATGACGAAACCCTCAGGTATGTCTTGTTTTGAACGTTCGACATTAAGTTTGATTGTTTTCCCGTATGCTGTACGATCCTTTCTCCATTCAATTGCTGCATCGACATTTGCAGGTGATGAGACGTTTGGATCCTCTAATAGTGATATGATACTTAATAGGACCGATTCAACTGACTGCACTGGGCTCCATGTTTCCTAGGAAAGAATGAAACTAGTTAGAATTAACAAATTTTAAAATAAATAGGGTAGAAACATAAACATACACCATCGAGGTCATTACTCATTGGATCACCAGAGGTATGTAGTATGGAAATACATAATCTACCATCTTTATAAATATTAGGATGATATATAGGAGGAATAAAACGAAACGTTGGTGGAGAGAATGGATAATCATGGGGGAAGGTCATTTGTGACTATACGCACAGTTAGGAATCAAAACACTCAAATTTCAAAAATATAAATAAGTTCATACTTTGAAATAACCACCATGATAAATCGATTCTTCATCAAGGACCATAACACCTATATCCCTAAATGATGAAATGGCATGTCAGTTATATTTTCATTATATCATCATCATTTTATTATCATGTGATATGAAGATATGGGGTTGACTTATGGCTATAAAAGCAACCAAGAACCAAAAGCTGAAAATCAACAAAGATTGAACACAAAATAAAGAAAGTGTCAGTAAAAGGCATACCATATGTATATATTATCTTCATCAAGCTATAATTGAATATTAGTAATAAGATCATAATGAATAGTTATGTTAAGAAAAAAGAGGTGAGACCACAAATAGAGGAATAACCAAACATACGGTAATATGAAAAGAAGAAAGCCCTTTTGTAGGATCTGTTAATTCTCTGTACTGTCTTAGTAAAAGATGAGAAGAACTAGAGTGAACAGACTGTCTATTATGAACTGGAGGCATTATTGGTTTTGTGCAACTTAGAAGGAGACAAGAAGAAGCATATAAGGTTATCGAGGTGCTTTATACCAGTGCACGTGACACACCCGTCACTGTTCTTTCCGCAATCCAACATATTCTGGTTTCATAAATTTACTTGATTGTTCCATTGGTAGTATATGTATCAATATATATATATTAATATTCATAAGTATTCGTTCTTTTGGTAGAAAAGTAACCAAGTAAATATTTATAACACACATTACAGATAGTTTTTTTGGATATTGACAGTTACCCGACTTTCCATCTCATAAAAACAACTTTTCAGACTCCACAATCAATTAAGATGCTTCGGAGTCAGAAATTCCTTTCAAAACAGCCTTTTATATCGAGGGTCTACTATAGCACGGGTCCAAAAAGACTGGAGAATGGATTTTTGCACAGATTGCCTCTAAAATCTGGTTATGGAATTTCAAAGTTTGCTCCGAAACAAGACCCTCCGAAGCAGGATGTTCCGGTCCAATCATCTTCTCTAAAAGATGATCCCCAATTAAATTCTACCATTCAATCTCAGCCTACTAAATCTTATAGAAGTGCTAACAATAATGGAAAATTTTCACCCTTTCAAAAACCCGGTGATAATTTATCAAAAGTGCTTCATAATACAATGTATTCGAGATTTGAAAATGATACTAAGTTGAATACTCATAGATTATCAGCACCTCTAGATAGAAAGGGAAAACCTCGTCCAAAACAACCACAACTAAATCAATCTCAGAGACAATCTAACGATACATCAAAGCTCAGGTCTAATCAAAATGATCAATATAATCAAAATAATCAATATAATCGAAATGGTGTAAATAATCAAAATAATCAAAATAATCAATATAATCGAAATGGTGTAAATAATCAAAATAATCAAAATAATCAATTTAATCGAAATGGTGTAAATAACCAATATAACCAAAATTTTGAAGATGAGGCATCAAGAAGGGCAAGATTATACGCAAAAAACTTACAAGCAGAAAAATCAAATTCTTTCAAAAAGAATAATAAAACAACAAAATTTAAAAAAAAACAAGATATTCTCAACCAACCTAAAATCAAAGTGACAATTCCAAATTTTATAAGTATTGGAAATTTATCAAATATTTTAAATATTAAAACAAACTTATTATTAGCAAAAATGGAAGAATTTGGTTTTGATAAAATGACTTATGATTTTATTATTGATGGAGAAACTGCCGGTTTAATTGCAAATGAATTTAATTTTGAAATTAATATTGATGATGAAGAGGGTTTTGATTTATTCCCACAAACTAATACTCCTGAAGAAATGGCTGCATTCCCAACAAGACCACCAATTGTAACAATAATGGGTCATGTTGATCATGGTAAAACAACAATTTTAGATTATTTAAGAAAGTCAAAAATTGTTGATACTGAACATGGTGGTATAACTCAAAGAATTGGTGCTTTTTCAATAAATATTCCATCTGGTGCGAAAATTACCTTTTTAGATACTCCTGGACATGCTGCTTTTCTTAAAATGAGAGAACGTGGTGCTAATGTAACTGATATTGTTGTCTTGGTAGTTGCTGCTGATGATTCTGTTATGCCCCAAACTAAAGAAGCAATTAAACATGCCAAACAAGCTGGAGTTCAAGTTATCGTTGCTATAAATAAATGTGATAAGCCGGGTGTTAATCCTGATAAAGTTGTTGCTGATTTGGCTGCAAATGATGTTCTATTAGAAGAATATAGTGGTGATATACAAAGTGTTAGAGTTTCCGGTTTAACTGGTTTAAATATTGATAAATTGGAAGAAGCAATCGTTACATTATCTGAAATTATGGATTTACGCGCTGATAAATCAGGTATGGTTGAAGCTTCCGTAATTGAATCACAAGTTAAAAAGGGTCTCGGGAACACAGCTACTATTTTGGTTAGAAGAGGTACTTTAAAACCTGGCTCTATACTTGTAGCTGGTAATACCTGGTGTAAAGTCAAATCAATGAAGGATGAAAATGGGAAAGTTGTAAAATCGGCAGGTCCTGCCATTCCTGTTGAAGTTTTAGGATGGAAGGATTTACCTGTAGCTGGTGATGAGGTATTACAAGCTAAAAATGAATCAATTGCGAAAAAAGTTATAGCAAATAGAATTACAAGAGAAGAAAAAATAAAAGAAGCAAAAGATGTGGAAGTTATAAACAATATACGTAAAAAGTCAAGAGAAGAAGCAGAAAAGAAGGATCAATTAGAACAGTTAGCACAACATGGCTTAACAATTGATGATATTAAAAATTCTAAATCTGATATGGCAGGCTTCACTGGTGAAGAAGAAGACGAAAATAAACAAAAGGAAGTTCAATTCATTATCTGTGGTGATGTTAGTGGATCCGTCGAGGCTGTTGTTGAATCAATTGAAGGTATGGGTAATAATGAAGTAATTTCAAAAGTTGTGCATACCTGCGTTGGTCCTCCAACTGAATCAAATATAATTTTGGCAAAGACTTCAGGTGCGAAAATTTTAACCTTCAATGTAGCAATACCAAAAGATGTTCGACAGCTAGCTCATAATTCTGGTGTTGAAATAGTTGAATATTCAATTATTTATAAATTATTAGAGGGTGTAACTGATATATTAATTAAGAACTTAAAACCTAAAATTGAAGTTAAAGTTTTGGGTGAAGCTAATGTTAAGTCAATCTTTAATATTTCTGGTAAAGGTAAAGATAAAGGTAAAGATTTTATAATTGCTGGTTGTAGAGTATCCAATGGTACAATTTCAAGAAATTCAACAATTAGAATCTTAAGAAATAAAAATGAAGAAATTTATAAAGGTAAAATAAATGGTTTAAAATTTGGTAAAGATGATACAAGTGAAGTTACAAAAGGTAAAGAATGTGGTATATCAATTCAAAATTTTAAAGATTTTAAAGAGGGTGATATCATTAAAGCAATTGAAGAAACAAAAGTTATGAGAACATATCTATAAGATAAAAGATATACATAAAAAAATTGTAAATAAATAGAATTAATATTTGTACATATTTTCTAGCATTATATATCAGCTATCCGTGGAGCTGTAATTAGCCGAATATTTAGATGTAATGATAGAATTGAATTATTAATTAAAGGTTTTAAGAGCATGATTTATGGTAGTACATGTATATAAGGTCTTATATGAGTAATGTGTATTCTGAAGTAGAGATTAATCATACATGTACACACACAATAATTTCATTTAATTTCGGCCATTATGCCTACTAATTATCGGCCGATATCATAACTAATTTTGACCAAATTATCACCGTTATGACCGTAAATATGCAGGGATACCAAACCCGGCTGAACTCTAGTTATGCCGATGGCTGATATTAGGTGAAATGACTATGACTTATAGCTATATTTTCTTAATTCATTTCGTAAAGTTTCTTGGAGTATTTTTGAATTGAGAAAGTCCGTAAAAGCGATATTTCCCCTCTGTTACACCAAACTCAAGAACCTTTCATGGTATATTTTTTATCTACATGAGTTCGAAAGGTGGTAAATGGTCGAATGGTTTCATCTATTCGTAAATTATGGGATCAGGCTTCTAAAGTCTAGAGTCAAAAAAAGTTTTTGTGAGTTAGGTCTGGTGTTAAAGTTTCTCAACTGGGTAGGATGCACTTTGTTGGTGATTTGATTTAGGGATTTGTAGTCCAAGACTAACCGCCACTTTGAATGTTGTTTTAGGACTACAATAGGAACGACGTAATTTGGGTCGTTGAGGGATCAATTAGACCTGCATCTGCTAATCTGAGGGGTTGGAATCATATCACCTGACACTTCTTAGTTATAGTTACATAAGTCAAATCTGGCAGTTGTTTCATGTTAATCATGATCTTAGGATATACTTTTCCATATAAAGAACTTTATGCTTTGTACTAAATAGAAGCACCTAAGTTAAATAGGATGGTTAGAAGTCTTATGAAGACATGGATAAATATTAAGGATTAGTTTGATAGAATAAATAACACGTTTTTATTATTAATGTTGATGAAACTTAAGGCCACCTATTGCGATCTATTTCTACTTTGCTTGGTAATTTGATAAACGGTTTTGGACATGTGTTTATAATAACTTTATATAGCTCCCATATAGCATTATTGGACTTATTTCTGCATGAATTGCATGGTTTTCCATTTGAATGTTTATCATTCTTTAATAAATTGATAGCCTATACCTTCTATACTACCTAAATTACCCGTGTTTACATATTCTTATTCTTATTCTTGTTGAAATTGACAGGACTTATGAGCTTAAAACGACAATAGAACAGCCCATGGCCAAGTTACCTCATTTGTATATTTAAGCTTATTCTTTTCTTTTTTTTTTGCTCTATTGCATAACAGTATGGAAAATGGTAAGTTATAATATAAACTTTGTTAACTATTGTTATTATAAAGTGTTCTGTGTCTGTAATTTATAGTTTTTGGCTTTATTGGGGGCCCGATAAATTTATTAAAGACAAAAGTATTTAAAAGGAGAAAAAATAATTTAAAATAAAAGTTTGCGATAGTAATGCAGTTTTGAGAGTTTTGTTTGAATCTGTTCAACGTAACAATTGAATATTTTTTCAGAAACTATTTTTAATTAATTTATTTAAAGTAGTTTTAAGATTCTATCTATACATTTGATAAAGGTTCTTAGTTAAAACATCGAGGAATATCTTCTGTACGTGAAAAGTTGAAAAGGGAAAAAGTCACAGCTGAAGCTGCAGATGAATCATGCAAATCTAATTTCAAATATACGATTCATACGAGAAAGAGAAATAGATTACGAATTTTAAAAGGTTTAACATTTTCATTTTAGAATACTAATTTCCTTAAGCTAAATGGTTTGATTGAGATTAAGTACTCGGGAATGGTAATTTCCTTTTGTAGCTCATAGTGCATTTATTTTAAATGGAATATTAGCATATTGATATTGTAAATAAAAAAAATAATGATTTCCTCGAATGAAACAATTTCAAAGAACATTTCACCCACTTCTCAATAACAGCAAACGAATTATACAGCGAGTTATATTGTAGAAGTAGGTCAAACGTTTTTTTATTTAAACTACAAAACTCATTGTATGTATACACTCATACTAGTTAACGTTATAGTACTTATAATCTATTTCAGATATTGATGACAGTTAGCTTGTAGGTACACATATGTGATCAAGAAGGTTTAAAAATAATATAAGTTATAGCTAAGCTTGAGTGGTATTGTAATAATTAATACAATTATAAATGTTTCCACTTAATTGTTAACAAATAGCCATGATGTCAGCGTCACTTAAAATGAAGAACTTTAAGGAAAATTAAATAGATTAATATTTTCAACACTCTTCGGGGAAAATGTAACCACACTACCAAAATTACTTCCATTATGTATATTAAATACTATAGGAGGTAGATAAATGGAATATCTAAATTAATCTTTTCAAATTAATCTTTTCACTTCTCTGTCAAACTATTGCCTCTATTTCTTGAATTGTAAGCCTCTAGTTAAGAAATTGGGTCACGTTTGCATACAATTACGTGCCTCAATTGCAAAACAGCAGCAAAACTTACTTTGTTTAAATGAGTACATGCATATATATGTTGTAATATTACCGTATGAAATAGTATGTATAATTGCATGCATATTTTTTGGGACCAAAATATGAAAACAATTGTTCATTTTAAGTGACAGGTGATCTACAACCGGTTCAAAATTGAACGTGTGCGGGTCACTATCTGTATATCCCACATAAAAAGGGCAAGACTATAACCAGTTACTGAGTAGTAATACTATGCAAGGCTTTAGGATCTTCTTAGTTCATAATGTTTTGTAATTTCTAGATAGTATCTGGAATGGTATCTTATGTTTAGTATTAGCGCCCTTAATATTAACGTTATAAACGGGTGTCAATTTATGAGGCATCGAGTAGTATTAGGAAGTTAATAATAGCCTAATAAGGAACCCAACCACTCTTTACAATACAGTACGACCACTTTTCCAAATTTCTGTTCACACCATAAGAGATACAGACTTCCTTATATTATATATATTTTTCAGGTTAAAACCCTGGGCTGACTGTCGTAGAGTACATACTTTCCGACACCCAGACCCTGTTGCGACCGAACATTGGTTACTATCTTTAGAATATATCATTCTCTTCCTTTAGTTCTTTGTATCCAGATAAGGCCTTATGTACCGGGAATGTTCCATCTCCATATTTTTTTTAGGGTTCTTAGGGGTGATGGGTTTTTAGAGTAGCACCCGAGAGAAACGCGCTAGTTAATTTTGACCTATATGTACCATATAAATACGTGTCCCGATTCCCTACAACTTTAATAGAACTATTCAAATTCATTCATATAAATATTTTTAATTGCTGTTCACGTTTATTTAAGTGTCAGTTAAGCTTCTAAAATTTACCTAGCGCTATAATTCCGAACCCATAAATGGATAGATCAATACTCATTACAATCGCAATGAGACACATTAGAAATGAGAAAATATTAATATATTAATATATTAATTACCAATTTACCATGTAATAAACTGGGTATTGCAATTATGTTCAAATGAACAAATTAGTCAAAAGTAACATTTAATTGAAATTTTTTGAAAATGATATACAGCAGCTTTATTAGAGTAATTTACAAATAAATGTTTAAATAGTTTTAAGCCTATCATAAGAATAATATCTACAATCAGTCTAGGATCTTCTCGATAACTGCACATGCTGTTTAATTTAAAATTTTCGGCTTGCCGTATTTTACACATAACAATACAATTATAATTAAAATTATCATCAGCAGTATTAGTATTATATAATTATCATTATTTGCTGGATTATTATATTGACTATATAAGTGAATATATTAATCACCTATAAATCCTATAATTTACTGCAGATAATATTAATTATTAATTTTGTAATTGAACAATCATATTCATGCAATCCATCATTATATATATTGTCATTGAATTAATACTATAAGACAGTTAAAAATACATTCTTTCCATTAATTATGGTGAGCTTTTCGAACAATATGTTTGGTTTTCAGAAAAATATTTTTCGTACTTTTCAGAGAATTATGTCTATTTATTATGATCTTTAAGAAAATATTTCATCGGTACGTTGAATATTATTTCGCATGCGTCTGGGAAACTATTTTGTGGGGTTTAGGTTTTTAAAGAAGTAGTTTACCCTGGCCAGTTTCAGGAATAAACTTTGGTGAGATTCACTAAAATATAATTATTTCGTCACTTTCAAGAAAGATAACCTCTGTTCTTACAGACAATGCCTCTGATACATACTTAGTACTTACTTACTTACGCCGTCCATTTTGAGGCCTTATTGGGGAATTGTAACCTTCGTATTCAGTGGCGGACGTTTGGTGGTAACAGGATCCGAATCTGGAAAAGTGCCATAAGATTAGTTTATACCACAGTCAGACCAAGCCATTAGACCTCAAAAAATTTGTAATATAGGGAATGATTGCTCTGTAATTTTGTAGTATAGTATGAGCTGGCATTTGGAAAGGTAATCATATTTCACTTTATAGTGCGGTATAGTGGTAGAGTGATTGGAGATCCTAATTCTCCATGCTTGGTAGAATGGCGGCCGTTCTGAATGTTACCGGTATAATGTTAACACTAAATACTATTTTATATGAACTAATAAATTCTCTAGAATTTACAGAACATTATGCTATATTTTGAGAACAGATTATGGTCTTATGGAGTACTTAATAGCTGTTAATAATATTGCTATTTTATTTGTACTGGTGACGGAAAAAGAATCCCAACTTTCACACACACATCATACATCCCGAATTAAATCTTTGAGAAGCATACCATATTAATTAAATTCTACTGAATTTATATATGTTTAATCAGCTTTATAACTACCAATTAATATTTGGTCAAATTCACGTTTCTCACATATTATATTTGTTAAGCAATAATTAAAGAAACGGAGCATCATTTGAAGAATCCGATATACATCAGAATTTGAACTAAATTCAATTTTAAAGTGGGATGTAAAATCTAGCATAGATAACTATCTTAACACAATGATTGGAGTCGAAGATATCAATTATTATCTACGTATAAAGCTTATAAGGCAGTTGAATATTTTGTGTCACCGCTTACCATTTTAGTGATAAATTGAATTCGATGTGTAAACCCCAACCGAATTAAACGCCATTTAAAATTATGGTAAGGGATAATATATTGTTCCGATTGAAATTTCTTTGCATATTGTTCATGGAGAATATAAACTTAAGCTACCATTACTTGAAGGCTACAGTAATATTTAAACTTGTATCTTTAACATCAAGAGTTTAGCTATAGAGTAGTAATTTTAGATATTGGTGTACTTACACCACTCAAGTTCCTTTCTCCCTACTCCAAAAGACCTAGCACGTCTCGCAAAGTTAAAATAAGTTGATCTTCTTGGCTGGCATTGAACAACCCACTTTGCTTCTTTAAATTCTACCCCTTATTTCTTTTAATGGTGCCCTGTCTCTTTTGATCTCATTTGTTTATAAAGTTGTTTCAGATGAGAAGAGCATGCATATGTCATGAGGAATCTTTTCGGGCGTTGGTATTTACAAGGTTATGGTTATACTATATCTAAATCTGTACAAAACTTACACAACTTTAAATTGTACTAATCGGATGTACGGCTGTTTTCCATCTGCATAACGCTTAAGCTTTGAGCTTAGAGGGTGAGCTTAAACTATATGGATATATAGTTAATTACATACTATAAGGATACCCAATTGCAACTTCAATAATACTTTTACCTCTCGAGAAAGATGTAACGCAACTTCAATTGAATTATTTTGATGTGTACGTATACAACAAGACTGTCAATAAACGTTTAGTAGATGTCAAAACTCAAGATCTGGGGAATATGAAACATTGAATTGTGACATTCATCTCAAAGTAATCATACGAAGGCCCCCAATTAAAAAGATATCCTATACATTTACATTCATTACGATCGTATTAGATATCCATCATATTTTGTGAGGCTGGAATTTCAATTTTAATTTAAATTACTAGCTGTAGCTCTTGAGTCTTAATAGAAAAACATTTTATGAATAAGTAATCAATTAAGGCAGTAGAGAATCATCTATATTTACAATAATTTCTTGATAATTTAAACCTAATATATCACTCAAAGCTTAAGCAATGATCTCAGTTGATGGCATGTTATATGAATCACTTATAATTTCGTGTAATTGTAGTTGATAATCATCATTATGAAGTAAATTGCAATATAATCAGTTAGTATAAAAAATAAGACTGATGAAGCGTTTTTGATAAATAAATCTGTTATAATTATTAATTGATGAGATTGCAGTTGATTATAAACATAATATAAATTATTTAACCAATATGATGAAACTATTAAATTAACTTTATAATTGATGAGGCGATCCATCGATAATCTATAACACATATCTATATGGAATTATGATCTTGACATTTTAATAGTCTAATATTAATATAGGTCTATATATCTGTAATACTAAAGTATATATAATATTGACCGAACACAGGCTATTTAAATTTTGTTGTAAGCTTTCGTATATATATTTTTGTATATACGATATTGCTGGGGAAATTTATATCTGATAATTTTCAGCTTAAGTTCTTGCTATAATTATATAATTATAAAGGAACTTTCCGATAGTTAATAAGAAATGTACACTTCAGGTAATCCTATTGTAGTATACCTATTGCAATGAATAATGATACGATTCCGGTTAATTTAATTATCATCGCTGCCAAGAATATTATTGGGACAATGGGAAATCGACAACTAGAGAATTCAACATTCATGTTCTATTACCTACACAATTATACTCTTAGCTAGAGCAGGAAATTGGAACTGAAAACCACAATTCCAATTGGAATTATGTCATTTTAATTTTTGGTTTGTAGACTTATCGCTTTTAACTGTGCTTTCATGATTATTTTTCAAACATAGATAACAATCTTAAGCTTTTTTTTTAATACTGAAGAAGTTCTTAATAATTAAGTGATGGCGTTATATAACTGTATATACGAGATTAATCCTTCGATAAATTGCATTGATTAATTAATAAAATCTGTTTGAACCGTCATTTTCTACAGAAATATATTTATAATTATGCGACTATACCGATCCGATTTCCCTATTTATATTTAAAATTAACTATAGATTTAGCTGAAAAAAATGAAAGCATACACGGACGCCTGCCAATTAGAATATTAATATAAAATGCAGGAAGGAAGAACTCCTGGAGGAGTCACCACAGTAGAGCTTCCTAAGATCACCCATATATAATAGTCTAGACTAAATATATTCACCAGGCTTGCACTATTAAGAAAATTTTAATCACCAATTCAAAATGGACCTGTGATTTAACTTCTCACCTTAAATAATTATAAACATTGATTTCCATCTTTCATCTAATAATAGCGTTATAAACGATAGGATGGATATATTTATGAAGATATCTATTTATTATTTAGTAACAATAATTAAGATCCAAAAGTTAAAAAATATTAAATAAACCCAAATTTAAGCTTATAATGTGATATTGACCATGAACAACTGTGAAACGTATTTTTGAGAATCAATAGATACGAGGCAACCCTATCTTATTTGTAATTACAATGTATGACACAAAGTCCAATCAAATTCAACCGAGTAGTAAACTGACCATGGTAGATACTAGAAACCCATTAGCCTTGATGTTGGTTGACCATCAACCTTAGAATGATGTGGATATGACTTCCAAATTTCGTACCTATCGTTACAGTTAGATTTAATGTACTCTGTTGCAGGCTAAAGTAATTGATGCCAACCAAATATTGTATATTCCCTATATAGCTATATATATCTGCAGGTACGCGGATTATATGTGATGCGAATTACGGGGGTGAATGTGTTAATTGAAGTTTCTATAGCCATGGATCGACATTGTTATAGGTATATGACTTTATTTGGTTACCTTCATGAACCATGAGTCAATTGGCATAATATCAAAATATTCATATTATTACAATGTTAAAATACTTGATGTAACTCCATTGATGTTAAAATACTCGATGTACTCCATTGATGTTATTTTGTAGTTTGATTAATGATCATAGCCTATAGCTAGCTATTATTGGCTTCTAAAGAAAATTTATATATTGATGGGTAATATATAATAAACAAATTACATATATTATATAATTCTTATATCTGAGAAGTTTATTTATAGGTTTGATATTATTTTATATATTCATTACGATTCCAATTGAACAACATCCTCAATCAAGAGCATATTTTACGATTTCCCAATTTAAATCATAAGAATAGGCATAATTATATACAAAATGTTTAGTTGTAAATGAGCATTAGGGAAGTAACAGGCCAATTACATTATATTTACCAAGCACGCGAATTAATGCATAGACAGTTGTAAAACTTGGGAGGAAATTGTAGGTCACCGGTTGCTAGAGCCTCAAAAAGAATCTTTTTCTAATTATACCAAGTGTTCTTTTACATATTATGCACTAAAAAGCAAAAATATTTTTTATAAAAATTATTTACATTGAAGTTTTTTCACTTACATCTAATTCAGTTGCTGTTGTATGCGAAATATAATTATAATGTTATAATATATAAACGAATTAAAATAACCTAGAAAACAAAAAAAGAGTTGAACTAGAAGACTAATTGACGTTACAGATTAACCAATCATATAATATCGTTAACATGTTTACCCTCTTGATCTTGCATGTTTTATACAAAGAATTGTAATGCTTGTCGTATATACAGGAGAGTAACATAACATTGAAACTTAAGGTAGAAGAGTGAAGATGAAACCGCGGCCGCCCTCTGTATAATATGTGTATTTATGTGTAATGCAGCATTATTAATTTGATTTACAAGAATGGGCAAGAAAAACAAAAGATCAGAGGGTGTGCTTTTTCAAAGTGACATTTGACTTAACTTAGTTCGGAGGATGCAACCCCGAATTACTAATTGTAGCGGGCAATCGATGATCTTCATAATAAAACATGGTCTGTGTTTTTAATTATCTGCGGTTGTCGAGCCTGTGTTAATTTTCGACCAGTGAAATTACGGTTTGCTGGAGATTCGGGGTGAAGAAAATTATTCTACCTGCAGATAAGTAGAAAAAAAGAAAAAAGAAAAAAAAATTCACCAGAAAATACGGTTGCAAGCTTCAGAAAAAAGATATAAGTGGCCCATTTTAATAAATATTTTCCAGCTTGTTGTTATTTTCTCATTACATTAATATTAATTATAAATTTAAACAAGAAGCTCTGTTCACTTAAACTTTGCACTTTATTTTGTACTTAATCTTAAACAAAGAACCTTATATCGGTACAATTTATGATTTATTTTTTATACTTTTGGCAAATTGCAACTCTTTCTCTCCAAGATCTCTGCTGCTTTGCACATTCGCACAACGCTTAATTAAGCTTCAATCACTAACATTAATATTAATTATTTTATGATCTATATAAGTAAAGGTGCACGCTAATTATTCAGTTTTTCAATTTGCCTCTTCAATTTTCTCATTCGGCCTCAACAAATCTAACCCCATTAATATTCCTATTATTGCTTATATTCAATGCAGGCCCAACCACTCGTACATGAGGAAAGGCAGGTATCAATCCATGACACCCCGAGAAGAACCAAACGCCAACAAAAATTCCTAGAAAGACAGCTTGAGAACAAGGCTGATAAGCGAAAAAGAGAGGAAAATATAAGGAGAGCAATAAATTCTGTACAGCGCGGTATGACACAGCAAGATGCTGCTGAAAAATACGGACTGGCTCGTACCACTTTGAGGGGACGTTTAAATGGTAGACAGTCGAGACAAAAAGTTTCCGAAGATAGGCAGCTGTTAACTGCGATGGAAGAAAAGGCATTGGCAGAATACATAGTAGCTCAAGAAGTTGAAGGCCATCAAATACGGCATGGTAGAATAAGAACTATCGCATTAAAAATGTTAGAGAAACGGGCAGAACGGGATGGTACTAAAGATCACGTTCCGGTGTCCATAGGTCATAAATGGTTGTCTAGGTTTAAAAAGCGTCATTTTAAAGATGATGAGTCTATTTTTATTAATAGTGACGAATTCCAAGCAGGATCTACATTCGATCGTGAGGAATCTAGTGAAGATGAACTTTCTTTTGATGATGAAGAAGATATAGAAGAAAATGAATCAGTACAGCTACAGGCCTTCCACAATTCAACGAACTCCTCTCCATATTCCCAGGGTGGTCAAATATCTCCTACAGACTATACAATTTTTCCCAGGACGAACTCTGTTGATGGATCTCCTGGAGGACCAGAAATGTCATTCAAATTTAAAGGTGTTATTGTTCCTAACCATGAATGTCTTACAGAGAATTTGAACGTATTATCTTCAAACTACAAATCTACCTCTAAAAATAGAAAGATGATTGATTATGTTCGACAAGTGCATGACTCTCTAGAAAAATTGGATGCAGAAAAACGAATTTTAATGCTGGTGAATGAGGAATTAAAAGAGGCTTCTCAGAATATTGAAAGGGAAAAGAATGAATTAAAGTCTAGTTTCATCGCATCTTCAATCAATGACTCTTCTATACTGAACAGGCAAGCCTTAAGATCTAATGACTATAGCTATACTACACATACCCACCCAGTTAAGACTGAAATTCCAGACTACCCAGGATTTAGATCTTCAAGCATCGATATAGGGGCTATTCCAGGCGTTTATGGGGCACACCAACCTGTGCATGTCCCTCAACCGTACTACCAATATTCTCAAGTACTTAATTCCCCGCAACAATATAGTTATGTGGTTCCTACATCATCGGCCGATCCCCAATCAGGTGGTCTAACCTATTACAACGAAAACTATTCTTCAACAACATGGCATCCAACGACGGCTCCATATACAGATCAATCCGAGTTTGAACAAGCCACATATAATCTAAAAACATCACGTTAATAATGATCATCTATAGTTATGTTTTCTTTGGAATCTTGAACTTGATCGGTTTCAAATTTTCAAATTTTCATTTTATTTAACTAAGGTAAGTAATAGAATTATACCGATCTACACGCATATGAAATTGATATTCTTTTCATATATATATATATCTTTTTGTCATCTCTCTCTTCTGTTTGGTTTATTTTTTCTATATTGTTATTAAAATACTTAAACTAGTCTTGTCATCCCTGGAATTACGACTTTACATTTACATCTTATAATTACATTTTACATTTGTACACAGCTCAATTTTTTTTTAGAGCTTGAAGCTACCTCTTTGATTCTGTTCACTTGTTAATATGCCATGGCATGCGTTTTATTTGCATGGTGTCAAAATTGAAAATTAATATATATAGTCTCTGTTTGTTATTGTTAGATTTTGGGATTAAAATGATTTCATGGTATATATATTAATGTATGCATTTGTGATTTATTGTGAAATGTTCTCAATATAGCTCATATTTTTATATCACGATAATCTATTTTGTACAATTGAAATTGAATAGCTTCGAATTCTCAGTGAAACTTAAATTTAGATTTGATATATTATGGCATTTTTAAGTCTAGATCCCTAGCCTGGGTTATAATTTTTCCAGTTTTGATGTCTTAATATAATAATAAATCTATAATATTAATATGTAACTAATTTTGAGTTGCATTCTTACCCATATCCTTGTAACTTTAGCATATATCCCATAAAATTATCTAGATAACTGATATGCTCCACAATCAACATTTCTTAATTAAAAATCTTGTAATTTTATCTTTATAGAGACATGTACAAACATGTTAAAAACTTAATAATTATATAGAATATTATTTATAATTAAAATTAAACATATCACTGCAAATGACATTTATAGAATCCATGTGTTAACGTAGATTAAATTTCTGTAAAATATATACCTTTAGATTGACACTATTATATATTTTGACTATTTATTATTGTGATATATGAACGAATTTGTTGGGTGTTTAAGCGCTTCCTAGGTGTCCAACGTTTAATTTTCAATGATTTATCGAAGAATCAGGAGCAGTCGGTTATATCACATGCAGAAATCTCCCGATCGGGAGCCTAATTAGTATTGCATATATTCTAGCAAAATATAAGCAAGAAAAGAAAAAAAAGCCACGATTGGACCAATAAAAAGATGTAACTATTAAGAATAAAGATGTAATTGGGCCGGGGGCCGATTGGAAGACAAAGGAGATAGTCAAATGATCTCTACGTTAACACCATTTACTTTGTACATTTAGTCCATTTATTGTGCGTTCATAGTAGTCCATTTGCTTAATGTACGCCGTGATCCATAATTAGTCAGATATAGACTAGAATATATAATATCTTACACAAGCACGGAACAATATTTATATATTACTCGTAAAATAATATAATAGCCAAAACCCTTTATCGATAACAGAAGGAACTTCAGGAGTTTTTGAGGATTCGAACGTTATACAGATAAACTTTATTTAAGGTTTATATAATAAGCTTAACTCATCAGTATTTCCTGTTTTTGATCCTTAATGACCAATTGATGCAACCATCTTGTAATTGATAATCACTCTATTACACACTTATTGATTTACTAGTAATTAAGAAGCATGAAAATTAAATAATATTGCGATTTATAAGATCTTTTTTCTTACTGCTTATCATGACAACTCTATCCCATCATAATGCTAAATCAATAAACATACGATAATCTATTGTTTAAATATCATAAAAATATCATAAAAATATCAAACCATATCTAACGGTTTCAATATTTACGACCTTAGAAAAGTTTTAACTATGGAATTATTAAGTAGAAGGTGTTCGCTTACAGTATGGTTTTATTAATATTATTAGAGAATGTATGTATCATAGATATAGCTATAACAATTAATTAATATATTAATATTATTTGCCGAAGCTTTAGTTTATATTTAAGATTTTTTTAATTGTTGATTTCAGAATATTAGGATCATATCTCAGTATATTAATATTAATCCATGTTACATACATATGCATGTAGTAATAACATTGTATTTCCAAGCTGCTGTTGTATATCGATATATAGAAAAATGAGCAAAGTATGTATGTTAAACAACTCTTTATTTATCAATCCACACTTTTTTTTAGGAAATTATGCTAAAATATATAAATGATTAACAGCTTTAGCGATACATATAGTCATTGAATAGTATTTACGATACACACTCTAAATGATATAATATCCATCTTTGCATGAATATTATTACACTACAGTTACAGTTGGAATCTCAATGACTCCTCTTGAGCATGAAGATATCTATATGGATTTTCAAGCTTTGGGCGAATACATACTTCTTATTATCTTGTTTTATAACCCTTTATTTTCATTAATGGTCAATTGAAAAAACTCTAACTTTGGATCATATATTTCTCCTTTCATTAATTGATTTCAGTTTCAGCCCTATCAATGTTTTTAAAGAAGTATCTTCTAGAAATTAAATAACTTTTTATTAGTTCTATTTTACATAAATACTTATATATAACAATAGTTGTAAGTAAGTAAGTAAGTAATTTTTATTACCATGATAGATATTTAGAAACAGAGAGTGTGCTGGAAACGCCGCTATATAGTTGTTCCAATACTTTCAATGGAAAAGTTGTTGACTAGGATATAATCGCTATATTATAAGTAATGTAAATCACATATATCTATATCCAATATGATTATCCTTACAGCTGTGGATATTTCATCACTCAATTATATCTAACTTATATAAATTGTAGAAAGTAACATTAATATTATTGTACCTTAGTAGTTTATACCAGTATATATGTTGTTAATGTTAAACGCCCGGCCACAAGTTTAATTGTGAACTCTTTATATTGTTATGCATATATAATTAATATTATTGCTTTCGCTAGTACAACTGGTTTAATCCAGCGATCGAAAACATTTGTCGGCTTTTTTATTCTTTAAAAATATATTAGTCTATATAGTAAATAATACAAATTGACTTAAAGATTTTTCAGTACTCATAAATACTAAAAGTTTTAACCTACTCATATAATTCCATGGTAAAATTACCTTCAAGAATATTACATAAAATCTGTATAAGAGGAATCAATAATGCATGCACCTAGCTTGATTAGTCTAATTAACTTAATACTATATGTATATGCATAAAACGATATACTAAAGTTAAGCTTGCTCCAGCCGCAGAATTGTACATGTGCGGTTTTAACTTTTTTGTGAATCCTTAAAATTTGAAACCTTTAACAGATTACACAATCAGGGGCTACAATAAAACGGAATCGCACCTCCCGAATTACCGGTTAAGCTTGGGAAGTTGATACATATATAACTTGTATATCTCAAGTTCTCAACCAAGGCGATCTGTAAAGCTATAGCGTCCGACGGAAGTG
This sequence comes from Alloascoidea hylecoeti, assembly GCA_001600815.1. Lineage (NCBI taxonomy): Eukaryota > Fungi > Ascomycota > Alloascoideomycetes > Alloascoideales > Alloascoideaceae > Alloascoidea > Alloascoidea hylecoeti. The sequence continues at coordinate 390,950 of BCKZ01000003.1, forward strand.
AATACAATATTAAAACTTATAATTAAGAGTTCTATAAGCCTTTTAGTTATTTCAGTCAATCTTCGTCTGTATATCTATATCGCTTCATAGGACATCGGAATTACCAATTGTAATGATTTGAATAAATATATGGTCTTAATGGATCGAGTTTGGAAATTGTAGATTTCAGTTAAAAAATTTTCTAAGAATCGTTCATGAATTCATCTTTCTTGGAATCGGTATACATACGCGCTTTATTCCTATCAAGATATAGTTATTGAATCGAATCAACTAAATATATGACAAATATTTCACTTGTAATAATATTTTTTAAGAAATAATATTTATTTTAATTGCTTTCCAACATATTGGTTGAATAATAACCACATTTATCCGTCAGTTAATTTCTAATAGTTTCGCCAGCAATAGGTAAGTAAAATCTATATAAGCTTATAATTTTTATCGAGATCTTCAACTGATGATATTAAAGTGAAAGGAATGAAATTTCTTAAAATTGCTGAAATCATAGAATCTTTATGGTTATGGAAACTAGAATATACTTCTGTTAATTTTTCTTTTATACGAGAGGCAGGGGAGAGGGTTAGTGACTTCACTGTGTAGTTAAGAGTTGAGGGAAATTAATTCATTTGTAAGATATAAATAAAATAAAATTAATCTAAACTGGTGATTTATCAATTGGTACATTGTACTCTAGCATAACTAATAAACATGTGAAATGCCAATTTGGAATTTCTACTATAACTATGCCGGTAATATAAGAACTAGCTAAGTGTATAAATTTTCAATTGCATGAGTACTGTCAAAAGACACGGACAATGCCGCAGCTGCAATTGGCAACTTGGTTCCGATTAAAAAAGTGATCTTCGAATATTCAAATAATCAATATTAACAAATGTACTGGTACATGTTCGATTGGTTTTAGTTTAGTTTTATGGATTGTAATTTGCAACTTATTTTAAGAATCTACCTTGAAATATTTATGGTTTACCATGGAATTATTGAGTTAGTACACGCATAGTAATGGTTTTACATTTATTCTCCATTGTTTATCAATTTGATTATAATATTAATTTATTTACTTCGAATTCATGATCAATTTTTATTAATTTAGTTATAGACATACATTCTTATATAACTTTCCCATACATAGTTTGGCACTTTTTAAACTACAAGTTTATACTGATTAATTATCAAGACATATAACTACCGATATCTATAGAAGAAATATTAATAAAATATATGGAATAGGATATGGATTTTAGAAAATCATCTCAAGATTTCATACCTCATAAAACTTAACTTTTTAAAATAGCCAACTCTATACCAAAATGACCCAATAGTAAAACCAAAAATAATTCTCAGAAACTGAGAATGGCAGATTTAACTGTGCCCCGGATATACCACAATTTTTTAATATCGTTATAGGGTATATCGAGACAACCAAGCCAGATAATTTCAGAAGTTTGAAAAGCTTTACTACTGCGCATAAAATGGATAGCGGATGATTTCATGCCTTTAAGAAACCACATCCTACATTAAAATATACACGCGAACTCACCAGATGCCTCAGATTCTTTGCTTCAAACTTGGGTCATATGTAGCTGGTTACAGTGATTATTTAGCAGATATTAGTATAGTTAAAGGAAACATTTAGAGAACAGAAGGAACATAACGTACGCTTGGTAAAGATATGAATCGGTTAAGGTGTTAGTACCGACGGTGAACAAAATTAAAGCTGTTCTCAGGAAGTTTAACTCAAACAATCTGCTTTGCCCTAGCCAAAAACTATGCAAAGTTAACTTCTTAGAAGTATTTGATAAGTGTCGGAGTCTGGCATTAAAAACATACTGGTTGGATTCGAGAAAAGAGGTATATCACCATTCAATCAAGAAGAAACTTGAGAAGAGCAGCGATAGAAAAAGCATAGTTGTAGCAATTGAAAATATGTAGTTTAGAAAAAAACAGATTCTTCTATATTTTACCTTTTATACAGGCAATAAATAAATTTGTTAACTTTTAAAAATATGTAGGTGCGTGATTACCACTGGTTGGTAGTGATGCTTTGATTATCTAAGTATATCTTGGTCTGTGCTGTACACTCGCACTTATAACTTACCCTATATAGTAATTCATCCATGCATCATCAAAGCCAACCTTATACCATATAACAGTGTCCCACTTCCTTAAGTGGCTAAGCTCATTTAGATATTATTCCATAATAAAACCTTAACTTTTTAAATACACATAGAATGATTTCTAAAATTTTGTTAGGAGAGATTTCAGGTAATTCGAATTTTAGGAACAAATTGCTATGGGGCTCATATCAAATTTTCCCAACACCCAATTTTGAGATCAATACAGCCAACCACCAACTACAATAAATTACATTTCTGAAGAAGTAAAAGGTTAGTCAAGTGGACAATAAAATAAACTATGCTCTATTTTTTTATTCGATTGCCTTGAGGCGGTGTGTTCAATTCACATGTGGACCTTTTCCCTCATTAGTTCAGCATAATATGCACCAAAATAATGCATAAATTACCTTATTAGGCAAAGTAACACTCATAACCGAAAGTTCAATCTTTGACTTCTTAACTATGATGAACTTTTCTCAGCACCAGTTTTTGTAAATAACTCAACCAGCCGCCAACAACAATAAATGATAGTTCTGAAATTATAAGTAAATAAATAAATTGCCAATAGAATGAATTTAGTTCTTTTTTCTTATTTACTCAATGCATTACCGTATACAATAGGTATTCATATGTGTATATCCGTATATAGTAAGAATGCATATGCACAGAGTCATGTTTGGAAGTTACCCGTCCATAGAGAAGTTTTTGATTTGTTCCTACGTACGTATATTATAACTTATAGGTGGAGAATATACCGGTAGATGTGCGTCACTATACTAACTAAGTGAATTGAAATATGTAATCTGAGTGAACGTAGCTTCTTAGTTGGCAAAACAAGCAGAAGGATTAATATACACACCATATAGAGATATCAACAATTCTTCCGGTGTAACACCTCCAACTAAGCTTAGCGATATATTCAAAATTAGCTACTTCCTGGTCGCACTTTATCGTACTGGGCCTAGATACAATACCTTACTAGCCAAGAAGAATTAAGGCTTGTAATGAAGATGAGTTCATATATGTAATGAACCACTTGCGATCAGATCTAAGGGCTGTTCTTGGGGAAATCCACCTCAAAAGTCAATGGAATATAGATCTCAGGGATGCCATGTCTGAAACCAGTGCTGAACAGCCAGAATAGGGACAATTAATTATTATTAGATTGTAAACAGCTTAATGTTGAAGTTTTAAGTTTCATTTTTGATTTTTGATTTTTTTACATCAGCTCCTTGGTCACTGCTCTCAACATTAATGTTATCGATAGGACCGCGATTACAATATTACAATGATTATAAACATAAGTTTCTTTCAAGACCTTTGGACGACTCGACACCCTAGGCTGAGATTCAAATTATATGATCCTCCCAAGCGCTGCCACGAAAATCTGCAATTAAATAAGAAGTTGGTTGAAGGTGATTCAATATTAATAGATCGTTCAATTTTGGTGTTTTTTTTTTTTTTGGTCATAATGGGTAACCAACGACTCCAAATAAAGAGTTCCATTGCATACGAAGTCGGACGTGAAGTCCTGCAACTATTAATAGAGTGGAAATTAATTAAAATAATGTCGGATAATTTGGTAGTGCTATGTGTAGCAATTAATTGGTCATAAGTTAACGTTAAATTGGAAACTTATTCAACTATTACGCCGGAAATTAATTAGCGCCATCTCATGAGATTATTTAGTGGTTTAATTGAGCTAATAATTAGTCACTTATCCAAACATTTACTACGGTTATGTGCGAAATATAATTAGGAACTTGCTGAAAATTAACTAGCCTTATCTTTGAAAACTATTTAGCGTTACGTATGAGAAATAATTAACGTTAAAATCTTCACCCCTTTATGTTATCTGTTATCCTTTTCTTTGATTGGGCCTTCACTGAATTTATCTGTCTTTTTCTCACCTTCATAACTTTGTATTTTATATTTTCCAATCCATTTCTGGATCATTAAAGAGATCCAAAATAGTTTTGGAGTGGAAGCTAAGACGATTTTTCCCTCCTCATCTTTTTTTCCATACTTGCTCTTTATCGAATTCAACATATCATTACGGTATTCTAATACTTCTTCTTGGATTCATTAATTTCAATTACCAACGGACGAGAAAATTGACTCACGACTCCTTTAGTGCCATGAGTATCATGAGAAAATTATGGATTTCCCATATTTGTGAATTAATAGTTAGTTGCATGTGATGATAGTGTAATGATTCCATTTCCTTTCGGCCACTGGATGTACTAAATTATAGACATATATCCTGCCACCAATCCTTCAAATTTCCACATCCTACGCTAGTGGCTATAAAAAAGTACAACAACTGTCAATCTAGATTAATATAAATTGTTTATTATACTACTCAATTTTTACTTTTGTAAACTTTAATATTTAATTATGTAATATAGCGATATTTCTACATACATGTATTTATATTATATACAAGAATATCATCATAATTAGGTAGAGAGCTTTACACATTACTTATATCTCTGGGAATTTTGTTTAATAAACGTAGCATTAGAAATAATTAGAGCAACGTTTAATTTTCAATAAAACCATTCTATATATAAGTTTCTCCATCTTCACACGGCTGTCTGAAGAATTGTCAAAGGAAATAAGGTGTCCATTTCTGATCTTGATATCTCTTATATAAGGTACAGGAGAATTTGCTACTTTATATTATATGTCATGTTAGTTAGTAGTAACAACACACAACACCATGTGTTTTATTCATATCCGGCATCCTGTTTACACCACCATCCCGCGAGACAGAGCTAAATCGTTCTTCTCTTCCCATTTAAGAATTCCAATGCTTCACTTGTAGGCCCATATATGTATACATTAACTCGCAGTAGGTGATACTAGGTTTTTGTTGAATGTAATGGGGTATATCACCACAACACAGCAAATGTTGCGATACTATTATATATTCTGCAGCTGTGAAGATCGTAGTATTATCAGAGAATTTATATATTAAGCTGATAAATAAATGTAACTTGAATTCCACTGTGATAGTTAACCAATCATAACACAATATGAATATACATTTGAATATTACTGTATTCGTATTTATAGTTGTAGTCATTATAAATACAACACATCCTCTCTCTTTTTATCTCCTATTTTGATTTGTTCATGTCTCATCCGTCTTCTGACTAGTTCAGTTTCCTATGGGCTATTAAAAACCAATTGTGCAATCGAAATTCAGAGTTAAGGTACTTCTACCAAATAATTGATCTTTGAACAATTCCCCGTTTTTTAGTGTTCTGGTGATATTGATACTATGCTCAAAATACAAAAAGTGCCTATCAATGCTAAGGGTTATTAATAATATTGACATCTATATTATCAAGGTGCCTGGTAGTCAAATCTATACCCATTTGGATTCAGCTCTCTCTTTCGAAACACAACTGAACTTCTCTCGGATTCCAAAACTCTCTCTCTCTTTTGTATAGAAAGGCTCTAATTAACCTTATTTCCATAAAAATGATTTTGATAACGATTATGATGTTGACAATCATCACAATTATAAAGATATAAACATGATGTTCACCATTATGAGGGTTAAGAGGACGAATAGGACGATATTGAATGTCGTTATAATGATTATTATATGATGATATAAATCAATTCTGACTACTCCTACTGGTTCAGTTGCATCAGTCGATTCAACTCCTTTGAATTCAGTTCTTCCTTTGTTGAGGGGCAATCCATCTAGGAATAAAATGATTCATTCAATTACATTTTCTCACGATAATAAGTATATATTAATTCAGACGACAAAAGATTCTCAGATTAAAGATTCACCTGTCACGCTTAAGCTTATTGATTTTGGGCTCGCTGTTTTTAAAGATAAAGACCATGCTGAGTGAGTATCTTGTCTATAAATATCTGTAATTTAATAAAACAATATAATGCAACTTATATATCTACATATGTACTACAAGTTATTGGTTGTTAGAGCGCAGAGCTAAACATGTGTTTTTGTTGATTTGGACATAGATTAGATAATGGAATATCTGAAATTTAAAGGAGTAGAAACGATGCAAAAAAACATAAAAAGGCACAGGCTCAGTTTCACGAAGGAGAATTAAACAGCTAAATTGAGAATTGTTGGAGCTTCCCAATATTGGTTGAAACTCCAGAGATGGGAAATTAAATTGTGGTACTATACACCACTAACTACGGATAATAAGATATTATATGGGTATACAAAGTAAAGCATCTACATATTTTCTAATTGCAATCGATATCTTAACATATTTAATAAATGCTAACAATTTCAAAAAACTTACTTAACTATTACCAAATATTTTGAGTTTCTTATTTTGCATTTATTACTTCGAATTCCAATAAACACGATTCGTATGAAAACCATTTCAACATTGAGATTGTATTATAAGGAATATAGGATCTTTAAGTTTGCATATAACTCAAGACTATGTAGCTTTTCACTAACTTGATAAAATAGAATAGGTTAGAATTATGTGTCTCAACTATAGTTTAATAATAGTTGTCATTAATTATATTATTTTATTAAATTTCAGATATTTATATATTTTATATTAGTTAACTATATAGTTAATATATGATCTTTATTTGTTAATAGAATGATCCTAAATTCCCACCACAAATCATTCATGCTGTAATGCTTCTTCTTCAATTATTCTTTTTGAAGGATCAATTGTTCTCCTCAATAAATCCTCCATTGAATCTATAAATCTCATTTCAGATTGGTGTTTAGGGTTCCTTAGAAATGATGATTTTATTCCTTCAAATACTTCATCAAAATGTTTTTGTTTCAGAAAATCGTTGCTTAGACTCTGACGATGAATTTGTATTTGGGAAGTTTAATACATAGGGAAAAGTAGGTCCAGTCGCAGTTGGATGATAATCAAAGACAAAATACCGAGATTCTTTCGATTTTATCTGGATTAAGTTTGTAATCATATTACGGATCTATTTTTTGAAAACCTTCTCTCAATCATCGCGAGATGCTTGTCAACTTCAACTCCATCTTCGTATATATCGAATAATTCTTTACCAGTGATTAGTTCTAACATCAATCATCCAATGGACCACATGTCACAAGGATAAGCCATCCTGTTCCAAGTATAACCTTTTTTATTGATATTAAAACCATTACTTACTACCATTTTAGGAATAAAGTTATATTGAGTAATTCTAAATAACCATTCAAGTAAAAATAAAATGGTCTTTAATTTCCAAATAACCATTCTGTTTGGATTCATTATATTTTAAGAGTTTCAATAGGATTCTAATCTCTTTTAGCATGTTGATAATAGTAAACTGCGTATTATATATTTGTTGGGAATTCGATCGTAATTTTATTGATTTCAAAATTTTAATAGAGACATAGTCATTTTTCTCCCAATTCAAAGCTGTAATGATACTAGTTAGTATTTAACAATAAAACTCCCATTCGTAAGTCGGATTAGGTATTGATAAGTATTCCACTTCTCCATCCTTTCTTTTCCACACTTTCAAGAGTTAAAATAACAATATATTATTTAGAGCCACAAACACATACACAATAAATTTGTTTCTAATTGGCAAAAATTAATCTCTGAGAATGGCTGCTGTTAGTAAAAATTATTTGGACTTACTATTATTATCAGTCGCTATAAAGCTATTGCCAGAAAGTAATTGGCAATATAATGTGGCCACTGAGAAAGTCCAAATAAATGAACTTCCACGAATATTAACTGGTATCAGAACACTATATGACGCTCATTTTAATACCACGTACAATGATATAGAAGGACATGATATGATAGATATAGTTTTCGTATTTGCACAAAAGTATGTTATCCAAGATACTCTAGGAAAAGGCTGCATATGATTTGGACAAATGAATATGTCTCGTTAAAAATTTCGAAATCGATACTTTCAAATTGCAATCACAATACACAGTTTACTATTCTCAATATCTTGAAAGAAATTAGAATATTGATGAAATTATCCCAAGATGGAAAATCCAAACAAAATGGGTGTTTGGAAATGAAAGATTATTGTCTATAATACAGTGTCTGCATTGTTTCGGACTTATTGGGGGAAAGCTTGGATACATATATGACCAATACAATTATACAATATGTGTCTTAGTTGTTATATGGTATGGCTAGTGGTTATAACTTGTTAGAGCTCCAATCGATTATAGAGCAATTGATTGAATCAATTGCATTCATTCACGATAGGGGAATAATTCATATTGATCTAAAGTTAGATAACATTCTACTAAAAAATTCAAATTCATTTTTTCCCATGACACTGGATTCACTAGAAGAAAACTTCCGATAGATTCATCGATCACATTTATTGATTTTGGTTTAGCCGTGTTTGAAGAAGAATACCATCCCCAGGCGGTGCCTGCTCAATCAAGCTTCTAAAGTTATACTTGGAACAGGATGGCTTACCCTTATGACATGTGGTGTGCATTGGATGCTTGATATGTTAGAACTAATTGTTCGGAATTGGATACCTCTTTTGTATCTGGTGACATCGCTAAACAATAGTTATTATCTGTATATTATTATATATATATATATCTGTTCTATAAAAACAAGTAGAAATGGCTGACTATATAGTAAGTACTAAACAAGATCTTCCACTACTACCTCAACTGATACAAAGAAGAAGGGGGAAAAAAAGGAAAAAATTAAAAAAATTAAATTTATTAATTAAATTATCTACAATTTTTAAATTTCAAATTACAAATTTTCAAGTGTTAAAATGTCAAATCAAAACTTAATTTTATTTTTAGGATGAAATAATGCCTTTTTAATGGTTCAATATCACATTTTTCTTTTTAAAAAAGCCTCAGTTCATAACTGATCACGACAAAAACGAACTTTCATAAAGATAATCTAATCCTTAATATCTAACACTAATCACTGGTAAAGAATTATTCGATATATAGGAAGATGGAGTTAGAGTTTACAAGCATCTCGCGATGATCAAGAGAAGATTTTCAAAAAATAGATCCGTAATATGATTACAAACTTGATCCAGATAAAATCGAAAGAATCTCGGTATTTTGTCTTTGATTATCATCCAACTGCGACTGGACCTACTTTTCCCTATGTATTAAACTTCCCAAATACAAATTCATCGTCAGAGTCTAAGCAGTGATCTGAAATAAAATATCTTAATGAAGTATTTGAAGGAATAAAATTATCATTTTTAAGCTGTTGTTGTTAGAGTGTTTGGCCCACAGTTTGGAACTATATTTATTATTAATTTTTGTCTGACCAGAAAATTGGAGAGCGTTTGGACTGAGTGCTAGAAATATGTCAGACACCTTTGAACTTGTGATATTTGCAGTTATGGTGGTTAATAATGATATTTGGTGAAGGAAAAACCATGTGTAAGTTTTATAAGTATAGTCTAGCTTAAAATAATAGGACAAACTGCACCTGCTGCTATTGCTGATCTGATATTGTAGATGTAAAATTTACTGACCATTTATCTGTTGACACATTAAGATTGAGTGTTCCAGCGAGGAAAGTGTCTGTGAAAGTTGTGATATGCACGTAGTAATCAAAGAAAGATCTGACGTAAGAAAAATCCTTGCTGATTAATTACTCTTATATTTGTTAACCTCACATTGAGTGGCAATGACTAGTTGACATAGTTTTTCTCTTTGCAAGAGTAATAACAATGTAATAACTCTTAACAGCTAGGATGTGTCGTGGGTTTTTTAAGCTGATGAGAAGAAATTGATATGTGAATAGTGAGTATCGTATGTCTGTAAATATAATTTTATACTCACAACGTATAATGATTTAATAAATTTTACGAAAATAACAACTGAAAAGTATATTGAAGAAACTATATTAATCTAAATTAGATTTAAATGCTCAATAGAGTCATCATCGACCTCCTCATCAGTAGGAAAAGACGTTTACGAGCTTGACCTATTTGAAAAAGCAAATATTCTCAGATTCACAGTTAGGCACCATCAGGGTAAAATTTGGCAACTACTTTTCACCAGTTGAAATTAGTTCATTGAAAGCTGTTTTTTCTAATAATGATTCAAGCTCAAGGAACATCACTCTCATCATCATTAATGTTACCTCGAATAACTCTTCGAGAAAGTAAAGGATTTCCATCATTAATAGTGTATTCATATGTCAGACTTATTCTATGAATTGTTAATGGAAACGGGATTATATTAAATAGTTGAAGCGACTAATTCAACTAGCTCTGCATGAGTAACAGGAGTGATTGTATCATTATATCTATAAGTTTAAAACAGTATCCAATAATTTCATTATAATCTTTTTCATTCCCAAAACAGTTAAGATTATCTTAAAAATTGGGATGAATATCATTGCCATCATAATTATTAGCAATCGTTAACAAAATCTTTATCAATATAACGGGTGATAATAAGGAAAGGTTTGAAACTTGAGAGAAGTATACTTGCTTATAAGCTTAAGGGGTTTTATAAAGGGCAATCTGGACTTCTGTGAATTTAGAGATTTGACCATCAGACTTCTTTTGTTAATATTGAAGTCAATATTATATATTAATAACCCATAACTTTAGCAGGCAGATTTATTTCTCTTGAAAAATTGATATCAATGTTACTTGAATGAAAATAAGAAATAAAACAAGCTCTGCTAAAAATAAGGAGATTGTTCAAAGATCATCATTTGGCAAAACTACCCCAACATTGGAGTAGAAAAATACTGGAAATTCCCCAATAAATAGCTGTGCATTAATTGAAATATTCTATGTTGTGATACAATGAAAATAGAAGAACAAAAGAAATAGAAAGGATTCTAAAAAAATGACAACCCATAGTAACTTATGCGTACATGTAACTTATAAATACAAATACAGCAATATAATATGCACATGGACAAACACAAACTTATCCAAAACTCTTGATATTTGATTGATGGTATCATGTAATCATCCACCTCAATATATCTACAAAAAGTTCAAAAACACAGTGACTTTTATTAGGCAGATATATGAACTTTAGTATTATAATGAGAAGCGGAATTCACCAATTATGATTATTAGTAGATTTTAAGACGAGCAAACTTGTCTCCCAAATTTTGGCCTACACACACGAACACTTCGAAAAATTTCTTCCGATGTGGGGGATTAGATATTGATCAGATTATGATCACGAGAAACTATGTATAGCATTCCAGAGCTGTTATCTTTAATTTTTAGAAATGTGTCTTTTATGGTTAACGCTGAAATTGGAATTTTTCACGTCATTTTTTTTATGAATTGTTCCCTTCATGATAAGATAACGTTTTGAATTATAATGAAGATATACTAAACCAATCTACATACTTTAAAAGTGAATAAAGAATTTTTTTAAAAAAAATTATTTTTGTTATTTATGAACAAGTATTTAATATTTTGGATATTCTCAATAATTTAATGATATACTACTAATTTTAGGACAAAGAAAGTTGAAATCACGACTTGCGTGATGTTGTGTGGTGAAAGTTTAAGTTTGGTTATAAACTTAAAAGTTATATGATTACAGAAGATTGTTCAATGTTATACCTAAGTACTAAAGAAGTGAAAGTGTAAGATTAAAATAATTGGTGCTTACAAGCTATAAGTTAGATTGAAAGATGTATCAAATTTCTTTTTCAAAAGAAAATTCAATCATCTTCTTCAACTTCATCAATTGAATTAATTAGTTTTAACGCCATGTGTTTAACTTCATCTTCTAAATCCATAACATCTAAATAATCAACAAATTGAAAAATAATATCATGAAATCCAAATTCTAAACAATTTAAAATTAAATCAATAATTTTTAAATTAATTTTATTTTTTTCATTTTTGATTAATAATTCTTTTGATTTAATATCACTCCAATGAATTTCATTTATAAAATATGATGAAGATTTAAATTTTTTTAAAATAATTATAAAATTTTTAAAATTTTTTAAAATAAATGATATATCATTCTGTAAAATACCAAATTTATCTTCATCATATGATCTAATAGTTAAAAAAGATAATGATAAAATTGCTAAATTTAAAATTTTAAAATTTCTTTTTTTGTTGGTATTATTAATTTTTTTTTTAATATTTCTTTGAATTGTTTTTCTAAATAATATACCAATTGAAGATTTTAAAAAATTATTAATTAAATTTGAATTTAAATAATAATTATTTATATATTTTTTAAAAATTTGAAAAGAATTAATTAAATAATTTAAAACAAATTTTGATTTAATTGCTTTTGGATCTTGAAATTGAATTAATATTTTATGAGTTGTTTCTGATTTTTCAGGTAAAAAAATATTTTTTTTAATTGGATTATTTAATTCAGTATTTTGTTTATTATTAATATTTTGTAAATTTTTTATTGATTTGTTATTATTAATTTTATTTGATTTGATTGATTTTTCAATTTCATTTTTAGAACCATCAATTACATCAATACATTCCTTTAGAATACTTTTCCAAATAGTAATTGGTCTTTCAATATCTTTAAATATGGTAATTCTTCTTTTTTTATCATTTATTGAAATATAATATAATTCTTGAAATGCCATTAGTCTAGTGAAAGGATTTTTATAATTTTTCAGACCAGTTATTAAAGTACCATTTGGATCATTTGATTTTGAAGTTAATAATTTACCATGATGCAAACAGCCCATTGATATGTATGCAGTGAAACTTAAATTTGTAAATTCCCATAACCAAATCAGTAAAATTGAAGATGATAATTGGAATATAAAAGTGTTGAATTGAATTGGAGAAGATGACAGATAGTTGCTATTAGGTAATTTGAAAAAGAGTCTTAAGATGCAAAGAGATTTGGACCGAATTGATTTTCTATTAACTAAATAAAGTATTGGGAAAGTCAGGTTGATAAATAGGGATACTGCCAATGCACGTTTTGAAACATGAAATATGTTTGATTGGAGTAAGAATTTTGGGCTTGTCTACGGAGATGTTAGGATCTGATGAAGATGAATATATGAATATGTATACTTACCGCAGGGGTTAAAGCGAAAGGTAAAGTGTTGAAATCCAGAAACACGTGCAGCAACGAAAACACCAAAGGGACGTAGAACACGAAACAGAAGAAGTAAACGCACTGCTCCCCAGCAACAGTGAACGCCAGGCCGGTTGGAATGGAGCAGTAGAAAACCGCCGAAGAAAAGACCAGGGAACACAGAGCCCACAGAAACTGCTTGCTGGCGACAGAATGGCACATCTGCGAAAACAGCGTCGGCCGGGTGTCTTGGGAGACCCGAATGAACGACTTCCGGTACACGAGCACCGCAAACAGGGCCGCGAAAATGGGGGGGGTCCGCAGCACCCAGGTGCACCCGCGCCCACACAGCACGCCGACCCCAAGCGACACCGCCAAAAGCATCCGGCACAGACGCGAAAACCGGACCGACAGAACCTCTGCCAGCACCGAGCTGTACTCGGCCGCCGGCATTCTGTGAGCCGCTGGTCGTGGGTGTCTTCGTTGCATTTGGGTGTTTCAGCTTTCACGAAAAGAGTTTGGGAAACTTAAATCCCGGCGTGTCACATGACGCCGCGTGTCACATGACCGCCGCACGTGCCTCGCTCTGCGACGCGTGGATATTACTAAAATATATATACAAATACAAATACACATACAAATACACCCAAAACATGCAAAACTGGCTCCCGCACGAAATATCAAACATCGAGAGGCTGCTGGTCCGTGGGCTGGGCCCGGAGTACATATCCCAGCGCCCGGCCCCAGGTGGCGGAAGAGTGCCTTACTTGGAAGGACGTAAAGCCATAGAACTGGCAAACGATCTATTTGGTTTCAATGGCTGGAGATCCGAAGTCAGAAACGTCCAAGTCGATTATTTCGATGACCACGATAAACAAGGTCCATACGATTTGGGTTTATCTGCTACTGTTCGTGTTACTTTAAAAGATGGCTCGTATCATGAAGATATCGGCTATGCCCATGCTGAAAATGTTGATACTCGGTTTATGGCTTTTGAAAAATGTAAGAAAGAAGCTGTTACTGATGGAATGAAAAGAGCGCTACGATGTTTTGGTAATGTTTTAGGGAATTGTCTTTATAATCGGAATTTCACAAAAGAAGTATTAAAGATGCCTTGTTCTTCTGTATGTCTCTTCTTTTACTTCTGTTATTTGTGATTTGGTTCTAACCCTTCACTTTTTCTTCTTCTTTTCTTGTAGCATAAAATCGATCTTGATAATTTATATCGTCAGCCTGAACTTGCATCTAACCCCCACTCACATTTATCCTCAATAACATCCACAACATCCACAACATCAACATCTTCATCAACAATTCAAAACATTCAAAATACAAACTCAAATTTAAAAACAAATCAAACCACTCATATCTCAAAATCTATGAAATCTCCATCTCCTGAATCCATTCAAGATAATTTCGATTATGATTTTAGAAGTGAAGATATACTAGATCCTGAATTTGATCTAGCGGGAATAGATGAATATGATGAAGAATTATCAATTGAAAATGAACTACCTAGTCAAATATCTAAAATATCACAACCAACAACTAATAATGATAGCATACAAATAACAGAGAATCATAATCAAAACATACTCCCATCAATAAAAACCCCAATAAAACCACCAATAGAAATAGTTACACCAATACGATTTTTCAGTGCAAGAGCAGCAGAAGCAGTACAAAACAATTCTCCAATACCATCTAAAAATTTATTTAATCCATCTTTTCAAAGTCCTTCAATGCGTAGAACTTTAGATCAATCAAAGTCTGCACCTATTAAAAGAACTCAAATTGAATCATTATTACCTTCTCAATCTCCATCTCAATTAACAACAACATCACCATCTATTGTAAGAACATTAGATCAATCAAAATCTGCCCCTGTTAAAAAATCTCAAGTTGAATCATTATCATTATCATTATCATTAGCTACTCAATCTCAATCAAAAAATATAATATCTCCATCTCCATCATCTGTTTCAACTAAACCATTACCATCATCAAACTCATCCACCGGTACAAGCACTACACCTACAACTACGAACACAACTACAAATGATATTTCTCCTAGTTCCCAAGCCCCACAACTTTCAACCAAAAACAACATAACAAAGAGTCAAGACCATGTTCCATCATTTGATAATCCAAGATTAACACCAAATAGAATGATAGGAATGCCTCCAAATCGTTCAAGAAGAGGAAGATATAATAATGGTGGTCCATTAAATGAAATTAATCCTTCAATAATTAATAAATTTATTACAAAAAAGAATAATTTTAAATTGAATGGAAAGAATAATAATGAAATAATTGAACCAGAAACTAAAAAGGCAAGAATTTAAAATGATATAAGTATGAGTATGTGAGTTTTGAATTGTGATGAAAGTGCTTGGGAAATTAAATTATAACTTTTTGCATATTTTTTGCATATAATATAATAAAAAAAAAAACACCCTATATAAATATTCATTTCTAGATATTTGATTTTTAATTATAAAACTTGATTATATATACTATTAAAGCTATTATAAAATTTGTATTACCTTAAATTTTTAAATATGTTTTGATTTTGATTTTGATTTTGATTTTGATTTTGATTTTGATTTTGATTTTGATTTTAAGCTCTACATCCAATGATCTTACAAACACCAACATTGATTAATCATCCCTTCGAATCACCCATAACATAAGCTTACAACATAACAAAACATAACAAAATGAGAAGGTATGGATAAATCTTATATTCCCTTTGTGCCCACTGATCTTCAATTCACTAACTGAGACTTATGATTGATATAGTGAAGTTTCGCTAGAACCTTTTTTAACTAGGCCAGGACCATTCACAGAGGAAGAGTTTGAACCAGAACAAGTTTCTGATTTCTTACACAACTCCAAGATTTTGTAAGTATTTATATTAATATTAATATTAATATTAATATTCATATTCAAATGAAATAAAAATCTAATGCTTTATAATTTATTTCTTTAGAATTATTGGTGCAGGTGGTTTAGGATGTGAACTTTTAAAAGATCTTTCGTTATCAGGTTTTAAAAATATTCACATAATTGATATGGACACAATTGATTTATCAAATTTAAATCGACAATTTTTATTTCGTCCAGAAGATATAGGTAAATCAAAAGCAATAGTTGCATCTCAATTTATTCAAAAAAGAATTAAAGATATTTCAATTACTCCATATTTTGGAAAAATTCAAGATAAACCATCATCATATTATAAACAATTTAGAATTATTATATGTGGCTTAGATAGTGTCGAAGCAAGAAGATGGATTAATGCAACTTTAGTACAATTGGTTGATGATGATGATCCTGAATCAATTATACCTATTATTGATGGTGGTACTGAAGGGTTTAAAGGTCAGTCAAGAGTTATATTACCAACTATTTCTTCTTGTTATGAATGTTCTCTAGATATATTGGGTGCAAAGAAAACTTTCCCTATTTGTACTATTGCTAATACTCCAAGATTACCTGAACATTGTATTGAATGGTGTAGTCAAATTGCATGGCCAAAAAATTTCCCAGGTATGTTTCCCCTTCTTCTTCATCATTGTTTTAAAAATCAATAATATTAACATTAAAAATAGATATAAAACTCGATTCTGATAATCCTGAACATGTAAACTGGATCTTTGAAACTGCAACTTCTCGAGCAAAAGAATTTAATATATCAGGTATAACATATTCATTAACACTAGGAGTTATTAAAAATATAATTCCATCAATTGCATCAACAAATGCAATAATTGCTGCTTCATGTTCAAATGAAGCATTAAAATTAATAACTGCTTGTAATCCAATTTTAAATAATTATATGATGTATTCTGGTAATGATTCAATTTATGCTTATACTTTTGAACATATGAAAAGGAAAACTTGTCCTGTTTGTGGAAATATTGCAATTAAATTTATTGCTAATGATGAATGGACATTAGATGAATTTATTGAAAAGATTTCAATTGATCAAAATATGTGAGCATTTCTTTACATTTATTGTTTCATTAAATATCATATTTTTACTAACTTTTTTTTTTTTTTATATATAGTGTTTTGAAAAATCCATCATTAAGAACTGCTACAAATACTTTGTATATGGCAGCTCCACCAGATTTAGAAGAACAAACGCGGTCAAATCTTCAAAAACAAATTAAAGAATTAATTATGAATGGTGAAGAGGTTGTTATTACAGATTTATCATTACCTATTTCATCTAGAATTATAGTTTATTTTAAAAAATGAAAATTAATTAATGTCAACGTTGTTTGTTGTTGATGATGGCTCAGTTGTTTATACTTATATAAAGATATATTCTAGGAATTGATAATATAAATTAATCTTAAGATAATTATAGGAAATTTGCTAGATATATGCTCAACAGTTGCTTCATAGAGTGGAAACTATATTGATATCACATACTGTAAACAATAGTATGTAGATTAAAGTACAAAATATTATATAAGTCTGAAAGCAGTGACAAATATTATGACATCAATAACAACTTTGATATAAATTTAAAGGCTGGTAATAAAAGCTTTTGTTCCATCAAAGTCTTCCGATCCATAGATTTCTCAAGTGACAGATATACTTATCTACATGTAATTTTATACACTTACACGGTATATTGATTATTAAAGGTTATAAAAATAACAATTTCAAATTATATTAAAGAAGTCCTATTTATAATTTATATATCTAAATTAAATGTAAGTTCTCGTTCAATGGATTCATCAGGGGATAAATACGAAATTAATCCCATTGAAAAAGGGAATATTTTCAATKTAACAGTTATTGACCCATTATAACCATTAGGATAAAATTTAGAAACTACATTTTGAAAATCACCAGTCGAAATTTCTTCTTCAAGAGCTACTTTTTCTATCAACGATTCTAGTTCCTTGAACTCGGAATCACTCTCATTATTGGTATCACCAGGAGTGACTCTTCGAGAAAGTTTAGTATTGTCATCTAYTATAGTGTACTCATATGGCACAGTTACTTTGCGATTGTTGGTGGAAGTAGGGGTATTGAAAAGGATATCGACATCAGCGTCGATAGGAACTGAAGGAGTTGAAACAACTGATTCAACTGAATCAACAGTAATAACCGGAGTAACTGGAGTGATGGGAGTAACTGGAGTGATGGGAGTAACTGGTGTTGGTTTAATATCATTATATTTATAATTATTACGATAATGATATCCAATATCGTAGTTCTCGTTGTCGTCCTCATCATCTTCATAGTAGTCAAGGTCACCCTCATAATTACGATGAATGTCATAATCATCATAATTAGCAGAATCATTATCAAAATCATTATCAAAATCATTATCAAAATCATTATTGATATAAGATTCCGGTTCAGTTGAGCTTTTTTGTGCGGTAGGAAGTCTGTAAAACATAATGGATGATATTATTATGATCCAATATTGAGTGATGATGAAGAGTTGAACATTCTGATAGAAGTTTAGTTGTATTTAACAAATTGAAATTTTAATTTGAGTCCTGCACGTGATGATARWMMAWTTWKTYSRAMWAAWTKKWYTATCATCACGTGCAGGACTCAAATTAAAATTTCAATTTGTTAAATACAACTAAACTTCTATCAGAATGTTCAACTCTTCATCATCACTCAATATTGGATCATAATAATATCATCCATTATGTTTTACAGACTTCCTACCGCACAAAAAAGCTCAACTGAACCGGAATCTTATATCAATAATGATTTTGATAATGATTTTGATAATGATTTTGATAATGATTCTGCTAATTATGATGATTATGACATTCATCGTAATTATGAGGGTGACCTTGACTACTATGAAGATGATGAGGACGACAACGAGAACTACGATATTGGATATCATTATCGTAATAATTATAAATATAATGATATTAAACCAACACCAGTTACTCCCATCACTCCAGTTACTCCCATCACTCCAGTTACTCCGGTTATTACTGTTGATTCAGTTGAATCAGTTGTTTCAACTCCTTCAGTTCCTATCGACGCTGATGTCGATATCCTTTTCAATACCCCTACTTCCACCAACAATCGCAAAGTAACTGTGCCATATGAGTACACTATARTAGATGACAATACTAAACTTTCTCGAAGAGTCACTCCTGGTGATACCAATAATGAGAGTGATTCCGAGTTCAAGGAACTAGAATCGTTGATAGAAAAAGTAGCTCTTGAAGAAGAAATTTCGACTGGTGATTTTCAAAATGTAGTTTCTAAATTTTATCCTAATGGTTATAATGGGTCAATAACTGTTAMATTGAAAATATTCCCTTTTTCAATGGGATTAATTTCGTATTTATCCCCTGATGAATCCATTGAACGAGAACTTACATTTAATTTAGATATATAAATTATAAATAGGACTTCTTTAATATAATTTGAAATTGTTATTTTTATAACCTTTAATAATCAATATACCGTGTAAGCGTAAACAAGAATAAAACTATAAATGCCCTATATGCATATACGAGTGACAATTTTGTAAGCAACAGAGACTCAAGTTCAAACGGATGGAAGAAGTGCTGAAAAGTTTGTGAAAATGGTGAGAGTACAACTACTAAATAGCTAAATAATTATAATTTGTAGATGAGGGAAAGTAATAGGACATTGTATCGAAATTTAAATTGGAGGAAATTCTGAAAAAAAAGCTAAGAAAGCAGAAAAGATGAACCTTGGGTATTCTTGAGCTAACTCAATGGGTTCATTTGCCTATATATAAGACTTTATAGCAATCTATATACATGTATGTTTACTATGGTCGAGATAATAATTGTAGGGGACACCAGTTGATTCAACATCAATCTGTTGTTATTGAGATTCTAATTGTTTAATAATTATTTCTTGACAGGCAATTGCAACTTCAACGTGAGTTCTGATAACTTTTATCCCTGAAATTAAAGAACTAGTTTACATTTCAGGGATAAAATGTGCAATTGGCGACGAGTCATGACAGAATAATTTTTAGGTTACATTGTAGGAATATTCATAAACAAAGAAATGGTTGTATATATTAAGAAATAACATAAAGCCATAGAGATTTTAATGAACAATCTAGACCTAGAAAAGATTGATGAAAAGCGAACTTATGGAGGCAGATACATATGCTTTATACCACCTCTCAAGGTCCTTTTTTAATACATTTCCAATCCCTTAGTCTTTCTGATATCAATCCTAAGAATCCTCTTGAGAAAGTCAATCACCTATTTATCGCATAATGACCGGAAGAGTTGCTCTTTACTGGGGTTTCGGCGGTAGGTCCTACATCCTTCTCTGAATTTCTTCGTTCCACCAATTGATCGATAAAGCAATAAAGGATTTCTCTGTCCGCCGCCATTCCCAATTTTGCATAATAAGGTAGCAAAGAAGTTAGTCAAAGTTTGGGATGCTTCTTTAACTGCTGATCTGGATTGTCCATCATTGGAGAGTTGAACGAGGATCCCTAGAAATCTGTCGGATCGATGTATTCGGCACAAGACAACTTCTTTCCATGGCACTTATTAGTGGTCTCTTAATATCTTAATAGAAATGCTTTGAGAAATCTTGTGAATTGTTGAAACACGGCGCAGACGTTTTCGAGATGAGTGGCCAACTGCATCATCGCTGCCAAGAACCTGATCTCAACTTTTATACTTGTAGGCCTATATTCTAGATATAGATATATATTTCCCACTTTTAAGGGAATCTATCATCCCCCAAACAGTTGAAACTTTCGGCCGATGTATTTGGTTTTCTTGAACAACGAACCCAATCTTCCGAGCAAGGATTTCACTAGGCTTTTGGCCCTCATTGGATTTTATCATTATATTAACGTCGCACATATATGTTTCTTGCCTTTTAACTTAATAGTGAGCAAAATGCAAAGTGATGAATTTGCATAAGCGGTGTAAATGTTTCACCATATTTTGGTAGTAATTATGTAATATTGCAATTCATATGATTCCCCTCATATCTGCTCCGACTCATATCATTAGAAACACAAAAAATCAATCTAACTAAATTTGATATTGATTTAACTGCAATAGCATACTACAGGATATTTGTGAAAGAAAAATGACTTCTTCTACAAAAGAGAGTCAATTACGGGTAAGTTATTTACGACCGCCGATCCTAAATTTTTATTAGAAAACACAAGATTAACTAACCTGATCCTGATTTTGTTATAAAAATAGACACGTTCTACTGTTGTCAAAGACAGCTTCGATAACGACACAGAGAATGACCAGCTTTTATCGCACCCACTACCTTCGGGATATAGATCTAATGACAACACCGAAATAGAACCCGACGAAAATGACAATATAGAGAATCTTCCTGGAGAAGAAAATAGGAACAAGGAACAGTTGAACTATTTAATATTTAATTACTTTCCGGAGCATGTAATAATCAAAATCACTAGTTTCTATCATTCACATGTTGAGCGAAATGTCGGATTATTGTTCATTTTATTCAGCCAATTTTTTAATGCAGTGATGGTTACAGTGTGTAAAGTATTAGAAGAAGATAAAGATTTCGAGAAACCAATACATCCATTACAAATTTTATTTGTCAGGCAAATTATAACCTATATCAGTTGTTTAACCTTTATGTATGTTACCAAAGTTCCTGATTTTTTACTTGGCCCTAGAAATATACGAAAGTTATTAGTTTTACGTGGATTTTCTGGATTTTTTGGCGTATTTGGACTTTATTATTCAGTTCAGTATCTTTCGGTAAGTGATGCTATTGTTATTGCCTTTTTAGCTCCAATTTGGGCTTCTATAATCGCCTTCTTTATTTTAAAAGAACGTTTCACTATTATTGAAGCTACTGGAGCCGTTGCTTCATTAATTGGTGTTTTACTTATTGCGCGCCCTACTTTCTTATTTGGCCATTCAAACCTTGGGGATGATAAGAACGGCGTGACTGAAGAACAAAGGATCCTTGGTACTACAGTTGGGCTTCTTGGAGTAATTGGTGCCGGTATTGCACAATGCACGATTAGATGGATCGGTAAGAGAGCTCATCCATTAATTTCAGTTGCATATTTCTCTCTCTGGTGTGTAATAGTTTCAACAGTCGGATTGTTGGTAACCCCATCCCTCTCTTTTGTTTTTCCTCATACAAAACAGCAGTGGATTTTATTCATTTCTATTGGTATTTCCGGATTCTGTATGCAGTTCTTATTAACGGCTGGGTTACAAAGAGAACAGCCAAGTCGAATAACTCCAATTTTTTACACCCAAATTATATTTGCTATAATTTTTGATGTTGTATTATGGCACCAACTTCCAAATTTAATGAGTTGGATTGGGACAATAATAATTGTTGGGAGTTCTGCAGTCGTAGCATATTGCAAACCAAATCCACAAGTTAGGAGAGTACAGATTCCAGATGCCGAGTCGATGCCAATAATTTGAGTCACTGTTCAAGATGACTCATATTAAGATTCGCCTTTCCATTAAAGTTGATACACTCTGATAGTGTATAGATTCGCTTCGCATATTTATTTTATGTTTAGACTCTAAAGTAAAACTTGAAAGATTTATAATAAAATTACAATAGTCAGTTGTTTGTATGAAACCCGAGATCACGTGAAGATAAGGATGGCCATTTGGAATAAAATAGAAATTGAAACTTTTCTGATACTAACTTTTTGAATACAGAGGCACCTAATGGGATAAACTGTGATGGGACTGTAATATAGGAAGTAGTGCCGGTTGAGTTACCCAAGTTTGATAATATAAAATCCTCTTTTTCTTCTTCTGATCCTCACCCAGATCTCGGAGTTTGAAAATTTAATGGAAGAGAATTCCAACGGTCATGAGAGAAAACAGAATCCAGAGCTACTACAGAATTATATTAGAATTAGTAGTTATTGATAGTATTTGATACTCTTCAATCTAGTTCGGTAGTCCGAAGAAGTTGGTCAGCCCTTCGATGCATCTATGATGTTACTATGTCTCATCCAATAAAACATCTGAATGTGCCATATTATAATCATTATCAGAGATGATTAGTCCGGTGCATTCCAAATATTATAAATAAACTGCAACCTGTATAAGCGAATCCACGTGGTATCGGCTCAAACAGGCTTAAGACCTTCTCATGTTATATACTTCATTAGGGGTTATTATCTCCTTGTGCAATAGGAAAGAAATGGAATAAGAGGTATTGAATTCCTATGGTTTTGGTAATTTTTTCCTTTCTTTCCTTTTGGTTTCGGGTTCATTCTAGTAAAGGCTTTAGATTTACATATCCAAATTCAGTTTTTGCACCCTTCAGTTACACCAACTCGGGTATCAGGATATACTACTGAACGGGATTAAATTTGAGGAAATAATTCCGTGGTACTGAAAAAACTTTTCAATTTATTGATTGTATCACAAACAATAATATTAGAGTCAAATGTTACCAGCCAATTTTTATCAAGCAGTGAAGTCACTATCTTTGACAAGTGGTGGAGCACAGTTATTGTTAATTAGAGCTACACTTTTTGCTCATGCTGGTCTTTCACACAAGAGGATAACATCAAGTGCTCATTTAGTGCAATCTTCAGTTACACGTCGTTATTCATCTCAACATCACTTGGCCATGTTCAAAACACCACACAACTCTCAGGTAAATTTAAATAAGACATGTATTCAAGGTAATCAATTAAATTACTTTGGAAGCCATTTACACCCATTATCATTAAGCTCAAACTCAAACATTGCCTTAAATTCTGATGGTAAGTCTTTAAAAGTTTCAAAATTGTATAAATGGTTATGAGATAAACCATTATTAACTTTAAATATTCATTCGTATAGCTAGAAGATATTTCACCTCTACAACATTTGATTCGGGTTATTCTGCTGAAGCCGTTCGTGCAAATGAATCGGAGGTTGCCATAGAAGATTCCATGCTGAAAATTCCCAATTTGATTACTGACAAAATAGAACATCCCTTAAATGATCACAGAAAATATCGTGCCATTAAGCTTGCAAATGAACTGGAGGTATTGTTGATAAATGACCCAGAAATCGAGCAGGCATCTGCCTCACTTAGTGTAAGAGTTGGGTCTTTCGATGATCCAACAAATATTCCTGGTTTAGCACATTTCTGTGAACATCTGTTATTCATGGGCACTAAGAAGTATCCAACAGAAGATGAATACTCTCATTATTTATCAAATCATAACGGTAGTTCAAATGCGTTCACCTCTACTGATGAAACAAACTACTACTTTGAGGTAGGAAAAGATCACTTAGAGGGCGCTCTTGATAGATTTTCTCAATTCTTCGTTAATCCTTTATTTCTAGATACTTGTCAAGGTCGAGAATTACAAGCCATAGAATCTGAAAACAACAAAAACTTGAAAAGCGATTATTGGAGATTATACCAGTTACAAAAAGCTTTATGTAATCCTCTTCATCCTTTTTCAAAATTTACAACCGGAAATCAAAAATCACTTGAAGAAATACCACATACTAAAGGAATTAATGTTCATGAATCTCTTATCAATTTTTATAATCATAAATATTCCTCTAATATTATGAAACTTGTTGTATTAGGACATGATGATCTGGACACTCTAGAAGATATGGTAACTAAAAGGTTCACAGCTATTGAAAATCGACATATTCCTCCTCCATTTTATGGTGGGGAACAACCATTAACTAGAGCACAACTTAGTAAAATCATAAAAGCTAGAACTTTAATGGATAATAAAAAGTTAACGATGACTTTTCCAATTCATGATCAAATGAAATTTTGGGAAACAAGACCAGCAGATTATGTTTCTCATTTGATTAGCCATGAAGGTGAGGGATCATTGTTACAGTACTTTAAAGAGCAAGGCTGGGCAACCTCGTTATCATCTGGTGCTACTCACATTTGTAAAGGTTCTGATACTTTCACCATCAATGTTGATTTGACTCATAGAGGTTTGCAGCATTATCAAGATATTGCTGTTTCCGTTTTTCAGTACCTTAACATGCTACAACATGTAGGACCTCAAAATTGGATTTATGATGAGATGAAGTACTCTTCCTTGGCAGATTTTCAATATAGATCCAGAAGAAGCCCAATGGAAACTACTTCAAGGTTGTCAAGTATTTTACAACAAACTGATATTCCACGAAGTAATTGTTTAAGCGTTTGTTTATATAGAAGATTTGACAAGGTATCTATTAATCAATTGTTAAATCAACTTTCACCACACAATTTCAGAATTTTATTAGCAAGTAAAGACTTTGACGATCTTGATCAAGAAGAACCTTGGTATTCAACAAGCTACAAACTTGAAGATATGAACCCTGAGTTTCTTACTAAAATTAAAGTCTGTGCCCCAATTCCAAATCCTATGCTTCATTTACCAAGACAAAATAATTATATTCCAAAAGATCTATCTGTCAAGAAAGAACACATGGATAAGAATACTTTAAAGAGGCCCATTTTAATTGATGAAACAGAAAATACAAAGTTATGGTTCAAACAGGATGATACATTTTTAGTTCCAAAAGGTTATGTAGGTATTACTTTAAGAAATCCATCTTTACATGCATCTCCTAAGATTTCTGCTAAATCGGCTTTATTCTCTGATCTCGTTGAGGATGCTTTAAGTGAATTAAAATACGAAGCTAATTTAGGGGGGCTTTCATTCACATTATGTCCTTCTTTTGATGGATTCCATCTTAAATTGTTTGGTTACAACGAAAAAGTGAAACCATTATTTCAAGAGATCATGAAAAAATTAAAATCGCTTGAGGTGGAGAGAGATAGATTTGATATGTTAAAGGATAAACTTCTCCAATGCTATACTAATTTTGGTCTCACAGCCCCTTATAACCAAATTGGTCATTATTCTCATTGTTTATTGAACGAAAGAACTTGGAATTGTGATGAAAAAATAGCTGCTCTGAAGACTGTAACATTTGAAGACCTTAAAGATTATGCTTTTAGTGTTTTTGATAATGTTGATTACGATCTTCTTGTTTATGGGAATTTCAATCAGACCGAAGCCTTCCAATTCAAGAGCATTGCTAACTCCATACTGCAAGCTAAACCTTTGGCACCGACTCAAAGAGTTATGGGAAGATCCTATTTGCTCCAAGAAGGCGATGAATATCATGTAGATATTGTAAATAAGAATAAGAATGAAATTAATTCTTGTGTTGATTATTTTATTCAAATTGGTCAAAGAGGAAATACAAGAAATAGAGCATTGCTGTCATTGGCGACTCTGATGAGTGATTCTTATGCGTTCAATGAGCTTAGGAGTAAAGAACAGTTGGGGTATATTGTTTTCACGGGATTCAGAACAACTAGAACTACCATGGGCCTTCGTATATTAGTACAGGGTGAATTACCGACCTCATATGTTGAAGCAAGAATTGATAGATTTTTGAATAATTTTGAGAAATATTTAAGAGACATGTCTGATAATGATTTCGATCTTTATAAACGAGCATTAATTGAAGAAAAATTAGAACAATTCAACAGTCTTTGTGAGGAAGGGGACCATTATTGGAACCGTATAATATCTGGGTTCTATGATTTTGATACAGATGAAAGAGATGTCGAAGCTTTAAAGAAAATTTCCAAAAGGGAACTTATCTATTTCTTCTTACATTATATTTCACCACAATCGCCGTCTCGAGCAAAACTAGTTGTCCATGCCAACAGCGGAAGATTTGTATCGGGGAAGCAATCTATTAGCAAAGTCGTTCAATCTTCTATTAAAAATAATTTACTTCTTAAAAATGTCACAGTTTCTAGTGGTATTATCAAGACAATGGTTGATCGACATTCCAACGCCATTGAAAGTTTAAATGAAATTTTATCTGAATTGCGAGTATTTTTGTTGTTCACTTGGGGTAAAAATGCAGTTAGAATTATTCCAGATATTGCACCCTCTATAATCAGTCAATTGGATCAGAAATACTTAAAGCTATATCCAAGTGGTCAAGCAATCAAAAATATCACAAGGTTTAAATCGTCCCTTCCATTGTCATCTGCACCTATGCCAGTACTTGATCTTGAGGACTATCGAAAATGCGATTATGCAAGCTAAATTATAGATTTATATGGTTGTTTTTATTTTTTTATTTAACCTACGTTATGTTTATTTTGATTTTATTTATTTATTAGTTTGTTTTGCATTTTTAGGGCACAGGTGTCTTAGGGAGGGAGTTTTATGATCTTGTTGTAAAAAGAAACTGTTATTAGAATATTTATATGTCTGATTGGTTTGATTCCTTAGATTAATAAGGATTTTCAAATTGTAAATAGTCATTTAATAGATATATATAATTAGTCATCATTATCGTCATTTTCTTGTATTATTTCCTGGATATGTTGCGATTTGAACTGATGAACATCAACATCAACCGCCCGCTTAAAGTTCTCTTTATCATCAGCATAGGCAAGTAAATAATCAGTTTCCAATTCATGAACTTGTCCACCCAAAATTATCAAAGAATGTAATGGGGCTCCTGATTCATAATTTGTCAATTCGCTAAGGGTAGCTGCGTAAAACCTCTGAGTTGAAGATCCCAATCTTGAAACTGCAACACATGGTGTATCTGCAGTATAGGCTTTATCGTTTCTTTTCTCCTCTATCTCAAGAAGTTGAGAAGCTGCTGTTTCAATGCTCATATAACGAGGTGGCTCATAAATCTTGTTTCCCTTAATAAGATTTTCTATACTTTGCTCTTTTACTTTGATATCTAACAGAACTAGAGTATGTAATCCAATTTTTCTATTTTCTTCAATTTTAGGATAAAAGCTATCAGGCCTCCAATTATCTGTGAAAAATACTAGCGAAACTGTCTGTCCAAAATTGTATAGCTGTAAGCCACAAGCACCGACAGCATTCATCACCGAAGCATTATGTATAGTCTCAATCTGAATACCTAACTCACGGGCTCTGAGGATCAAATCACTGTGAGTCGTTGCACCAAATGGGTCTCCAACAACTAGGAACGCGATATCTTCGGTCTCAGCACCATCTAGAATTTGATCACTACCACTCTCAACTAATTCTCTATCTGCTAAAATAACTTCTCTGCCGTAAAATTTTTCCTATTGAAAAGAGTTAGAAAATAAAATTAAGATCATAAACGTCTATGTTTTTGAACTTACCAATGATTCCTTATCCGCAGTCATTAGTATACTCGTATAAGCCTCAAGGTATACTCGTTTGCAAGATTTGACCACATTTAAACCACGAACTGTGATATCAGTCTCATAAGAAAGCCCTAAACCAATGAGATATAACATTTTAGAAGTTATTTCTAAAATTTTAAAGGTTTCAGAAGTTTCAAAAATTCCTATTTTATGATTACCCGGATTTAGAGAAATTTTTATGAATAAATCAGATAAATATAGTGTAAATAATAATTATTCTATAAAAGCATGGCCGCTACGAATCTAAATATAAACGAAGAACAACCACTGATCGGCAATCAATCAATAACAAGAAGGGCAAAACGAAGGATCTCACCTGGATGTCATGTTCCTTTTCTCATTCCTGTATTTGTACTTTTTACAATCATCCTCTATATCAAAGTGACCAGTGGCGTGATTCCCGAAGTTATAAATAATGCCGACACCGTATTCAATTTTAATATAACCAGTATCGATTTGGAAGATGTTAAGTCTGAGAGTATTCTGTTAAATGTTTCAGTATCTACATGCCCAAATTATGATATTCTTTCAGACGGTATCACAAGAAAGATTATGAAATCTGCAGGCTCAGCTTTTAAATATTCTACAGTTTTCCCCCGCGATATTTCTGTCTTTCTGAAAACAACTACCAACACAGGGACAACATTGAAACAAATTGGTGAATTTCAGGTTCCACAGCTGTATGTAGATATAAGAAATGGACGTACTACATATCTCGAATTTGTTTCCAAGGCTAAGTTCAGCAATGATTTATTACAAAAGTTGAGAACATTACTCGACTCTGATAATCCTCCAGTACGGATAGTTATGGCAACAAACGTTAAAATTAAATTGGGGTTGCTGGATATGGGAAGTTATCCAATTGTTATGGAACAAGTGATTAACGAATAATGAATAATATAGCCATTGATTTAAAGATGAAGGGGTTTTATGTGTATAATGGCTTAAATCTATATAAAGAGCTATGTAAATTCACATTTTACCATATTAAAGGTTTAAACAACTACCAACACAGGGACAACATTGAAACAAATTGGTGAATTTCAGGTTCCACAGCTGTATGTAGATATAAGAAATGGACGTACTACATATCTCGAATTTGTTTCCAAGGCTAAGTTCAGCAATGATTTATTACAAAAGTTGAGAACAAGGGTGGTATTTCAGTAAAATTCAGTAGAAATCACAATCAAGACATGATGAGGAACCAACATTCCACAGTCCAATAGTCAGCCCGCACTCTAAGATTAAGAATATTGTATTGGAAGAATAGAGGAATTAAATAATAGTATCAAAAGAAATATTTATAACCTTAAAATATAACACTCATTCCACTTAATTTCGCCGATGTTGAGGATTAATTATTAGTTTATATTATGGACTAATATTTGGCCATATGATTGATTAATGTTCGGCCATTACGTATAAAATCACTATCGGCCATGTTATGCATTAATTAATATCTGCCATGTGATGCATTACTGGTAACCGACCAGACTAATGTTCGGCCACAGTAAATAAAAGTTTTAGCAGCCTAATGTGTGATTTAGTATTACAAGCATCTTTCCTCCGTAAATATTTTACATGATAACCATTAAAGAATAATGAATCCTTTGAAAATATGAGGTAGATCTATAGAAGACACATGGAATCCCGGTTGAACAATCATCATATTATTACCCGAGTGTTAATGTATTCATTTCTAAATCTCTGATGAAAGAAAGGTTTTAGTTTAAATGGATATCTAATATATATATGTATCAATCATAATCGATTAGTTTGTGTCTAGACTTTCAATCTTACATTATTAATGTGAAGGCATAGAAACTTATCGGCGTATTGGTTCCGAAAGATTGAATCAAGTGGCCTATTATTTAGTAAATAAATATCACATCACGTGATCATGGAGTTCCAAAAATTGGCGAATAACTCCTTTATATTGTGGTCGAATTTATACATGGCCGAGTATTAGTGCTTCGCATAAATCAAAAAGTTGAGTCACGTGGCCTAATACTAGCGCATTGCGCATATCAATGTATTTAGTCCTCCAAGTGAGTGAAATGACCATTAGGCGTACCGGCCTACCGGTATATATTATTACTGCCGAAACTAAATATGATAGCTGATATCTTTGATGTTTTAGTTTGTTTAACGATAAAGAGTTTAAAAAAACTAGAGAGAAATAACAAATCACGGATAGAGAAAAAGTAAAGCTCAGCTTTATAAATCATCTCATTGCCCCAAAATAGCAAATTTAAATAACCTTAAGCTTTCAATTTTAAATATAATAATATCACAATATCAATTAATATTCTTTCAAAATACATTAAACCACTTTTTAGTTGGAGAATACACGTTCACACATATGTCATGTATGTTGAGGTGACTTTGGGAGTTTTCATCTCAAAGATTGATCCACACTGTATTGTACAGGAATGTTTTCACATTTATATTAATTAGCTATGGATGTTCAACATACTATGTCCTATAAGACGTCTAGACCATTATGAATTTGTATCAATTGCATCATTCATACAAAACACTGAGACGAACTATCTGTTTGTAGATACTTGACATATTAAAGTAAATAGGAGAATCCCATACAAACATATAAATATAAATTGCCACCTATAAAAGTGGCAACTATTTAGTAATCGATATCTGGGAACACATCATTGCCATCAAATAACTCGGATCTCGGAATATCGCTTAAATCATGAATATACTTATAATCAGTGACCATTAACGAATACTTGAAACGAATTTGAAAATTATCGGGCGCAGGAAGTCATGGATAGAAAATACAAAGAATATGAAATCTTTTACGAAAACGAAATGCAATTGGATCACAAATAATGTCTGTGACATATACTTCAGGTGTCTTTCGGATATTATCTCTTTTTCATTGTTGAGTCTTCGGTTTCTTCGATCCAGTATTACCAATATCACTTAGCTTTCGTTTCTTCAAACCTTGGGCGCTTTCTCGCTTTCCCTTCTTACTTCTCGAGTTCGGAGTGTTAGAATTTGAATTTTGTCCAGCAGACTTCTCATTCCTGGATTTTTGAACCTCTGCATCAAGAAATACATTAGGATGATGTCTTCTAAGCCAAGGTAATGTTGCCTGTGGGTTAATTTCTGACCCAATTGCCTCATCTTCTATTGGGTCGTATAGTATACTTTCATATATTTGCAATGCATGGTGTATACCGGTCCGCGTAGTATTAAATGACCATTCAGTAGGTGTGGTGCTGGGATTTTGTTGAATGACATTATTTGCCTGTTCTTGGGATGAATTTATTGTGATAGAAGAGCTATGAGTAGTGTGACTTACCTGTTCTTGAGTTCCAATTTGTTGTGATATATGTTTTGGGAGTATATCAGTGTTTGAATTAGATGGATTGTCCTTAATCACAGTGAGTGATAGTTGTGCCTGTTCTGATTCTAAAGGAAGTCGAGGTAATGAAGTTGTATCAGGGTCTATTATTGGAATCCTCCCCTTGAGTATGGGTTTCTCTTCTAGTTCAAGAAGAAGATCGAGGAGTTGCCTGGATATATGTTAGCATTAAATATAGAAATAGTACCTGGACCATCAACGACAAGAGAAACTTACTCTTTTTTTTGAACAAGGGATGATAGCTTTCTTCTTGCCCTTTGTTCCTCCCTGTATAATTCTTCAGACTTGACATAAGTATTTTTAAACTTCTTCATCAGACGCTTGTATATTTTGCTATCAAATTGTTAATGGAGAACCTCACCGGACGAGAATAACAGACAAACATACAGATGATTATATTCCTTTGGCTTTTGCGGTACCTCATTCTGAATTGCCTCATTTTCATGAGCTCCCTGTTCCGTGCTCATCTCCACTTCGTTTGATTGGTTATTATTTTATTGTTTGGTTGTGATGAAAGTGAAGTGTGAAGGTTAGGTGTACGGTTGTTTAGTGAGCAGGAGTTGTCGGGAACAAGAAAGTTACCCTGACTTCGAGACATTTGATCGGGTAGCACAAACCGAGGCATTTCACATACAGAAACAGAATAGCACGGCGGAAGCTACTCATGAGGCTGATTTAGTTTGAATGAAAAGCCGCCAGCCGCCAGCCGCTGCAGGTATGCAGGTATGCTTAGGAAATGCTAATTGCAGTGCATTGCATATTTTATATAAGTATAATATATTTTATTAGCAACCGGCACTTCCTGAATCCTGAAGATCCGGTTGTTCCTAATGGTATAAGAATTGTACTCTTCCCTCTCTTTTCCATCTTTCTGTTTTTTCACCTGTTCACCTCCCTTCTTCAATCTTTCCCCCTCTTTATCATACATCAATATATCAACAATAGTGCCTGTCCTCTACTCGTATTATCCATGGAAGATCAGAATAAAACCTTAATATCATTTCCAAAAAATGACTTAGCTGAATATCATCATGTCAGCAACAAATTATCTGAGTCTCGTCCTAAAACCAATTTGTTGCCGAGGCTGTCGAGTTTGAATCTTACTTTGCCTCAGCCTTTTCCTTCAAGTAGCATCAATTTCATACCTTGCCAGCAACCCACGATACTTCCGAATCAGCCTTTCCAAACACATCTGCTGGTTCAATATCAAGGTGGGTCTGTGATAGTTCCTCAGGGTGTTGCCTCCAATCTCACCGTGCCCTCCCAATTGCCTCGCTCTGTTGGACCGGCATGGACCCCAGGAACACCCGTTTATCAACCACAGATTAATGGTTTCAATTATAATTACAGCATCGGAGTTACCGGTAGCTTGCCGTCCCAGCCTTCCGTGCCTACATATTCGTTGACAATGGCACCGTCTAGTTGCTCTGTTACTACTACCGCTAGTAGTTCACCGACTAGAACGCTTCCTTCCTTATCTACCTTGTTAAATGCAACTTCTCCATTACACTCAGCTTCAGGGTCTGTCTCTTCACAGTCTTCTAATAGTAATACAGAGGACTCGGGCCATACTAAAAAGCGTTCCCTAACACAAGAAACTTCTTCTGCTCCAGAAAAGAGGCGGAAGCGTACTGGTAAAAAACTACCTATTATGAAAACGAGTTCCGGTAAAAAAATCTACAAAAAGATACATTCTTGTGAAATTTGTGGTAGAGCATTTGCAAGACCAAATGATTTATTCAGACACGCCAAGTCTCACTGGAAGGAACTCGGTAACAATCAAGGAGCATTCAAATGTCCATTTAGTAAAAAAGCTGCAGAAACAATTAAAACTGAGGATGATCATTGTTCAATAACTGGAGATGATCATTCTTCAAGATCGGGATCAAATTCTCCTGGTCATAGTAATGCTTCTTCAGTTTTGGAAGGAGAGAGAGATTCTGAATCAGATTCATTAAATGGTAATCAAAATTGTCATCCAACTGGTTTTTTTTCTAGATGTGATACTTATAAAAATCATTTAAGAGCGTTACATTTTGATTATCCAGTTGGAACTAAAAAGAAGGATCGCGCTTATGTCTCTGGTACATGTAAAGGATGCCATAAATGGTTTAATACTGTTGATGAATGGATTATGAATCATGTTGAAACTGGTCAATGTCCAAGTTGCTTTGAATAATTTTATGATTGTTACATGAATTAAAAACTTATTTATTATGAAATTTTTTATACTACTATTATATTCATTTTCATCATTTTTTTCTTTATATACTATATATTTCTCTTCTGCTTTTTGTTTCTTCATCGGTTTTTAAAAGGTTTTTTTAGCATTGTTAGCTCTCACATCTTATGCTTTTTACATATATATATACTACATTATACTTCATTTTAACACTATAGATCTTGTAGAATACATTAAACTTATGTTTTTTTTTAGAACCTGCATTTATTGGCTTGCAATAGATTTAGATAGAGTATGTTAAATATATGCTAATCATAAAATCAGCCTTAGAACGTTGTATGTGTACATCTCGTGTTGCGTGATTTCTATTATTACAATGAATTTGAATGGAAATGTTTCCATTTTCCCTCTTAGACTTCATTTTTATTTGAAAGAATTATACGCTTATGTGGGATGATTGTGAAAAAACCTATTATGCGGGCTGGAAGATTAGGCAACGCGGGGCTTAAAAGTGATGTGTTGCACGGCAGAAATGATAACCAAATAACCGAACCAATCTAATTTTACCCTAACTTTACTTGTTTTTTCGATTATTATCATATTTGTAATTAAGATATGTATATTATTAATATTAATAATCTTTAAAATATCACATCGTAGCTGTCACATTATAATGCTAATGCAAGCAAAATAATTAATAGTCCTATAAATATAATTTATAACTTATATGGCTCGGAAGTCGGTGCTTGGGAGAAAATAGCCATAAATATACAATATAATATTCAGTAAAAACTAGGGTAAAATACCCCTGTTTGCCCTCTTGGTGCGGCAGTATCCTATATTCTTTTATCAGATATTATTATAATAGTAAGTTGTAGATAACGTCATCATTCATTGCAAATAGTAGCGCGGTACCGGTAAAATGAGGAGAAGATACCGATCGCGGGAAATGTAACAATCTCTCAAACAGGCATATTCATTATTCCCACCAATAAGATAACGATATTAATAAAAGGTGGAGATTCGATTGTGAAACAATATTAACAATCCATAATATTCCATATATAATGATTCCATAGAATCCATAACTTTTTGATGATGCAAGGCAATTACAAATGGAATAAACGGCACGGCACACACGGCAAAAAGATAGCGGGTCACTTTTCTACTTCTAGATCAATATAGATATTATTTGGGAACAGAGTTTAAGTTAAAAAAGACGCAATCTGAACTACTGTTGTATTTTGCGAAAATTATAGTGTCTTATATGGCCGTACTTATATTTCAATTCGGGCTTAAGGATTATGTTGACATACTATTTGTTCTTCAAGCCGTTCATTTGTCCTCAATACTCAATTAAGCTTTTCTTGGATTGATTGCCAAGACACAAGTAACCTTGAAGTGGGGTAGATTGAAGTTCTTGATCTGCCTTTCTGTTGCAACTTGCAATTACAAATTTTTTACAATGAACTTT
This sequence comes from Alloascoidea hylecoeti, assembly GCA_001600815.1. Taxonomy (NCBI): domain Eukaryota; kingdom Fungi; phylum Ascomycota; class Alloascoideomycetes; order Alloascoideales; family Alloascoideaceae; genus Alloascoidea; species Alloascoidea hylecoeti. Next base: position 426,338 of record BCKZ01000003.1, read on the forward strand.
TGAAAGAATAAAAACTCGGCTCGGTGCTGAGCAAGACCCGTAAATAATGGGATACGTGGCAGGCTGGCAGCCATAAGGATTTTTCCCTGCCTCAGAAGATTTCACCCGGTTCAACCGGTACTAAAAATTGATTTAATTAGAGGTAGACGTCAAGGAATTGAGGAATTGTCGTTATTTCTCAAGGCTGAAATATTAATTTACGTCCAAAGTCCTTATTATGTAGTTTCACTTTAACTTAATTACTGATTTATAAGCAAATACCATCTGATTCGTGAGCTGATAAATGTATGCATGTTTCAATGATGTCCTTTTTATAATGCTCTTTTTCTTTAAAAAGAAATTATTTTTTTCTTTATAATCAGCTGCAGATGAGTGCGATTAAATATATTGCAATCTCTCCAATGAGTCTCCATCATCTAAATCTACGATAAACTAATCAATAGCTATTAGCTAGCGATAATAACGGTTGCAAACTTGCAATTACCTTTTCATTCGATAATCTACTATCCAAATGGATTAAATAACGCTAATAAAAGCGGATCCGGAATGATAAATAAATAACGCGATAACGTTATATGCTAACCTACAAGTATAAGTAATACAGCTTCTACAGCAAGGGACGATTGGGTAAGTTACCATCCGAACCATCCAACCAAAAAATTCACCACAATCATCATACTTTTTTATTCCAGTTAACGCTATAGCTACGTGCTATTCACTACCTTCAATGCATGGTAAAAAAAATTCCCTCCTAATTGTTAAGCTCTTCATTCTATGTGGCCTTCTTTGGAGGGCGCTAGCATCATAATCTGCCAATCTTTTCCTGTTCTGTGGAGAAGCATATCGTGGAGACTTAGATTAACCTCTTCTATCCTTCTATAATATATTCCTCTTATAGGAAACCAGATTAAATCATTCAGGTTTTTGTACACTACTCAACTTGGTCTCAGCTACTTTCTCAAAACAATAAGCCACATGATAAATAAGTTCTTGGCCACCCATGTAACGATATTATCGGGCTTCACAATAAGTTGTCAATAACGTTGTAATACGGTTGTATGCTTGAAAACCTAAAAGATTAATTAATCGAGATAATATAACTTATGTAATTATCAATTAGAATTCCTCTTTCATAAAATATTTTTCCATTTCTATATTGGTACAGGAAACCGTTACCGAAGGGCTTGGAGGATTCATAGTTGAAGATATCAAGGAATAGTATAGACAGCCTAAAAGTAGTGAAAGGAGTAGTTGGCATGGCCGAACATTGGTGCATGATGTCGCAGAATCGTGAACTTGGTAGTAAAAACGGAACACTACACGGCGTAGCACACGCCGTACGCCGTAGAGATACAAATACCGGTACAATGAAAATTCAGCAGAGTCAATATTAAACCGGCGCCTTTTTCTTGTACCGCTCTAAAGACTCATCCTAAGAACCTTTCAAAAAAGGGATGTATATGGAATATGTTCGACATGTAAAAGGCTTTTTCTGGATGCAAAGAACCAAAAGAACAAAATGATATGGTCTAAAGATAGACTGAATAGCGTTTATAACGGAGAAGGCAAGTCGTACTGCATTTTAAAGAGTGGCTGGGTTCCTAATACACCATGCCTCGTAGAATGGCAGTATTTTATTACGTGAAGAGTGCTAATACTAAATAGGCTTAAGATGCTTTGTATATAGACTATGTGAAATATCTAAACTTTAAGGAACATTATAAACTATTTTAAGAACATTTTAGGGCCTTGTAAGAATTATGGTGCTCTGCCATTTTTATGTGAAGTGGTGGTGACACAAACGTAAAGGGCAAATTTAGACTTACCACCAATAATGTCTGAAGGGTCTAAAATACAATAAAAAATGACTTAGGCAAAGATGAAACCCCCCACCTGATACATATATTAAGGATTTCTCTTGTATAGACCAAATTAATATAAGATCTTACTCTGAGATCAAAACTATAATCTGTATATCCCGGAAGTTTCGTATGTTTCACCCGGTGAGCCCAATACGACATTTTCAAAGAGTATCCAAATCTTAAAGATAATTATAAGTGTATGATACTGTAAATCCCATAATCCACCTCTTTACACTTAAGAGTAATAGTATATCTATTTTTGATCAAGCAAAATTATATGGTCTTTGGTTACTTATACTCATGGCTGATTGCAGACAATGTCAAAAGCGGAGATGTCGCACTTTTATTTCTTTTAGATTGAAAAGCATCACATTATAACTTAAAAACACATCCTAGACCAACCTACTCACACACTATTTCAACTATATGTACTAATTATCATGACAGCCCAATCTTCAAAAAGGCAATATGCCTGTGTTATTTGTAGAAGACGGCGAATAAAAGTATGTTTCTATGTTGTAGTTTTCTGATAGAATCAGGTACTAATAGTTATGTGAAATAGTGCGATAAGCAGAAACCACGCTGCTCACAGTGTGAAAAGCTTGGATTTTCTCATCTTTGTGTATACCATAACAAACAAACCAAAGAATTAGACACTGAGAAAACAGATTTGCATCATTTAAATTCATTAGGAATGGAATTATATGCACAAAATGGAGTACTTAAAAATCAGATTAAGAGTAAAAGAAAAGAGTTACGACTCATGAAGCATCCAAATGATATCACTGAAACAAAACTCAAATATGGGAACTATAATAGGAATCCGGAAAATTACGATCCAATAATGGATTTAACTGAAAGTTTTAATTCTTTAAATATTGAAAAAGATTATACTTCACATTTTGGTGCAACGAGCAGATTGAGTATTATAACGAAAGATCCTATATTGGCACAAATTTATTCAACAAATTCTGAGGTCAGTAACATATCATCTAGGAAAAATAAAACCGTTCTTGACCCTGTTTATGGACCAACTGTTGGATTTCAATTAATTTTACATCGAATAAATGAAATTATTCCTTCGGTAGATCATTGCAATATTATTGTCAAATATTATTGGCTTTACTTTGATAGTATGTGGAATGTCATTGATTATGAACCTTTCACTACCATATTTAAGAATATTTGCTCAATTATAACTGATGATAATGGGATTTCACGCTACAGGTTCGAGTTTTTAGAATCTCAATTTAAAGATAGTGAGATAATCAGTCTAGCTACTTTTATGGTAATATTAAGAATTGGATATTTGACAATGCCAATTGCGTATCATAAAGGAAATAATAGTTGTTTAGATCAATTTTTTGGACCATTAATAGAAAATAATGTTTCAATTGGCCCTGAATTTATGACATTGTCACTAACTCTTATATCCTTCGTTAATACGAAAAAAACAGAATATTTCAGTTTACTACTGTTACAATATTTTCTATGTGTACGATTCTATCGTATATTTGCTCCTGAAGATGGGGACGGTGATGATGCTGAGGAAAGCGCTATTTTGGTTGGTCAAACAACTCGTTTAGCTTTTGAGATGGGTATTAATCGAGACCCCGATATTTATGATCCAACTGGAGAAATATTTGATGAATGCTTTAAATTTAAATGGAGAAAAACATGGTCCTTCGTAGTTGCAATTGATGCAATGCAAGCTTCAAACTTGGGCAGGCCTCTTCTCTTAAATGAAGATTATATGGACACAAAACAAATACACCAATTCCATATTCACGATTCATCTTTTAATAAAAATATCCCTTCATCGTCTATAGCTTTCAATATCAGGAAACTTCAAAATATCGCTGGTATGCTCAATTATTTATATGATCAAAGTAAGTATATGGCTAATGGAGCTTCCATTTGGATGAACGTAAAAGAAAAACCACGAAGATCATCAGTTGAAAGTATTATTGTCAATCTACTAGAGTCATTGAAGAGTAGATACCCGAGATTATCAAAAACATTTAAAAATTCCAGCAGAATTTCCCCAGAATTAGATTTTACATCTAATATAAATAATAAATATATCAATAAACCAATTACAAATATAAGTTTGATTGATAATGATGACTTTAAGATGAAGGTTTTATCCAATGCTCAAACGATATTACGGCTAAAATTTGAATGCATTTTATTTTCACAACTTCATTTTCATTTCTATTTATTATTTTTGAATAGTGATTTAAAAATCGAACCTAATATGTGTCAGCATTATCTTTTACAAGCGGAAATTTCTGCATGTTTATTATTTTATTGCGCTCTTGGTTTCTATAATTTAACTTACAACAATTATAATGAATCAAATGATTTTGGAATGGGCGTAGAGGCTAGACATTTAATATTACCTCAAATAGAGAAATATGTATGTCGACTTGTTCCATTTGTCATCTCGATGATATTAAGAAGCCAAACTAAAGAATTTCAATCGCAATTGAGGTTGTGCAATTTATCTAAATCATCACTTTTTTCACCTTCTATAACGGTTATGCTTGATATATTTAAAGACAATAAAACGAATTGTGGCTATACTCATATCTATTCATATTTACCAAATGAGGTAAATGAATGTCTAAAAAAGCCTTTAATCGACTATTTTCAAGAGTATTACGAAATGCTTCTTCAATGCCCTGAAAGATTTACACAAAAGTGTAACGATATTTATACAGTGTGGAATAAAATGAAGAGTATTTATAAGAAAAACGACAATGGATCCGGGATTAACATACCTGATATTCCAATTCCATTTAATCATGAAGGTGAACATAGTATTGATACTTCCGATAATTCAATATCAACGGATAATGAAAATGAAACCCTGACTGAAAATGATAACATTATTTTCAACAATACTTTCAATACCCCAAATGAGGATTCAAATCTTAGTTACACTCAGGATGCATTTAAAAACCAGTTATGGCCATTTTCAATTGACGAACTAATGGATATATCAGAACTACCGGATATAGGCTTATACTCCGATGATTTATTATACGAGAGTCTTCGTTATGATTCAGTAATGAATGATCTGCTAGACTAACTTTTTAACTGCAGATAAATAATAGAGGTTACAGAAGTCAGTATTTATAGCTATTCACTAACCTGATCAATAAGTAGACCCAATTAAAACTGTTGGTCATTCGTCGTATGAGTAATATACTATCATAGCGTCTGAAGGATTATAACTAAGCTTCATTATGTGTACTAGTGTAGATATAATATTGTTGGTGTATTCGATTCGGTACTTTCATTCAATCTATTTACACTTTTACTACCTTCAATAATTTATAAATCAATATCATTTTTTTATAACTATCTACACTAGCTAGTACATTACTAATTTGATCATTTTTTATTCGATAATATCATTATCACCACCATGGATATGTTGTTGCGTTAATTTTGATACCTAGCACGCCATTTCCTTAATTGAAACACTACATAAGAACGTTGATCTTTATAAATATATATGATATAAGTAAGGCATACAAATTTCCCCATTTTAAATATCAATTACAAGATTTTTAACCATAAAAAATGTCACCAGTTCCATCAGAAGCTCTTCAAAATCTTT